>VXAC01000484.1:858759-978580 GCA_013399225.1 Rhipidura dahli
GCCCCCCGCCGAGCCAGCACCTAGACAGACATCTTGACGTGACCCACCATCCCTTCCCTTTCCACCCCACGATTCCAGCCCGATCCGAGAGGCAGCCGCGTTTCCTCTGCCTTCCCTCCCCTCCCCTGCCCTGTCGGCNCCGGGGAATAGCGGGCGCCCCGCCTCTCGCAGCGAGAACCGGGAACTGCGGACGGCTCGTGTGGTTTGGGGTAAACTCGAGGGCCCGCAGGGTTTATCTGCAGGTTTTCGCCCGCTTTTTCGTCTCTTAAACCGAAGAATTGCCTCAGTGCGTTGTGGGGAGGGCTCCTGAGGAAGGCGGTGCTTGGAGGAGGGGTTCCTGGTGTGGCTCCAGATGTCTGTGGGGCAGAAGCCATGAAGTTTAGGGAGATTTTATTCCCGGTTATTGATCATTATTAGCTGAGGGTGTGTAGAACCGCAGTTGTTGGCGTGTCGGACTGGCTGTAGAGGGATACAAGGATTACATCTCAGTGATGGGGCTCACACGCAGAAAATGTGCTTTCCCTCACAGCACAGCTGTGACGTGTCTGGTCCCTGAAGAGTTACAGTAGTAAGGTGGCTTGAGCTGAAATATGTGTCTTTTAGCTAACAGTCGTCATGGGTTGGATGCATTTCCATAGGTAGGAAGTCCCAGAGGTGCCTCCCTACCTCCCAACACCTGTTCCTGAAATGTGGCCAGCGTCACATCCCTCAGTTTGGGTCCAGGGCAGGGGAGGGCACACCGGGAGATGGTTCCTCTCCCAAACTGCCTGCATCAGTCACACCTCATAGAAAATATGTCTTTGAGATCTGCAGCGTTTCTGTTTTAAGATCCTCCCATATCTTAGTCAGTGTCTCTTGGTGGAGACATCCCACCCCCATCTGATTTACTCCCATGAGCAAATCATGAAGCACTTGACACAGGAGTCCTGTACGAAGTGTGAGTGCCTCAAAACCTGCCTCTCTGAACACATGTACATGATATTAATCAGTCCATCTTCAGCAGTGAGCCTTTTCTCCTGCTCCTCTTGTTTTCCAGGTGGTGGAAAAATGATTTGTCAGATCCTTTTATCACATCTGAAAGGCAAACTCTCTTTGCAATGTGAACAACAACATTGAAGAGAAAACCCCTTTGCAGCTGTTCCTAGAAAAGTTTCAGTGCTGCTTATACCTCATAACACCGTACTTCCTCCCCCCCAACCCAAGTAACCACATTTTTACTTTGTCTTTTATGTTTAAAGAGTAGCTGTCTTTAGAAGGATGTTGATACAGAGAAATGTCCTGTAATTGTTTTATCGGCTGCATATACCCTGCAGGGTAGTGATGCTTAGGGGTGTTGGCTGAAATCCCTCACTAGGTCCTGGCTGTGTCAGGAGGAAATCTGGGTTTGTTCCATTCCTCCACGTATGCTCATATCCTTGGGAAAGGTGCTGAGTGTGCAGTCTCTGTTCTTCTGCAGATACCTTGGACTGAATCAATGGGGATGCCAGGACTGTCAGAATTATTTGCCTTTCAGTGTAAATAGTATTATGTAACATAACCCAGGGAGGAGAAGAAGCCTGTTTGAACCATTCTTGAGTGCAAAGTTCTGCCTAGCACTGCTTTTCTCTCTCTCATATGCATATAAAACTCTGGTTGAGTTCTTTTTTGGCAGGCTACAAGGATCAGTGAAATATCTTTCCTGGGGCTTGGCTGTTTGTGTCAATGTAGGTGGTTAAACAAATGTATGCTAAAATTCATAGATCCACATACAATCTCTTCATGGTAGAGTGTCTATGTAATATAGCATCTTTTGTGTTTCCAATAAATAAAGAAAGAAATCTCCACTGCTATATAAGGCATCTTCATTTTCAAGTGAGATGGAGTGACATAAAATGACCTGCCTGAGGACACACAGTACATCAGATCAGAGAATATCTGATAGTAGATAGAGAAGATAGTAATGAGGAAATGTTTTGGGTTTCCTTTGGTTTTTATTTTTTGCCAGTAGATCACGTTGACACTGATTATGGCTTTTCCTCAGCACCACAGTGTTGCCTCCCCATTTCTCTCCCAACACCTACTGACTGCAGAGGAAGCTGGGTCCTACTGTAACTTGAAAATTTCTCTTCCCAGCCCTAATGTTGTGTTTTTCTGCATTTAAAAGTTCCTGTGAAACAGTTTCTTCAAAACGTGTAATTGTAGTGTTCCTTTTTACATTCTTTTTCTGTTATTTTTCTATGCAGCTTCCCTGAATCTCATTCCATCATGAAACAGCTGCCTCAAGAGACAATTCGGCTCCTCTCAAGTTCTCAGGTGATTACTTCAGTTGTCAGCGTGGTGAAGGAGCTGATAGAAAATTCCTTGGATGCCAGTGCTACAGGCATTGATATTAAACTGGTAAGTCTCTCAGAAAGAATTGGATATAAAATAAGTCGCGAGAATAATTGTTCCCCTGCAAATGTGGTTTTTTAGGCTATTGTGGTTTGGGGCATGGTGATGATTATTATATATTTATATGGATGTATTTTTACCTCAACTAAAGATGGTACAAAATTAGTTTCCATTAGTGTTTTTGAGGCCCTGCTCTGAAACAGTAAAGCGTATTTGTGCTTCTGAGTGTATCTTGGGGAAAAAAATGTCAGCTGCCTTAATCTTCCTTTTTTTACATAAAGTTTACATTTTCTAACTAATAGCCTGTTTTAAAAGATATTTGACTTAGGTTTGCTGCTAGGCCAACATATTTAATGCTCATTGCAAAGTATTTTAAGAAAGGTGAAAATGGAGACAATGGAAAAGGTTGATGGCCTTTCAAAACAGAAGACATCTTTATAGTACAAATCACCACCCTGTCTCTAATTAGCATGGTGAGCTCTGGCTACTTCTAACTCTTTTATTTTTATAAGCTTTTAAAAAAAGTTGACATGTAACTCAAGGATAGTTTCTGACAGTAGAAAATACTACTTTTAATAAAGAATTTGAGCTACTTTCCCCCCTAAACTGGGTGAAATGGGTAACTAAGCTGTTTCTCTTGCTGTCATATTTCTGCTTTTGCAGTGTTTTGTCAGCAGCTGTGTAGCAGCAGTATCTCCTGCTTAGTAAGAAAGAAGTGTTTTTATATCCTGCATAAATGTATGTATCCAGAATTGTATCCAATTTCCTTTTCTGCAAATAACAGTGCATGTATAGGATATTCTTGAATTGTTAAACAAATGCTCTTAATTAGGAGGGCAGTTCAATTTCTCCTTCTTTCTTTGTCCATGTCTGTTATATTTTCTGAATGACTCTAGAGTTTCTCCATCTGATAATGGTTTCCTGCAGATGCCAAGCAATTTGTTTGTTACTGCCTTAAGTGAGCTGAAGGTACTCTCTTAGCTATGGTCTGTCAACATCTGTCTTCTCAATATGTAGATTACAGAGTACCTTGCTTCATGGGTAGCTCCAAAGTGAGAATTGTGAGCACAATTGTGGGGGTGAGGGTGTTGGAATTAGATCCTGGGTGCTTATCAGTAACTGCAAGAAAGGTTTTGGAGCTTTCCAGAATGGTTGGAAAAAACCTTGCAGAGAAGAGAACTCTCTAACCGGCATGGGTTTTACAGCACAGTAACCAGCTGTTTTCATAGTGAGAAGTCCCAAATCAATTAAAAAGGGCATTTTCAACCATTTTCAGGGCATGAGTCATCTACAGTACTCTTACATTCTTTGTCAGTCCAGCCCAGTCCAAAACACTGTAGTTCCAAACAAACAAGCCTGGCTTTACACAAGTTGTCAGCGATTAAAAGAGATTTGCTGATTTTTCTTCTGTGGGTACTAGGGAAGAAGAGAAAACCTGCACTCTGCACAACTCTAGATAGCAATACTGTAAAACTGGTACTTTTTAATGGGAAATTAAAGTAGTAGTACTGACCACGTAATAGAGGTCAGTGACAACATTAATTCTGGACTAGTTCAAAAGCGTAACAGAGCAGAGAAACTTTGAAATTCCATTTTACAGCTTGATGGGTTTTGCCTGAAACAGCATCATTTTCATTTTTTAAATCTTTTTCAAATGGAATAGGAGGGCACAGTTTACCCAATTTGCCTGAACAGAGATAACAATTACTTTTTTGCAGACAGACAGACAGGAATGACCCTGAAGATGGAATGGTTCTCAGGTAGAAGTCGTGGCAGTGGTGAACTGCAGTGGGAAACTTTGGCTGGTGTTTAAGTCTTGGTTGACTAGATGGCCATAGGTGATGTTACTGGGCATCTTTGCACTCTGTAGCAAAGCTGAATCATACTGTCTGGCATCAGTGACCTGGCAGAGCAACTTACATACTTCATGGGTTCATAACCTTGATAAGATGCAGCTCATGGAGGATGGAGGAAGGTGTTACGGAATACAAACTTTAAGCACTGTAATAGTTACATAGAACATGCACAAGTAAAAAAATGAGTAAGATTAGAAGAGAAATAAAGAATTGTTTATGTAACATTTTGATTCAAGATAAATCTCACTTTTCTTAAGCAGCTAAGTGGTTTGAAAGTAAAAATTAGAATGAAAAATAGGGGCTCATTGTAAAATTCTTGAACCCTTCCTTAGCACATAGAGCAGTAGGGTAGAGGGTTTCCTGCCTGTATCTCCTTATATGTTTTTATGCTCACTTGAGGTGAATTGCTTAGTTCTGTTTTGCTGCCCAGTAGGAGGTTGACTCAAACATGAGCAAAAGCATTGTTTTTTCACCTGAAGAGAGCTTTTGCACCATTCATTAAAGTAGTAAGTGAAAGGTACTCATATTTCTGTTCTGTTTTTTGTATTGTGGTTCTGAGCCTACCTCAGAGGCTTTTGATTTTTCCTAAGGCAGATCATGTGTGCATACAGATAATATCTTTAGACACCTTTCTTTTGGTTTTAATTTGCTTTTTTTTTTTTTTTTTAATTTCAAGAAATAACCTTGTGAGCACATTATAATTTTTCATAACTGTTTTCAGTATAGGCCCAGGTAGGACGGGAAAGTTTGTTCTGTTTAATCAGCCAGCTCTCAGTGATCAGCCATCACGTGCTCTGTCCAGCATCAGTGGTGGCAGCCACTGTTTTAAGATATTCTTTCTAAGCAAAGCCAGTTTTAAGGGCACCTAGATCTTTTACACAGTACAGCACATTTTTTGTGTGTTGCATTATAATCTTCTCAAAGAAGCAGTTTTGCTTCTGTGAACAAGCTTAGTTAGTGATCCTGCAGCTCTGATTACTTTCTTCTCCTGGCTTGTGGTTCTTCTGGGTGCTATTCCCTTGTGCAGGTGGTAATGTTGCTGGAAAGAATTTTTTGCTGCACTTGTTTGAGATGTTACAGAACCTAAATTTCATCTTTCATTTATCTGTTGTAAATATCTGGGTTTTCAGAGTTTTACCCTATTTATGCTGGTGCTTACTGGAATGACAAACTGGAATTCAGTAAAATATGCATTTATATGTATATGTGTATATAAGGGTCAATCACAAAGACTGAGTTTTGCTTCCTTGAAAGCTGTTTTAAAAGAGCCCCTAGGAACCTTTACTTCTTTCTGTATCACTTTACAGGCTTTTTTATTACCCTCAGCATTCATGCCTTGCCTCTCTTAGAATTTCAGTTTCTGTGTATTGAGACACGGCATAGAACTTGGTAAATGTAATGTAGTCACATAAATGAAAATTAAAACTGAAAATGGTGAGAAGTGAGGGCCTTCTGAATTCAATGGATGCAGCGCTGCATTCAAGTGCTTTCCAAAAAAATGATACCAAGTAGGTAAGAGAGGTGAAAAAAGGTGAAAAATCTTCAGCTTTCCACCTACAGGTCTGTTTTTCAGCTTAGGTTTTGCTGTGTTCAAATCACGGGATATTAATTATGTTATTTAATTGGAGAAACCATCACTGTTATCCTAACATGGTGTATTTTTCTTTTTTTTTTTTTTCCATTAAACAGAGACATTTAATGGTCACTCAGTTCCTCCAAACAAGCAAAACTGTATGGATGGTTAGAAGCTGTACCCTTAGCTGCTCCAAACTCGTGTCTTAATTAATTTGGTTGTTTTACTTCTCTGTTGTGTTTTGTTTTCTTTTTAGGAGAATTATGGGTTTAGCAAAATAGAAGTAAGAGACAATGGGAGTGGAATAAAGGTTGATGACGTTTCAGTTATGGCAATTAAACACTACACCTCAAAAATCAGCTCTTCTGAGGACCTTGAAAGGCTGACAACGTACGGTTTCCGTGGGGAAGCTTTGGGATCCATTTGCAGTGTGTCAGAGGTGAGCACTTGATGTAAATGTGTAGCCTTTGTGTTGATTTTTGTTGTCTCTGTGTGTTCATGAAAGTTTTATTCTGTGCAATGAGTTTAAAGCAGCCTGCCAGGGATATGCTTGTGTATGCTGCCTTTCTCCCCAGCCCCAGAAGCCATGTTATACGATTTTCTTGTTAGTGTCAGTCCTGCCCTTCTGTCACACAGGTCACAGCAGTGCTCTGTTTGTTTTCCTCAATCAGAACAGGTAACAGACGGATTGTGTTGTGTTCTCTTTCCTTTTGTATCAAGGAGTATCATGTCAAAAAGCATGGCTGAGTTGGCTACTTGAATTAGGGTAGATGAAGAGGAGGGGCAGCAGATGATGGCCAGGAGAAATAATTTCAGGGAACTGATGGCCCACTTAGCTACCATTCCAGTAATGATTTCTGCCTTGTTATCTAGGTGATCAGCAGTCATGGGATCTTGCTGGGCTCCTTTTTGCTCTTTGACATGTATGTGACTGCAATTGCACAAACTTTGTCCCTATGACTAAACAGGAACCTGCTACCTGACCTATCCGAGTCTGAGCTGTATGTTTGTGTTAAGAGGATTGGCAGTGTACTGATATTTGCAACTTAGCTTGTTGGCTAAAAGTAAATAAGTTTGTTCAAAACCATTTGAAAGTGTTCAGGCTGCTAAAGGCACAGCATCTGCCAGATCTGCTGTGTTCTGCCTTTCTGTATTAATGCTGCACCAAGGTCAAGTTTTGGGTTCAAGTGTGCCGAGGATTAAACCATGCAGGAAGATACCGATACCTGGAACCATCAGTTATTGAGGTCAGGAGAGATGATGTTACAGCTGGACTCCTTGATGCCTTGGGCTACGTTCACATTGCACTAAGCAGGAGTGGGTTGTGTATTTGGATGGGGATTTCCAAAGATGCTTTCAAAAGTCTTGGTGTTTTGAAAGATGACAACAGACCTCAATCATTGGTTCCTTCTAATGAGCTCTCAGAGCAAAATGCCGTCTGTTTGGAGCTTCTAATCAACTCCATGATACGTTTCATAAGAGATGGGAGGTGGCCTGAGTGTATGAAGTGCTTTAATAGGTATTACTCCTTGTATCAGTAATTATGTTAATTAACACTCCTGACATTAATTGTGTTCTACCTATCCAAACTGCCCCCTGAAGTTTCAGTTTGAAACTGTACTGGCCTTTAAGTAGGTCTGCAATACTGTAATTTCCAGTTAATCAATTATTGTTTTTCTCTCCAGGGGCATGACTGAATGCTGAATGATTCATATGAGACACTAAAATAAACCAAAATATCCTGAAACTCTGTATGTGTGTCAAACTTTGTCTTTCAGGTGGTTAAAGGGCAGCCGTTGGGTTGTTCACAGTGTTGGTACCTGAACTCTGATTTATGACTGCTCTTGCTAAAGCAATCTGTGTATTACCTTAATAGCTTACAAAACATGCTGTGACTGATTGCTAGATATGTTTAGGTGTGGAATCATAATATATTGTTTGTTTGAGGGTAGTCTTTAAGTTTGTGGAATCTCACATGAATTTACGTTTTTATAGTGTGTTTGTCTCACAGAAGGTAAAAATGCAAAGCTGTCAATTGATTAAGTTTATTTAATTGTTGCTAAAATAAAAGATAGAGCAGTGTGTGTTGTAAGTAGTAGGAATTGCTATGCTTTTTGTATTAGTGTAATAGAAATACTTTTAGTTAAATGGATGGAAACATGAAGAATAATGCAGAGTATTTCTGTGCCTGTAAGAAATACCTGTAGAAAAAAAAATTATAAACTAATTAACTGTAATTATGGTGATTAAAGTAACAGAGTGGTGAGTGTGGTGGCAAAGCTTATCTAAGCTCATTCTGAACTTTGTCTGTCCCTGATTAATGTAGGTTTTTTTTAAATCACTCTCTTCAGGTTTTGGTCACAACAAAGACAGCTGCTGATGATTTCAGCATTCAGTATGCTTTGGATAGCAATGGGCATGTAACTTCTAAAAAGCCTTCCCATCTTGGGCAAGGTAGGATATCACTGTTCTGGTGTTGCACTGTGACAGAAGCACTTTGTGTTTCTCCTGAGGCTCTATCTGATGTTGAAATACCTATTGGGTACTTGAAGGCTGAGTATGAAATCGTTGTAGCTGTAAACATTGCTTACCTTATGTCTGTCAGCTAAGAATGTGTTGTCATAGCATAAGAAATGATATGTCTTGGAAGTTGTTTTCGATTGTAATTATAAACTAGTTTCTTCTTCTCTGACTCACTTCTTCAAGCTGACAGTGGAAATAAAACCTATAAAAATTAAATGCTCCCAGTCTGTATAAGTATATGAAATACTTGTTCAGGACCAAAGTAATGTTTCTGTATGTGGCAAAATCCTTGCTTAAAGAAGGAATGTTTGCCCTGCTGCCATATGTAGGAATTGCTGGAAGCAGCGTGGCTGTTGGACCAGGCAAAGTCACAATCCTTTCTAACCTGCAGGAAGGTTGTGTACCTGCATTTAACTAAGGATTCTTTTTAAGATTTAGCCTGTAGTACTTTCCACAGCTAGAAAGCCTGCAGGTTGCAACTCCTTTTTTGTTGAAACAGTTGAATGCTGTGACATATGTTTAATGCTTTGCAATATCCTTGTGGGCTAGGAATTTATGTGGTTGTGTTGGTAGATGAATATTCCTCCTCCTACTGTGTACTGTATCTTGAGTAGGGGTATCTGGCACTTCAGGCACTACCCTAAAGCAAATGCTTGTGAAGTCCCTTAATGAAGCACAATGTTCCTTTGCCTCCAGATATGTGTGATTAGATTCTAGTCTGTTAATTAATTTTACTAATGAAGGTTAACTTAAGCACTTAAAGAGTCTTCAGCTTTGTTTACTGCTGATTCTCGCTATTGTTACTGTGTATGAAAGAAAGCTTAATGCTGCAATCATAACTCTAAATAAAGGAGAGCAATCAAAGCTCTTGAGATACCTTTTCTGGGGGGATGACTGCTAATTTGGTATATTTCTTCTCATGCTAATAACCTGATTTATTACAGCAGCATACAAACATGTCTGTGTAAGTAAAAATAGGTTCCTCAATATGCAGTCTGTGATCTGCTTTCAGTTTAATTTCTACTTATTTTTTATCACCTGTTTGCAGGTACTACAGTAACAGTCCTAAACTTGTTTAAGAATCTTCCTGTAAGGAAGCAGTTTTACTCAACAAATAGGAAATGTAAGGAAGAGCTGAAAAAAGTCCAAGACCTACTGACAGCTTATGGTATCATAAAACCAGACCTGAGGATAACATTAACACATAATAAGGTAATGATGAGTTTTTTTCTGTCAGCTATCTTAGGGATCAGTTTCTGATGAATCTGTGCAGTTCATGTAATACTTATATAAAATCTTTCATTCCTAAAGCTTTTCTTTCATCACGGCTTTGTTTTGGACTTCCACTTACTTTTCCCTGTCATAGGTGTACATTTCTAATGGCTACAGATTTTGATATTAAACTCCTAAAACTCAGGCTGAGGTATTTTTGGTCTCTTGCAACAGATGCCTGGTTAGATATATGAAATATAAAAATTATTTTACATGCTAGGGGTTAGTAAAGATGTTGGTGGTATTTTGCAAACAAAGAAGTGAGACCTTACTGGACCACGGGGCCTGATAAAGTGTTAACCAAAGCCACCTGAAAAAACTTGTGAAACTTAACATTGTTCATACAGGCAGCTTGCTGTATTCCAAGTCATAAGAGCTTAGTACATAACAATGATTTTATTTAAAAAGGCTGGAAAATTCAAAACAGTTTGCATCCTTGGTGTAAGAACAGTAGCCTATATTCCAACAACAAGCTTTAGTTGAGGTAGTTGCTAATGGCTTAGACCTGGGAGGATGCATTTGGAGGTTACTTTGACTTCACTGCATACTGGATGGTAATTTTACAGCACAGCTACTGAAATGACATGTTGAGCAGTTTGTCTTAACCTGACCCAAATTTAAAATAGCAAATTTCATTGGCTGTACCCTGGCTTTTTACATCTCCAAGAGGGAAGCTGTGCTAATGAACTTCCAAGCTGTCACAAAGTAGAGAGTGACATCTCGTGGCCAGATCCCTCAGCAAGTCTGTTTCTGTTCTAAAATAATGCTGTTTGTTGATATTTGTCGTGTTGAGACTTGATCAGTTACCCCCTCAATCAAACATTCACGCTTCAGTTCTTTTTCAGTGGGAGTAGTAAATGTCACTGTGTGCTTTTCTGAAATGATAAGAGATTTCCCTTCTTTTTCTGCACTTGTTTAATATGCTTTGATTGTATTAACGTATGTATTTTTAAATACCACTGTGTAGAGACTCAAAAACTAAAACTGGCTGCAGAATTCGTATTTCAGAGCTGGGAAAGTGAAGCTGCTTGCAGTCTTATTTCATTGAGATCACTGAGAGTTTGAAACCAGATGTCTAGGGGAGTATCTCCCTCTAAGATTGTATTGAGCTTCTTGACAGATCTAGCAGTGGTTCACAATACTCTTCTTAACTGCTAGTTAATAAAACTAATTTTGTCTTATTGGTGGTTTGGTTTTGCCCTCTCTGACAAGTTGCAAATGCTATTTTCTTTCTGGTATTTTGACTTCATCTGTTTGATCAGACTATTGAATATATAGGGGCATTTTTTTCTCTGCTTGTTTTAGTACAGTGGCAGTAAGGTACTACAAGAAGGTGATCATGTCTTTTACCCAACACCTCCTGCAAAAATGGTGTGAAGAGTGGCATGATAGTTGCCATTGCACACTGGGAGCTTTTTTGCAGCTCTCCTGTTAACTTTTGAGGCACGTTCTTCAATACCCAACTTGAGGGGTTATATGAATGGGTAAAAAAGCTACCTCCAGCTAGTTTTGTTCACTGTAATGACAGAGGCGGTGCTTATTTTTTTTACTCTTCTCTTTGCACTTCCAGCCTTTTGTTCATTTAATTTATTCTTTTGAAAGAAAGAAGTGAGAAAGTGCTCAAACATTTCACCACAAGAGGTCGCTCGGTAGCTATTGCTGAGACAGGAAAATTAAAGCCTTAAGTAGACAGAAAGTGTAGTCTGTCTCTGTGCAAGTGGAGATGCTTTAAAAAAGTCTGAAAATTAAAACTGAACTGAACTTCAAAAAATTTGAAATCAGATTCCTGCCTTTCTACTGCCATTGACATTCCATGCAAAATAAAAATTACCTGTGGTATCATAGCTTTTAAAAAACTTGAAATTCTGAATTTCCAGGGTGTAGCAACTTAGAGTAGCTCAATGTGCATTTGTTTTACCTTATCACAGAATATGAATAATCTTTATTTCTTTTTCCTTTATATGCTACATATTGTTGTCATTACAGTTATTAATTTGTATCAGGAAGGCATTTTTTCTATACAGACACTACAGCATATCTGTGCTATAGTAATACTCTGCTGAATAGTGTTGTTGGTGATTTTTTTGTGTGGGTGTCTGTTATATTTTTGTTAGAAATGTTCTAGGAGAAAGAATCAACTTCTTAGAATAGTTTCATTTTTTATGTAGCTCATAGATTATGTGTTCATTTAAAAGATAAATTGTATATGCAGTTATTCAGAGGAGTTCTTAGAATCCTAAATTCTTGAGGCTGAGCCAGTACTTTCTGTTGCAATGGAAGAAGATACATGTTGGGAGTACGATCAGGTTCCGGGGCTTAAAAGAGCAAGAAGATAGCAGAGATGAGCTATTACAGAAGGAGACAAGGAAAGATGGATTGAAAGAGTTAAAAAGATAGTAAGCGAAAAAAGCGTAAATGAAAGTGTATTTCAAGGAAGTTTTCTCGATAAATTGCAAAACCGCTACTTTAAAAATAGCCGCACTGGAAAACAAAACCAAAAATAACCCTCCCCCAGAGAAACCAAATCCCCCCTAGTTTTTAAAGTCCTGTATTTTATATGAAGTTAAAGGAGAATGGTGGGTTGGATGGAGTTTGAACAGCTGCTCTTGTGAGAGGTGCCCATGGCTGGAGAGTTGGAACCAGATGGTCTGCAAGGTCCCTTTCAACCCAAACCATTCTGTGATTCCGTGAAAGCATAGCTCTGGCTTTACTGAGCAAGAATGTAGTAAGGCTGAAACTGTCATAAAGTATCTGAGGTTAGGCATTTGGAAATGGTTGCCTAATTGATTCCAGCAGAAACTTACTTTGGCAAGTCAGGCTTCTTACTGAGCTGTTGAAGTAGAGATGGTTTTAGGATGCATGATACATTGCATGTGTAATGGTGTAATTGGTTGCGTTTTTTCAAAAGGTGTATGTCTTATGCTTGTAAATGTAATTTCCAGAAATTCTTCTCCTTGCTACATTTCATATCTGTGTTAGTTTGGAAAATATTGATTGCCATTAAGTATGGTTCTTCACAGAAAAGAAATCAGACAATCCTCTTCCAGTCTTCGGTTGATTTTTAGTGGGTAAGAAAATAGATATTCTCTATACCTCCTCAGAATTATTTATTGTGGAGTCTCCATCAGTGGGCTTCCAAGATAGGAAACACTCAATTGCTCTTTCTGCTCAGAATGTTTTGTTTGCATTAGCAATAAATAATGAATCACTTTGCAGATCAACCCTTGAAGTACTATGCTATTTTGACAACTTGGATTAGCTAGTGCTCCTTCTTTTTATGAAGGTTTATCCTGCCAAGACATTCTTTGAATACTGATAATGTTGATCCTCTTGCCAGTATGGTTATGTTAGAAAGAGGTATTTTTCTTCTTTCATCACCATGTTCCTTGAAAGCAAATTGAATAATGAGACGGCCAAATGGAAATAATTTACATGAGTATTCAGCAAGTTTATTTAAAGTTAATGTTATCTGAAGGCGTGTTAAGAACATTTCAAAGTCAGCTACTGCTTAAACTGCCTCAAACCCTTCAGCCCCAAATGTCATGTTCTAGCAACCTGTGAGCTCTGGCTGTGTTTTACCCAAGGTGGTAAAACACAGCTTTTAGTGGTTCCAGCTCTTCTCTGGAACTGCAGTTTTCACACTCTTCTCTGCTTAATACCGGTAGCCCTCGGCTCAGTCTCTACAAACCACTGATGTTGAAGAAATGCCTTTCTGTTTTGAAGACTGATGACATGGAATGCTTTCATTCTGTTTCAGTTGCCTTTATTCCACAAATGCCAAAATGAGCAAGGACACCCAGTAACTATACCTATTTTAACAATATCAGATATAGTAGAGCCAAAAAAATTTCAGCAACAGATGGTTTAGATGGTGCCTATCAGCAGGTCATACCAAGCACAACTGGTCCCATGTCTTGTGCAAAAGTACAGATGAGCCATAAGTAGGCTCAGTAAATTTTCCAGTTCCTCTTGAGCAGCATAAGTGAACACTTTTTTTCCAGTGTTTTTCACACTTTACATTTTGAAGCTTGGTCACATGCAGTTCTGACTAGAACTGTTTCTTGTTTGTTTCTCAAGAGAGTCGCGAGTCAAAACTTTTGGATGCAAAGTTAATTTTAAAAGTCTCATAATAACTATGGGTGCTATTCTTCCCCAAAACCCCCTTCGCTGGTGGTGTTGACTTAAAGGATGCCATCTTTATTTTTCCTTTACAGTAAGTCTCCTCAATTTTCCAAAGTTGCATAATCTTAACAGTTTGTATGAAATAATCCAAATCCAGGGTTTTTTTCTGTTTCCCTGCTCTAAGTGTGTGGTTTTTGAGATAGACTGAGTGTGTTAGGGTAAATTCACCATTTTTAATTATGTCATTATACTTTGCATTCATTCATTTGTTCATTGTGCTTCCAAACTCTGGTGTAGATGCATGTTGAAAAGAAATCCTAATTGAGCAGAAATAGCAGCACATGAACTCTGTTTTGACTTGGAAAGGCTACTCTGTTTAATGTAATGATGATGAATGAAATCCCTCACTAATCTGTGTGTCTTAAAATATAAAGAGGAATTATGATTAAGAATCTGCAGTGCTTACATGCTAACCTGGAATACAGCTCAGTCTTTGCTTCCATTTGTTGTTCAGTGGCTTTGCTGAGAAAGACAAACAGAGAGTTAATTATGGTGGTTTTTTGTGCTGAGGACACCTGTCCACTAGGAAATGCGCTGAGACCCTCAACTCAATTTACATCAGCCAGAGAACAGCTGCCAGATGGTAACTACTTTTGGTCACTACCAACCTGGTTGAATTTGAACTGGTGACCCAGAGGTGAAATGCTTTATATCCTATTACTAATTCCTTGAGGTTTCCAGTTTCTCATCCATCACTTTTTTCAAATGACAGCACAGTATATGTCTAAAATCTCAAAACAATTACTGTTTCACATATGCAGTGTGTGTTGCAGAATCTGAGATGAGCCTTTGCAAAGCTTTTGCACTCACACTGCAGGCTTGAAAAGGTTAGTAGAAAAAAGGTATTTCCACAGCCACATGGGAATTTTCCCTCTTCTTTAGTCAAGTATTTTGTCACTGTTATATATGTTATTTTTGTTAACTACTGTTTTACAAAAAGCTTTTAACCCCCCTTTTATTTAAATCGAATTCACTGTGATGTACATTTTCTGAATCACAATTTTGGATTGGAAACTGGTTTTTGACAGTACTTTAATTGGTTGTAAGGCTTTATTTTTTTTTTTTCCCTCCTGCTAGGGAAATGGAATTTAAAAGAATCTTAGAATATCTTGAGTTGGAAGGAACCCACAGGGATCATTGAGTTCAACTCCTGGCCCTGGTACAGGATACCCCAAGAATTCCACCATGTGCTTGAGAGTTGTCCGGTTGCTTCTGGGACTCTGTCATGCTTGGTGCTGTGACCACAGGTGTGGGAGCCTGTTCCAGTGCCCAGCCACCCTCTGGGGTCATGAACCTTTTCATAGAATCAGAGAATCATTAAGGTTGGAAAAGACCTCCAAGAGCATCATTGCAGCCTTTGACCAAATACCGCCATGCCCACTAAACCATATTGTGAAGTGCCATGTCCGTCTGCTCAGTGTTTGAACACTTCCAGGGATGGTGACTCCACCACTTGTCAGGCAAGCCTGTTCCAGTACTTAACCACTCTTTTAGTAAATAAATTTTTCCTAACACCTAACGTGGACCTCCCTGGTGCACCTCGAGGCCATTTCCCTTGTCCTATTGCTGGTTGCCTGGGAGAAGAGCCTGACCCTTACCTGGCTATGACCTCCTGTTAGGTAGTGAGCGATAAGGTCACCTCTGAGCCTCCTGTTCTCCAGGCTCTCCTCATCACACTTGTGTTCTAGCTTCATTGCCCTTCCCTGGACTTGCTTCAGCACCTCCATGTCTTACTTGTATTGCAGGGCCCAAAACTACACTCAGGACTTGGGGTGTGGCTTCACTAGTGTTGAGTACAGAAAGACAATCACTTCCCTAGTCCTGTTGGCTGCACTGTTCCTGATAGAGGGCGGGATGCCGTTGGAGCCACCTGAGCACATGCTGGCTCATGTTCAGCTGCAGTCAACCAGCACCCCCAGGTACTTTTCCAGTGGGCACCTTAATAGCCACTCTTCCCCCAGCCTCTAGTGCTGCAGGGGGTTGTTGTGATCCAAGTTCAGGACCTGGCATTTCATCTTGTTGAACCTCACACCATTGGCCTTGGCCCATCAATTCAGCCTGTCCAGATCCCTCTGCAGAGCCTTCGTACCCTCCAGCAGATCAACACTCACACCCTACTTGGTGTTGCCTGCAAACTGACTGAGGGTGCACTTGATCCCCTTCTCCAGATCATTGGAAAAGATATTAAACAGACCCTGATACCAAGCCTTGGGGAGCAGTAGTAGTGACCAGCTGCCAACTGGATTTAACTCCACTCACCACCACTCTCTGGTCTTGGCCATCTAGACAGAGGGCATCCAAAAAGAGTGCACCTGTCCAAGCCATGGGCTTCCAGTTTCTCCAGGAGAATGCTGTGGGAGACAGTGTCCAGGGATTTTCTGAAGTTTAGGTTACATCCACAGCCTTCCCCTGGGTCACCTGGTCATAAAAGGAGATCAGGTTCTCGGAATGCCCATGGCTGAACATGTGTAATTAAAGTAATCAAAACAAGTACGACTCTCAGTAGTTTTTGGAATTCTTGAAAGGCTTTGAAAACAGGTGTTGCCACATGAAGATCCTTGGCTCCTTGTAATACCTGTTAGCTGCTCTCCTAACTTACCTCCTAATTCACAAATCCAAGCATTTCTCCACGGTGTCATGCTGAAGAAGGCCTTTTCATTGAGAGGGTGCTCTCGTGTCGTGAACAGAAAATCTGAGTAAGGAATACACTGGAATTGGTAGAATGAACAGTGCTGTGGAACATGGCTGTCTTTCAACAAATCCCCTTGATGGCTCTAATATGTGATGTCCATGGGATAGACAGATATGTAACTGCATCTGATGAGGGGAAGAATGGTTCCTTGAGTTTCTCTATTGCATATCTCCACTGATAATTGTCCCAGCATCCTGTACAAAGTGAAGGGGGCAACTGATTCCTATGCGGCGAATATAAAATATCCAGGGGAATAATTGATTAGTTGCTTCATTTTTCTATATGTTAAACTGAAAAACTCTTGTGCTTTCTGCTTTCAAGGGCAGCTTCTGTAAGGGCTCCCTTTTAGTAAGGTAACTTACTCTGGTTTTAAAACAGGACACCAGTTAGGGCATGGAGCTAAAAAACATCAGCTCTTTTCAAGGCTGGCATTCCAAAGACTGTGATGAAGACTTTATATCAATTTATGATCTTAGCAGATAGGTTTTCTTTCACTGCAGAGAATGTACCAGTCCTTGGAGCTGGGTGTCTGTGCATCATTAAGGTGAAGAGCTTATGGACATTGTACAGGATGATGTGGTTTTGTTTCCCCTGGGCTCAGTCAAACTTGGGATGTCGCCTGGCTTTGTTCTTGTTTGTGTACTCTCTTGATAGGTAGGAAGCAATGCTTTCATTTCAGCCTAACAAGGTATTTGGTTTGAAGTCAAGAAGCTAAGGAACATACTGGCCTAAAGAGTTATCTGCAGTGAGATCTCAGGGTGACAGGATTTTTGAAGCGTGTAGCACAAAACTAGAGAGACTGAAATGTAGTTCTCTTTTACAGAGCTAGCTCACATTACCAGCCTATAGCTCATGTACAACTGCTTGCTCAACTAGAGTTTTACACCCTCAAACTTTATTACAGGGTGAACAATATGACTGTCATGGAATAAATGAAGAAAAAAAGGTGTGGTTTGGGGAGTAAAAGTCCTCTTAAAGTTACTGCCGTTATGTAGTAATAAGATAAATGGAATGAGTTGGTTTAACTCAGAGCATCATAATTGTGCTGAAGTAGCCACAGTTGGAAGGAGCATCCAGTCCCAGCTCTAATTAAGATTTTCCTTATATCTGGGATTGCAGATCACTGTAGCTGCTGGTAGAAATTCTGAAATATGAAGGATAGTTAGGGATGCAGAGCAACTGCAGTTTTTTATCTGTTCTTCCTTAAAAACTTTGAAGAAACAAATACTGAGCAGCTCTTAATTCTCTCTAGTGCTGTATAGCAGGGACCTCAGTGGGAAGAGGTTGCACACTCTTTCTCCACACTTTACACATTTTTCAAGGAATCCTTCTGCACCTTCGGTGTTCATCTTGAAGTACCAGATGCCTAGTCCATGTGTGCATGGAGTCACAGAATCATTTGGGTTGGAATGTACATTGTCATCCTCCTATGTCCTAGGGCTGCATGGGGTGGGGAAATAGGTACACACAGACACACACATAATTATCTCCTGCATGTGTGCGATAGATTTTGTATGCATTATGACATTTTGTAATATCTGGATCGTGCAATCCCCTTCAATGAAACACAGAGGTGGGATATATTTGGCTAGCTCTTGCAAAACCTAAGATGGGCCATATGTAATAATATATCTTTGAGTAGGCTGTTTCTGCAGCGTCATCATACTGACTAGAGTCAGATTCTACCTTGGCTCATCCTAGACACCAGCTTTATATGACCTAGAAAAAAAAATATGGGGGGGTGTGTGAGGGGTGTATTTTTAGCTAAACTAAAGGGTATAAGCAAGGTTAAAAAAGTAGGGTGTTGCAGGAACCTCATGGCAACACTTTCCAAAATAAATTAAATGGAACAGGCATTGTTTGATTTTTTTTTAATGCCTGTTGATACATCTGGGGAATCTAGAAGAATAACTTTTGCAAATTACAAGTTCTTCCTGTTACTTCATAATGTGCAGTCAGGGCTAAAAATGAATGCACACTCTATTCTGTCTTTATATAGTATAGAAATTTAGGAGTTGCGTGGCCTCTTCAGTTTGTGGGCTTTAATTTAACCCACAGTGGTAACTATTTCCTAAAATTTTGTCTGTAGTACTGAGTATAAGTATCTGATGAGTATATGACTATTTAAAGAACTAAGCTGAATCTATTACAGTATCCACTTTTAGCAAGCTTGCATTTAATACGTTCTCATTTTCCACAGTTTTCTTAAAACTACCTTACTCAAGTAATCTTTTCACAGTTCTGATTATCAGCCATTCAAGCAGGTCAAGCTGTGTAACAACCTTGCATTAATCAGCAGCTAAGATTTATATCTGTACCTGCAGCATCACACTAGGATACCCTAAAATAAACAGCATGATGTTTATATTAGTCATGTAACAAGTGTCTTTCTCAGTTTGGTCACATGCATTTAATTTAAAATACATCCAGTAAAGAAAAAAATCACTTGGCACTTTCTGTTTCCATTTTAAGTAATCAATTTTAAAATAGAAGCAGTACAGGATATGTTTTATAAGAGGAGCTATAAAGAAGAGGACAGATTCTTTCATCACTCCAGGATGTCTTTGAGGAGGCTTAGAGCAGGTGTAGAGGAGAGAGGCTGGGAGGCAGCCCCAGGCTGTCCTTTGCCTCTGCCTGCCCTGGAGCACAGGGCGGACTCCCTGCCAGATCTGTGGACACCCAGCCCATGGCTCTGCTTTCTTGTTTCTCCTTCTCCCCCTTTTCTGTTCACTGCCCTCCCTGATGTAAATTGTGTTTTATGTTGAGGGGTTCTCCTGGCTGTAGGATAACCGAGCTGTGACCCAGCATGTGCAAAGGGCTGTCAGGCTGCTGTATAGGAAATGAATTACATTCAGGCAGGGCTAAAAAGCCCCACTTCACAAATGCTGCAGAATGTACGTGGTACTGGAAAATTAAAGATTTGGGGAATAGTTTAGGGTCTACAGTCTCAAAAGCTTTACAATTCCACCTGTCCTGTAGGAAGGGAATATCCTGTTACAGGAGCACCATGTTCTTCTGTGGAATTCACCCCTGAAGGGCAGCAAATATCCCACTGGACAGGTGGAATTTTAAGGCTATGTATTGCATTTCTTGAGATGGGTGCATGTGTATTTTTTGCTCTCTCACCATCCTTTCACTTAACATCCTGTGCTTGAGTACTGTGAGCTCGTTTTGAATTTATTGGATACCTAGTACCTACTAAAACCATAAATTTTAACAGCACTGTAACATCCAATTTAAAATGCAACATTCTGCATTATTTTTCGTTTTATGTTTAAAGGTTGCACATTAAATACACCCAGGCAGCTAACAGTGGCAAAAATGAAGTGGACCTAAGTATAGCAGTCTCAGTTGCCTAGAAGCAGAAAACCAGCCAAGGATAACACTTTTATTGTTGATACAATGGCAATGAAAGTCAGCAGATTCAGAGTTAAATTTGTGACTATTTGGCATAGGAATTCTCATTAGTGATAGACAAAATTTCACCTCCCAAAGTAGCTAATACCTTCTGTATGTATAAGGGGACTGATGAGTAACTTCTGGTGCAAGTTGCAGTTCATATTGGCTTACTGTGTTTATTATGTCTTTGTAATAATATTTCAAGACATGTAGCTAATACGGCAGCTATTCCTTCATCCTTCTAACTTGTACAAAGTTTTCATTAGACAAATAACTGCTTTCCTAATATATAGTTCTTGCGTTTCTTTCTAAATGGCAGGCTTGTCATAGACCTAGAGTATCCAGGTGAGAGCTGTGGATGGACAGCTAATAGCCTGATCTCTACCAAAACAACCTCTTTGGTATAAGTAACATAAGCATTGCAGTGTCCAGTTTCAAATGTTAACCTGCCTGGGAGAGACATATCATAAACCCTCAATTTACATGCTCAGGAAAAGCACAAAGCCCTGCTGTAATATCTAAGAGAAGTAGTATTTGTATTGATTTGGTTTTAACAGTTGCTGCAGGTACAGAAATCCAGAATAGCTGCAAAACATCCATGAATACAAGCTTTGCTTAGTTTTCCAATTGCTGTGTGTCTAAATAAGTAATACAATATGAGAAGACGTGTCAAAAGGTACCATATCGAGTCTGTTAACACTGAAAGTTGTGATTTTCAGAGGGTCAAGGTACAGAATGTTACATATACAGTGTGTGTGCAGTTGCATATGCATGTTCATAGACATGACATGAGTTCAACAAATATAATGTCAAAAATTTGACTCTGTGCCATTTGTTTCAGGCAGTTATTTGGCAGAAGACCAGGGTGTCAGATCACAAAATGGCCTGTATGTCAGTTCTGGGAACAGCCGTTATGAGCAGTATGGTACCTTTTCAACACTGCTGCGAATATCCTGAGGTGAGTTTAAACTTCCTTCTCCCAAATTCACTTCAGGTCTGTCAATGAAGAGAGCTAAAGAAAAATTCAAAAAGAAGGAAACTTTGAAAAAGAGGATGCATCTCAAGATTGACATCTGATTAATGCATTTGATTCTATTACTGTCCTCTCCATAAAATTAATTGGTTTGGTGATTGAAAATCCACTCCAAGAATCATCTCGTCAGGACTCATGTGGCACTGATCAAATGGCAGTAAAAACAGTTGTGATGACAAATGCAGAATTGCTGATTGCTCAGAGCTGTCTCTTGGGATTCCTGGCCCACAGGCAGGTTGTGCTCTGATTAATATCTAAGCATTTAGATCGTTCTCATCTTTGTGGCCTCTGAGCCTTGAAGTCTAAAGAGTATCCCCTCAGTTTCAGTTGGGGCACCTGAGCAGTGAAAGAAACACATACTTAGAAGGGCAAGTCATGCAAAATTTCCACCGACCATGAATTTCAAGGAAATACTTCCTAGTTTTCAAAAACTGTTGTGTTCTTGGCTTCTTTTGCCCCTTCTGTAAATGAGGGCATTCCCCATGATACCCTCGTTGGTCTTATGTTTTCAAAAATGTTTTACTCTACTTCCATTTTTGTTGGGAGACATTTTTATTAAAAGGGGAATCTTGCTATTGTGGAGCCTTCCAAGCTGCATTTTCCTGTATCATGTGGTAATAAACCTTGACAGGATGAGGTGAATCACTGTAATGTTGCAGTGCCACAACTTACCAATGCTGCATTCAGCACGTGCTTAATAAGATTATTCAGATTTTAAAGTCTGCCTGTGTATATGCACAGTTCAACAGCATTATTCAGATTTAAATCTTGAGTTTGTCAGGATGCTTTCATACATGCAGTAAAGTGAGGGGGAACAAAGCAAGGTCACTTCTTGTACTTTACAAAGTTTTAGATATTTATGTCTCAGTAGAACATCCAGAGCTATTCTTACCTGAATGTAGCTTGGATGTGCCCGCAGGACAAGTGCAGGGAGCTCCAAAGGGAAGAGAAGGGGGTATTTCGAAGGGACTAGCTTGGAGGAGGCACTCAGGTTCTCACATTACTTCTCTGCTATATCATGAGGCATCCATATTCCTTGAATAGAAGTTGGGGAACATTCCATTTCTCTCTCTGTCTCTAAATAGTGTGTAAAATACCATGTGCATCATTTATAGGTGTATAAGTGATCCATGCATAATGTTGACGTTTAGAAACTGTTTCTGACATTTCTAAACTAGGCAGCCAAACACTATGAAGTGACAGAGTTAAGTTGCCTTTGTAACCATTTTTTTCTCCTTAGGGTGCAGGTATTGGAACAGGTATTTAAGGGCCAGGCATATACTGCTTTTTTTCCTTCCCATTAGGTCCATGTCTCAATTGCTATACAGACCAGAGGGCAGCTCTTCAATTCTTTTAACTCCTACTTGTTCACTGTGCAGCTTTCTGCTCCTTTGCTCCTCTGAAGACAAAACTAATCTTGCTGATCGTGCTGCAGAGTTAAAACTTCTTGAACAAGTGTTCCAGGGATTTTAAAGACTGGCCTTCTTGGAAACATGTCCATTATGAGCACTGAATGAAACAGGAACACATCTCAAATTAGCTTTGAGGCATGCAAACTCAGGAGCTACTTGTAAAAAAAAAAGACATCTCAGAAAATAAAGAGATGCTACAACTTTTTTTTTTGCATGTACAAGGCAAAATTTACACTTTTCAGGTCCCCAGTCTTGTAAATGGATATATTTATTTGGGCTGAAAACTTGCACACAGGAAATTTCCCTAGTCTCTTCCTGTGAAGGTTAAGTTTAGTAGCTACATGTGCCACTGGGAGAAAGATAAGTATTAAAGAAAGGCATTCTGCTGTCCACCCATCACAGATATATTTTAATACATATATAAGTTGGGGGTTTTATTGAAGTATTAATTGTGAAAACGATTAGTATGAAATCAAAGTTTCATGAATATTTTTCAGTCTCTGTGATTTTGTCTTTTTCTTGCATATGCTTTCATATGTGAAAATTCTACTAAGACTAGTTTTTAAATTGTAGTAACTTTTAATGAGCATACTGATATTCTACATGGCTGTAAATAGTAACAGCAGCCAGCCATTTCTAAATCTGGCAACTTGTTAAATGAGTTATTTAGAGACTTTCAGTTTTGCTTTAATGTTTTCTGTATATAAAAATATTGTTTGAAGTGAAAGACTTCTACAAATATTTGTGAATTAGAAAAAGAGCTTGAAGCATAGAGGAGGAACATTGAGGGAGGATGTGCTAAAGTTGCAGAGTAAAATCTAGAAGTGCTGCATGTTGTTTTCTGATAATCATCCAAGAGATACTTGACACCTCTTTAATTTGACCAGTGGTGTTTGGTTCTGTGCAACGTTGCTGACCAGAACACGCCAGCTTTAGCACAGAATGCTTGGTACAAGGTCAGGAGGGAATAAGGGAGCACATGAGCAGATAGCTGGTGTGACGTAGATGAGTGGGAAGGATAGGCCAAGTCCCATGGATTTTAAATTCCATTTCAAATGCATGATAATTTGGATTTTAGTAAATACAAGGGGTTCTGCCAAAAGCAGAGCTTATGAGGACTCATTGCTGTGTTCTGCTACCAGAACATTCTCCAGACTTTCCCATATCTCCAAAATCTCCATCCTTATGCTGCTTCAGGGTTCTTTCACCTGTTAGTTTGGGCAGGTGGGAGAGGGCAATGTGTGGGGCAGGATGTGGGCTGCCCAGCATGTCGGTTCTTGCATGCTGCTGGTTCCTGTCATTTTAAAAGTTACAGTTGCCTTTTCCTTAGTAAGGTCGTTATCTTGAGGCTGTTCTTTCCAAACAGCTGTCAGTTATCACAGGAATTGGGGAAATACATCTTTGGAAATTCTGCTTCTTTATCAGTTGATTTGAAATCCATCCAACAGTTTCAGTGTTGTTTAGTGGGGAGGGGGGAAGAGATAGGACAGGCAGCACAAGTCATCCAGCCTTGTTTTGACCTGAAAAAACCTGTTTAAGAGTCTCAACAGAAAAATTTTAAAACTTGGAGTTCATGTTAGGTACACAAATCATGTGCTGTTTCCAAGGCTCCCTGGCAGTGCTGTGCTCACAGGTTCTGCTGCAGCCTGTGAATCGTGGGTGCTCAGCACTCTTGAGAGTCAGATGATTTGGATACAGGTGGCGTAGGTAAATTTAGGTGCCCTGAATAAATGCCCTATGACAGGCTATTTAAGGTGCTCTCCACGTAGAAAGGGAGGGATTGTGTGTTTTGGGCTTTCCCTGTAGGGGTGGTTCACTGCTGCCCTGGCCAGGTTGGGCAGCACTCATTGCCTTTGGCTTGGACAGGGCTTACGTTGGCAACCCTGCAGTCCAAGAGCTGCTGCTCTGGCTCTCCACAGCCTCAGCTCCAGGCAGCATCCTGCTGTAACTGGCAGTCCAAATGGGAAATAGCTCAATAAATTGATCAAGGGAAATAGATACAAACCCATCTTTCTCAGCCTCTTCTTTTTTCCTTTAGCTGCCTTTATCTTTGTATATTGTAACTGTCAAGAAGCCGTGCATGCATTTGAATGACTTGGGCTCCTGTACAATTTTGTTTTGCTATCTCACCTCTATAAAAAACATTTTGGGTTCTTTAAAAGACTTTTGCACTGTGTTTATTTTATCACTGCAGATAAATCTTTCTGGATTTCTCCCAAAAGCTGAGTCAGACAGTTCTTTGACCAGCCTTTCAAGCTCAGAAAGGAGTTTCATTTTTATAAATAATCGTCCAGTTCTTCAGAAGGAAATACTGAAGGTAAAATCCTCTAGCTTGTAATTTGAGGAATAGAAATGTGATTTCTTTGAGGACAGAGACACCTAAGCATTCTACAACTTTTTTCTTCCCACATGAAATAATTAAGAATATCACAGGTGAAGATAATAGCATTTACAACAGAAAACCTTTCCACAAATCTGACGCCGCTGGTGCCTCAGTTCCATTCCATTTGATGCAGTCAGACCACAGAGCTGGAGGTTGTGTTTTTAACTATTTAACAAAACTTATTTCAGATGCTCTGTGCAAGACAGCAGAATAGTTGGTTCTTAATTGTATTAATCTGCAGAAATCACCTGTGCAATTTCCCATAAGGGAACTTTATGTAGTTTCTTGTAAGAGAATTCTTCTGTGAAATAGTTTTGATTTTGTCCACTTGCAGCTGTGGGCTTGTCAAGCAAACACCCATGCCTTCCCTTTAAATTTGTGTATGCATTGGGTAGAAATGAAAGTGATAGTGCAGCAGCATTGGCTACAGCTAGGCATTGTGTAGGCAGAATTTGATACTCTTGGGTTTCTCTCACTACTGAACCTTGCAGCACTTCACTTGGAGCAGCCTTGCTGTCCTAATCCTTGTCATCACCAGGGAAGAAAATCACGATCGTGCCAAAGTGTTTATGTAGGTTTTAAAGTGGACACAACGGTAGTTTTCAATTGGGAAACAAAGCTCTGTAGATGTAAACCCTGAACTTGTGTTGGTATGTTAAATGTGGAATAAGGGTAATCCATCTCCATGCATTATTTAATGTTCCTGGCTCTTCCATGAGTTCAAAGCTGAGCTTGAATCCCATGACAGAAATGGTTCTTTAATGAGAGTAGGGAAGCCTGGATTCAAGGTGGGGTTCAGCATAGTGCCATGCAAAGTAAAAATACAGCACCCTGCATGGAAAATAGGTTATATATCACTTTTGCCTCCATGCTATGAAGGCATGGAGACCACCAGGAGCTGCCCTTCTGGTGATTATTCTGGCATACATGTATTTGAGGACCTTTTAAGCATTTCTTCAGAAACCAACAGAACTGGCAAACCAGTTATGCTTTTATAATGTCAAATTTTGTTTCTGTGCCTTTTTGTCTATATTGCTGCCTTTACTGACATCTCTTTATTAAATCAATCTCTAGTTAATTCGACAGTACTACAGTCAGGTGACACAGAAGGACTGTACTCGTTTATATCCTGTTTTTTTCTTGAATATCACTGTACCTGCCTCTGCTGTGGATGTGAATATAACACCTGATAAAACACAAGTTTTGCTGCACTATAAGGTAATTAACATTTTACTCTGGTTTTGAGTTGCCAGGCTTTAAATAAGCATAATAAGGGCCTTGGGACTACCAGAATGTTCAAACATGAACAGTGCCACTGGGTTTTTGAGGTTTTTTAGTTCCATGACAGCTTGCCTTTTCAGTCAGAGGACTGTTTTGATCAAAAAGTACTGAACAGGCTAAGTGGGGGATTCTTCAAAATTAGTTTCCCAGTTGATTTAAAAGATTTTGATGCTGTTAGATATATGTGTGTACTGCTTTGGTTTCAAATGGCTTTACAGTGAGAGAAGCGAAGTGGAATTACGAAATGAGGCCCTACATAAATCTTATGCTTAACTTCATATGCAAACCAAGTAATTGCTATTTAAACACCACCATTAGGGACAGGGTGGGCAGGAGGGGAGTTCATTTCTCATCAAAGCACTCTTTTGTTATTATGTGTATAGATTATTGATGACATCAATTAAGTGGCACAGAAATTAGAAAGGTTGCATTGGTGGTTATAATGTGCTTATTCAAAGTGAATATAGGTAATCACACCAGTATGTTAATCTTCTTCTTTGTGAGAACCTTTTGTATTAGTCTGTGTTACTCTTGTAAATGTACTGCCTGTTAAGTGTCACTTGTATGAAAATTAACCCAGCATTTTTAGATTTGATCTAGTTTTCCTTTGTCATCAGAAAAAGGGCAGGAGTTTCTTTTCTCTCTTTTTTTTTCTTCTTTTTAAAATTTATTTTTGTTTTAGGGGTTTGGGTTTTTATCTTACTCATTTCCATCACTAGGTGCAAAGTTGATTTGGAAACATGCACCATAAAAGCACCTACACAAGCACATTCACATTAAGTTGGATGCTGCTGGTGCACCTGTTTTGGCTGTAAACTTCTAACTCCATATTAGGTAGGAATAGCTTTACCTGATACTGGTTTAAGCAGTCAGAACCCTGTTACAAAAAAAGCATTTAATGACTTTTGTGATATCAGAGTAAACTAGTGAAGCAGAATACATGTCACAAAATATTTGAGACTGGAAGTGTCCAGTTCAGAGTCTTTTGGAATATGTGAACAACTGAAGTGCAATAATCTGTCCAGATTTGTCTAAAAATTATTCCAAATAAGAGCATTTTGCATATTGTTCTGTATTCTTGGTATCTGGCAGTTACATTTTCACTTGTTACATTTTCACAAGTTACAATCGTATGTGTGCATATTTTCTGTTTTGTTTCTTCTTTTTTTCCAGGAATCTGTCTTACTTGCAGTTGAAAATGTGTTGAAATCACTGTATGGGCCACTACCTGCTACAGTCCCTGGTGAAAGTAATAAAACAGATGTTACCTCAGAAGACATGTTTGTTCATAGAACAGACCAAACAGATGTGGCTGTTAATGAAATGGGACCATCTGGAAATGATGAGCTACATGCTCATACTTCATTCCTTTCACTCAGCAGTGATGTGCAAAACTGTCAAGCAGGAAAAAACGCAGAGATCTGCTTAAATCATCAGACATTTAGTGGTGATAATGTACACAGTCGCCTGGACAAAAGAGAGGTTTCTGAGAGTGATGCCTTTCCAGACAGTTCCTTCAATTTATTGCTTGAGGAGGAACAGAATGGACAGAATATGGCTGATATTCAAAGTAATAATGGTCCTGTGGACTCCGAGTCTAAAAAAGCCCATGAGCATCTTTTGAGTTCTGGTAATACTGACGAAATAAATAAAAATGAGGAAGCCTTAGTCCCTAAGGACTTACCTGAAATCTCTGCTGATAGTTGGAGTATGGGAAGTGGATTTAAAGAAAGTCTAGGAGACAGGCTGGAACCAGTTAAGATTTTGATTCCTGGATCTGGAGGGACGACTAATAAGCAAAATGAATACACTGGTGAAAAAAGAAGTGATCCACAAATCTCAAATCAAAGCATAAAGAAAAAAAATGTGATAAGTGAAAAATTTGGACGTGTGACAGCTTATGACTTAATTAATAGCAGAATAATAAAGAAACCAAAGTCTGCATTTGAATTTTTCACACATGAATGTCGTCCAGGTTTGATAAATGATAATCCAAAGACCAGCATGAATGACATCCTGCTGACAATTGAAGAGCAGTGGAAGAATTTGAGTGAAGAGGAAAAACAGAAGTAAGTTCAGGCCATGTCCTGCTTCTGAATCTGGAAGGTACCAAAGAGTCACTTGTAATGAAATTTAAAAATTGTAACTTTCTGGTTATTTATGGAAAAATAGAGGAAGACTTTTGACTTTTCAAGATCAGAATCAGTATTGTGAGTTGTCACGTTTGCTGTGTACAGTTATGCACTGCTGATTGGAATTACTCATTTTGCTACTGCTGTGATCAGTTAGGTTAGAGAGAGCAGTAGTTAGGGTCAGTTCTGTTGAACAGTTGTTTAAGATAACCAGCAAGAAAGGGACTGTTTGAATCCTACAAACTTCTAAGGGCTGCCTTTACCATGTCACTGCCAATGCACTGTCCTTGAAAACCAGCATGGTGATGGACAGAGCACTGTAGAGTTCTTCAGAAGTTTTTCAATTTTTATTGCTATAAAGTGAGAATTCTTATTTAGGAACTTTAGTACTTGAACATTAGGTAAATTCCATTCCTCTAAACATAGTTTGTATCCCAGCCTAGGACAATTCAGAATTGTGTTTGCAAAACCCAGTCAAATGACACAAGGAATTACTTTTTCCCCTAAACAGCTATTATAGTGCTGGTTCAGAGAGCATAGCACAGTCTAAATTTTAATGTTTCAAACGAGACCACGTCTTTTCCTAGGCTGCAATCTGAATAGCTAAATTCCATATTTTTCTAAAATGAACTGTCCCTGAGTTTTTGAAATCCATCTGCAAGAAAAAAAATATTTTGGGAAAACATCTGCATTGTTCTGAATGTCTTTTCACCTAGCTTCTGATGTACCTAATTTAAAGTTTACTATGCAAGCAACATGCTACGGTCATAAACCCATACATGACAAAGTGTTGTGTCCATCTCTGCATAAGCAGAAATATTAATGTAATAGTAGAAATCTACTCCAATTATATTCATGCTTTTAATGAAATGAAACAAAAGGTTTTGCCAGCTGTTTCAGAAAATTTTAATTTGCTCTGCTTTAGCTTTTGAGATTTCATGGTTGCTTTCCTGGTACGACTGTTATGTTAAAGAGTGTGCCTACAGATTAACTTTGCATTAGTTCAGGAAGGAGACCTCTCTGGTAATCAAGTTTTCCTTATATGTAGGATTGAATGCAATATATTATACATAGTATAGATATTTTCCTTATATGTAGGATTGAATCCCATGGATGTTGAAGGAAATGAAGAATTCACCACTAATCGTATCTATAGATACCAACTTTGGTTTACCTTTCCACTTTTATTCTCTTTAAATTGCCTCAGAGAATAACAAATGGGAAGAGATACACAGACAACTTTTCCTGCACAGCAGCAATGCAGAAGGACTTGTGGCAGAGAAAATAAGTCTTGCCTCCAGGTACTCTGGATAAATTGGGCCACCTAGAGGTAACAACAAACGTCTATACATCAGGGCAGCCCAAGCTCCACAGCTCTCCTTCGGGCATCCTTGCTGGCACAGCCCCACGTTCCCTGGGCTCTGCTCCTCCATCCTTCTGTGATAAAATCCTGCCATGTGCAGTGGGTGTGCATGGTTTCAGCATCTCTGTTTCTCTCTGTGGCCCCTCCATCAGGTCTAAATTAATTAAAATCCCTTTTGGGAGTTGTACAAGCACCAGATGTCTCGCAGTGACACAGGATGGCCTTTTCAAAACAAGCCAGCATTTATTACACAACCGGAATGTCAAATGTTATGGTCTTTAGGTTATAATAGAGGAGGAAAGCTCTGTGCATGTCTGTGCTGGCAGCATCGCAGTTCCCCCTGCTTTGCAAAGGATTGCAGTCCTTGCAGTCACTAGGCTTTTACTTTATACAGCTTGCATATATTTCTAGCCTTAATGTTTCCTGCTTGTCAGGCTCAGGTAGGAGTGGGAGAAATCCCTCCAAGTGCCATAACAGTGGCAGGAGTAGTTACCCTGAAGGTGTAGGAAAGGTTCAAAGCTACACACATTACCATGGGACTAACAAATCACCTTGTCAGCACTCTGCAGTAATTTTTCATGAGTAGATTTGTGCCTTGGGAGAAACATTTTTTCAGGTAGCATGGTCTTTGCTGTCAGTTTGCTCCAAATACTCAAATTCAGATTATTTGTTTCATAAGGGCTGAGAGACTTACATATTAAAAGGGGTTTTTTTAGTATGCTGATTGTTTTGTTTTGGTTTATGTTGCAAGGGGAAAATAATATGTTGTGGATCCATTTTTCTAGTTAAACCAAAGCTGCCTCTTGAAACTAGACTTCATTCTAATCTTTCACTCTGTACTTGCACCCAGTTTTGCATATTTCCTTGTCTTTAGGTTTTGTAGTGTCAGAAAAGGATCCTGAATTTGCAGTCTTAATTCACAAAGCAGAGAAAAGCTGGTTTTGTAGCACTTGTTGATTATATGTTCCTCTGTGGAAGGATTTTCAGAAAGGCAAAAGTGTTCCCTCATAGTTTGTCGATCTGCAGTTTTTCTTTGGTTCTGAGCAAATCACTGATAATGATGTGTATGAATTTGGAAGATGCTCACAATCAAAGTTTGTAAGGCTGGAATTTTTCTGGTGGTAGCCTAAACTGACAGGCAAGTTGGGCTTTGTTTGGAAGTGCTTTCAGTTTGGATTATCAGTGGTCACTGAAAGCTCAGTTCTCTTACACTTAAATGTTTTTATGCACTGCTGTTAGGTCTATTCAAAACAAAGCATTTATCGATTGGTCAAAGCTGTAAATGAATTTGGGATTAAAAAAAAATTCTGTTCAAGTGATTTCATCCATTCATTTTAAAAGGAGCAGATGTTTTTTATCTTAATGTTTGCTCCATATTTTCTAGGACGTGATTTATTGCAAGAAACTATTTAAGCTGACTTTTTTAGTTAACTAAATATTGGTACCATATGTGAATGCTAGCACATCATAATTAATTGCAAATGGTGACCCTTTTGTTGACCTTAATTTTCCAGCATGCATACACATAATTGAATCAAACTGTTCCAGCAAGTAGCAATAAATAAATATGACCAGCTAAAATACTTATTTCCAATACTAGCATATGATAGTACTACTTTTTTTTTGTTTTGTTTTAATTGAAGATTAGACTGGTTTGAATTACCTTCTCAAATTCAGAATATCAAATAAGGGCAAAAAGAGGGAGTTCAGCAAATCACACTCTTTGCTTTCAGAAAAGTGAAATTCATATTCTGTAGACAAGCATAAACCTGGGACCTATAAAAATTTAGCTATTTGCCTGACATTTATAAACTCATTAAGAATCCATTCATGTTTTAGAGGTATAGTATGTAGTAGTGTTTTGACCATATAGACAGCTTTTAGGAGTAGTTTTTTATTGACTGTTTTTGAAAAATCTGTAAGATAGATTATTAGTTACAGAATTCTGTGATAATCATACATATTCTCTATTCTTACACTTCATAGGGCTAATTTTAGGCCATTTGAAATCAAATATGCTTTTATTAAGTAAGGCCTAAGGCTTGGCAAATTATTCAAGCTCCAAACTCCTGCCAGCCACATGGCCTCCCCTGGAAGTCTGTAGAGCTCTAGAAGCTTAAATGACTTTGTGAATTGAGCTGGATGTGCCTGTGACACAAAACTCCTGCCAAAACTCTATATTTGATTGCAGATTAAACAAGGGACTGAGGTGAAAAGACCCTTGCTGTAGATCTTTAAATGATGCAGTCTCTTCCTTACAGTAAGAGTTCCTCCCCCTTACAGTAATTCAGGTTTTGCTGTCTGTCTTGATGAAAGAAAATTTCCAGCTTGTGTTCAAGGTGTGATGTAATAGAGGCGCAGTCACCGTCTCCATCTCAGTGGGGCAGCGTATTGATGCTGATACTTGAGTGGACCATGGGTGTGGTTGTAGGCTGTTGAAATGGTTACCTTGCCAGCTGCTTTAGTGTGTTAGGAGCTGGGGTCTGGAACTTTTTATCTGCTGATGCTACTGGTTTGTGTTCTCCTTTAAGTTATGAAATAAAAGCCACTAAGGACCAGGAACGGTACAACAGAGAGGTCAAGAAAGCCAATGCACAGCCAATACACCGACCAGCAAAGGAGGCAGAAAAACACAAAGCCAAGCTAAAGAGTTCTGCAGCTGACCAGCAGAAGCTTGACAAGATATTCCATGACCAGATTGAAAAGAAGGGGAAACTGGAACAGCCTGTGAAAATTGTCACAGTGCCTTTTTCTCTGAGTTCCTGTAGACGTCACCTTCAGAGACAAGAGAAAAATGTTTCTGATGAACACGAGCTTTTCCTGATTCGTCGTCAGAGTTTTCCTGATGTGTGGATACTTGCTGCTGAAAACAGTCTAAAGTTGCTGAATCCATACAGGTTGGAAGAGGCCCTGCTATGTAAGAGATTATTGATGACCCATAAGCTTCCAGTAGAGAAACTGGAAAATCCAATTGTGTTAACAGACAGGTATAGTACTGTTGAGCAAAAACGTATATGTTATTCGAGGCATCATTTGATAATTATTTACAGTAAACTCTGGCAAGTCCCTGTTTGCTAATGCTGTGCTTATTTGTGCACTCATTTATCTATTAAAACAGGTTTTTGGTTCTTAGACTTCTGTCTTGAGATAATGAGTGCACTTATTCTAATTGAAATAAGTATGATTTTCACCAGTCTCATTAGTAGTGAAGCAAATAAAAATTTCCTTCCCCAGAAGAAAATTAAATGCTCCATATTTTCACAACTTCACTGTAGCTGACTTACCCCAAAGAATTAGGAAATGGCTTGTAGAATTATTATTACTGTATGATTAAGTTTGGTCACTCACTAAGATAAGTGAATAGTTCTCATTTTGTTTCTTTAAACAAATTGCTTTTTCAAAGTATTTTTAAAAATCTTGAGCACTCCTTATCACTTGCTACCTTTTTCTGTGGTTTTTGCACACTTGTAATTTTCACATAAGGGATGTTGGTTCTTAACACTTGGGGGATTTTTTTTTTTACAGTCTTATTGGTGGATCTCAGTATATGACAGCTCTTCATAAAATGCAGAAGAATTACCAGGGTTTCCATGGATCAAGTTATTTGTCAGATCCAAGGCTTGTAGCAAATGGATTCCAGATAAAAGTGATAGAAGGTATGATGGTTTTTAAATCTTTTAGTTGCATTGGAGCTTGTTTCTTATGATTTAATGATTTAAATTACTGTTAATGTGGATCATGTTATTCTACATCACCTTGTCTTCTAAAGCACTAGCATCCTGCCTTCCTTAACATTGAGATTTTATTTCTTGGCAAAGAATATAATCTTCTACACAGAACATGGAGCTGTGGAAACTGATGACTAAACAGAAAACTTTAATAGTATTTCAAAGAATGCTCTGAAATCCATGTTTTCCTTACTTATTTCGTCTTTTCTCAAAATGCTCAATACCCATATCCTTACCTGCCATTCTGACATAATTTATATTAGATAAGAATTCCTTAGCCCAGGCACCTTCTTCCATGATGTTACTTGCAGAAGGTTCTGCCTATATGTGCTTTAGCTGACTACTCCTGCACTGCTGAGCAGCTGAGGAGGTCCAGTAAGGAGCTGGATCCTGGTTAATGTTGTACTTTCCTACTAAAATTGTAGCACAGAGCCTAAAGGGGCCAGCAAAGACAAGGTCATAGGATCACCACACCTTTTCTCAGAGTTTGATTTGCACATACTTTTGAGGGAGTATACTTTCCAGTACCTCTTTATTGATCACAGAATAAATGCATTTCATGTAAGATTCTTCTGCTTTATCAAGAGAGCTCAAATGTTTTTACATTTTTCTGAAGAATGATTTCTAGGGATGCATTGGAAACATAGGGACAACCCTCTGCTGGTTCTGCAGATCACGAATTCTATAGCAGAATTCCAAGGAAAGCAAACGTTTTTGGGGGTAGCACCTAGCTGACAGCTCAGGGAAAAGACTGGCCATAAGAGCTGTTAGAAATGTTATAGCTTCATGTGTTACAGATCCCCCCATATGTACAGTGATGACAGATGTACTGTAACATATGGGATCTTTTAAGGGTAAGTACAAAAAAGGGATGTAGACCAACTCCTTCACTCAGAGACTGGCTCTTGTGAAGAACAGAGCCAAAGCTGTTTTCCTTACTGAATCATGCACAGCAAAAAACAAGGAAACTTCTTTCTGACTGACTGAATCTCTACACATAAATAACACCTCCTTTGTAGAAGAGGTGTTCATGGTAATAAATCATGAAGTTAACGATTAGGGAAATAAATCATGTACTGTAAGAGGCATCTCTTACATGGTTTTTTCAGACTAGCAAATCAAAAGCTGAGGAGCTCTATGATATGTCCCTAAGCAAATATGGGAGAGGGCAATTGTGGCTTAGCAGTTTTGCTCACAAATCTTTTTTTTACCTCCTGGTATTTTGCTTGAAGTTTGTAAGTAAGTTTGCTTGAAATCTAGTTAGTGTAAACCTGATGTGAATAAATTGTATATGAAAATTTGAAGACAATTTCTCTTTCATCCTGGGTGAAAAGTTTAATTTCTAGTTTATTCCTAGGCAACAGTGGAGAGTTGTTGATGGATCTCATGGTACTGCAGATGTGTCATGGTCTAACCCCAGCCAGCAGCTCAGCCCCATACAGCCACTCATTCACTCCCCCCTCAGCAGGATAGGGGAGAGAACTGGAAGGGTAAAAGTGAGAAAACTTGTGGGTTGAGATATAAAGACAGTTTAACAGGTAAAGCAAAAGTTGTATACAGAAATGAAACAAAAAAAAAGAATTCATTCACTGCTTTCCATGGGCAGGCAGCTATCCCTGGAAAAGCTAGAGTCCATCCCATGTAATGGTGATTTGGGAGGACAAACATCAGCACACCAATCATTCTCCATTTCATCCTCCTTCCCCCAGCTCTGTGTGCTGAGCTCGATGCCACATGGTCTGGAATATCCCTTTGGTCAGTTGGGGTCAGCTGTCCAGCTGTGTCCCCTCCCAACTCCTTGTGCACCCCCAGCCCCCTCACTGAGGAGCAGAAAGGGCCTTGATGCTGTGTAAGCCCTGCTTAACAAAAACATCCCTGTATTATCAACACTGTTTCCTGCACAAATCCAAAACACAGCCCTTTGCTAGCTACTGTGAGCAGAATTGGCTGTCTTGGCCAAAACCAAATGGAAAACTACTTTTAAGACAGCTTGGTTAGTTTAAGAGCAGCATTGTAACACTCTAATAGCAAAGGAGTTGACACAGTAATTGAGAAGTAGTCTTCCAATCCTGTATTCCTAAGATGTAAATTTAAGAAAATGAATTCTCAAGGAAACTGTTCTCATTTGGTTTACAGTTAGTGAAAGTGCTTTGTATGCACTGTGTAGGTTTATGAACCATGGGAGTAGCCCAGTGAAGAATGGGAATCTAATTCACTTCTTTGTCCCAGTCTTCTATTTTAACTACTTGAGTGAAAAGTTAATAACATCTGAGTCTTGTCAGTCATGTTTATAAGCTTCTGCTGATGACATTATAGCAGTTACAGCCTCTTTTATTAAAAGAGCATACCACTGCAGATGGAGGTAGAAATACCAGCAAACAAATGGAATTTCTCTCAGCTTTTTTCCTACTGACCTAAGGATTTCTACTTAATCAGTCCCTACTCTTTTTCTTAAAGTTGTCCCTGAAATACACTGTCTTCTACAAATACTTATTAAAGCTGATTTTTAGACACACAGGTATTCATTTTTAACTCTCCTAATGTGTCCTTCTTTGGGAATTTCACTATGCAGTGTAAGGTTATTTAATTCATAGATTCTTGTGTAATCTTTACAGAAAGGAACCTGCATACCAGGAGTTATTTGTCCCACTTAGATGTGAGTATTCTGTGGGATTTCTTAACTCTGAGAGAACCAGTTTGTTCCATAAAACATCTTTCACTATCCTTATAGAAGCATTACTTTTTTTCAGTGTCTGTATTCAGTGTCTGGTTTTGTGGGGTTTTTGAAATTCAGACACATTCTGAAAGAGAGGCATTCAGATGATGTTGAACTAGAATTTACTTGACAAATGTTTTGTTTCTTCAGGATATAATTGTTCGTTTTTTGGGTCAGAGGTTCCTGTTTTGGATGATAAAGTCACAGCTTGCTGTGGAGAGGTCCTAGAATGGAAATGTGCATTTAACCCATGTTAACTGGAGAGTTTCTCCTTGGCAGTATCCATAGGAGCACACCAGAACCCATTCTCTGTGCACACAACCTTTGTAACTAATTTTTTCCCAACTCTGTGGATTAATTGGATCAGTCCTATCAACTCTTTTTCCCTGTCAGGGCCTACGGTAGCATATCCAAAACTTTGTATTTTCCTTTGGGACTTCTACCCTGATATGGTCATATTAGATGTTCGTTTCTGACTGCTGATTGATTTCTCATTAATAGCCACTTATTAGGACTTATTAAATGCATTCCTTCATTTTTCATCCCGAGTGAAGAGTTTTATTTTTTGTACTAGAAAGTTTACTTTTTCAGACAGAGAGATCCCCTTACATCGCAAGCAAATTGATTGATAGATTTCTTGTGGTTTTGAATTTCAATGTGCAAGTGGTATTTTTGATAATTTCTTCTTACAAAATAACAAGCCTTTCTGCTGATTCATGTGAATAAGGCTATGATGCCATCACTAGCTCTAAGATACCTCCCAAAACAAGAACAAAGGAAATTTAGCTGCTCCAATTCAATGTTCAGCAGTTTTAGTCATGGAGGAGGCTTTCCTTGACCCATGGTGGTATCTGAAGAGGACTGTTGGTCTAGCGGGTTGCACAGATTATTTTTTTAAATCTCTACAGATATTCTGTTACCAAAGACAAGAAGGACTCAGAGTACTGCTGCCCATTACCATATATTAAGTCTACTCATAATACTCAAATACTAATTTGGAACACTGGACCTCTTGCCTTTGGTATTGTGCACCACACTAGGACAGTTTCCTAGATGACTGTAATGATTTAAATTTAAATATAGGACCATAGATTCATTCCTTATTTCCTTGTGGTGTTGGAGTGTTTTACAGAACTGACTGTTTATTTATTTAAGAAAACCCTGAGCAGGTGCCTGAATTTGGAAGGTGAATTCAGTAATTCCTTTAGTGTATTAAGCTTGCATCTCAACTGATCTCTTTAAAAAATGCTTCTTTGCAGTTCAGAATCTTACCTTCTGGCAACTTGTGACACAGAGGGGCTTTTTATGTAGGTTTTCATTCTTATGGTTTCTTACTTGAAAAAAAACCCACCCATGAAGTATTAGTTTTTCCTTATTTGGATGACATGTTAGGGGCAGTGTCATTCATAGGATAAAAACCGAGTAATTCATTAATCATGCATTTATCTTGGAATTCATACTCAGAAAGTTAATCCTATTCCCTTGCCATTCTTGGAATTCAAAGAAATACAATTATGTTCTTTAATGGCCAAGACCTTTTAGCTAGTGGGGTGGTTCTGGTTCTGAGTTTTAGTTACTCTCACAATTTACCAGGATTCTTTCTCACAGGCCTTGCTCTGACCCCCATGGCCACATGTGGCACCAGATACTCTACTCTTAGTAGGTTTTTGAAGGGTCTAATTAGCTGTTTTCTTCCTGACAAGAACTCAGTTCCACATGGAATTTTGTTCTTCTTCTGCCATTTTGGTGGGAAAACTGCTTAAACTTCTGTATTTTCACAAATGCACTTTTGGATGTGTATTTTTACAAGAGTATGGGAGTTGCGGGCCTTACTTAGCTGTTGTTTCATTTGAGGATAAGTCTGCCTTTTGAATGTGTTCTTGCTAGAAGACAGAAAGGTAATCTACCTTTACTCTCTTCAGAGACTCTGACTGCAACCAAAGTTGTTCCAAGTATCCTAGATTTTGAAAGTGCCCCATCTGCTTCATGTTTTTGGTAGACCTTTGGAAGATCTTTGTATTGTCTCTCTGGTTCTCTTCGTATTAACTGCTCATCAGTCTAAGGAGTTTTCAACTAGATTTTTCTCTGGATAGCTCACAGTGAAAAACATGTTGTGAAATAGCCAAGAAAACACTTCTTGCTGTCAGCGTGTCAGTTAAGCAAAATCAATGGTTTCTTTGTGGAATGTGCCAGTTGTTGTATTTTGCAAAGCTGTGACGCTGAGCTCCAGTCTGTGTTCCACTGCCCTCCCACCTCCTCATGTTCTGGCCTTACTGAGGCTTCAAGTGATGCTACCTTTGGGAGAGCAGTCTGTTTGCTTTTACTTAATAAAGCAAATTACTTAATACTCAGCGTTCTGGGATCTGCCAGGCATTTGTTTGCTCACAGTGACCCCTACGTGCAGGGAACATTTCAAGAAGTAAGATGGATTACTTTCTGTCCAGTTCTTCTTAAGATGTGTTTGTTATATGTGCCCTCACTGCACATCTGTCTGTTTGCCTTTGGGAGAGGCCTAGAGAGAGATGGGAATTCTTGGCTGGAGAGGATCTGAGACCAAGGAACGCACCTTAGCTGCTGTTGAATCAGTGGTGGGTTTTGGGCCATGCTCCAAGGCAGGCTTTTAGGGTAGAATTGTCTGCCTGATAGAATGCAGTCTGCCTCATGTAGTCAATGTGAGTATGTACAAAGAATGTGCTTATAAGGCCTCGAAGAGCAGTAATAGGTAAATAACCCATTGTTCTTGGTAATATGAACTGCCTGAGCTCTTGTAACCCACCAGTGGAAAATCACGCTGCAATTCAATTTCAGTTTGATTTTGACCATAGACTGGGAGATAGACAGTGTTATAGTGTCACCTAATCTGGGTGGCAGCTGGAGGGGAACAGTTTTTCCTGGCTATCAAGAAGGAATTATCCAAAGATGATTGTAAATGCTTTGTTTGGAAAGAGAAAGGGGAAATTTGTAACAATGAGAAATCCACATTTTTAAAGTCATTTGAAAGCTAGTTTATTTGTTCATGGAAATACTTTCCTTGGAAGTTGCAAAGTATTTCATAGAAACTACCATGGCAACTGCTTGAAGACTGCTGTTTGAATACTCAAAAATCTTAATATATATTTTGTTAAAAATTTACAAGTACACTGAGGTTTGGACATCTGCTTATATCGAGTGTTGCCAATATCAGAGTTCCTGCAAAGACTTGCAGATAAACTCGTTAATCAGAATGCAACTGGGCTGCTTTGCAGTTTGAAGAATGTTAGCAGAAAATAAGACTGACCCACAAACAGAAATACCAAAGAAATAAACCTCCCTTAGCCAGGGTTTGTATTGTTTGTTCTTATATTAAACACTTTCAAGCCTGCTTTGACTTTTAGATGAAAGAGGAAAATGGTGAAGTTAAATTTGGCTGTCAAAATTTGCAGATTGAACAATGGCTGTTGTTGAAGCTGAAGAGTATATGAGGAAATGTTTTGCAAATCCAGAACCTCACTGTCATAGAATTTTAAAAGGCAGCACAGGAAGTACAAGTTTTTAAACTGAATATCTAAATACTTCAGACTTTAAAAAACTTTGTGTCCTGTCTTTGGTAGCATATAGAGGGGTAATTATTGAAAGGTTTTCAAATAAACTAAGTTCTTATTCTGGAGAGAAAGCAGTGTAATGAAATGGTCTGGAATAGTTTCTCGAATCTGCAATTTAGTCAAAAATGGGACAAAAATGAAGAGGAAAGAACTGAAGAAGATTTTTAAAAGAGGCTTTATCTTATCCCCCCTGTCCCTTACTGACTGGCTTTCCCACAGGGAAATATTAGCATAGTACATCACCTTTTCTCACCTTTATATCTGGCAGACTTTCATGTAATTTAACATTTTGCTTTAAGCTGAATCTGAACACAGGTTTACAGTATTATATAAAAATATGTCTCTGCTTGCTGGCCATGAGTTGGGAAAGGCAGCTTGTAAAAGAGAAGGAAGACAAGGCTGGGTGAAAAAGTTTTGGATGTAAAGCAGTGTTGAATACAGAGCTGGAAAAAGATTATATGATTTTTGGGGGGAGGAGTGATGGGAGGTTGTTCCCAATATCAAATTTCACTGGTGAAAGTATCTCATGCCGTGAACCTTAAAAAGGCCCAAGAGCATTGTTTACCCAGTGACACACCCATATTTAGGAAAAGTTTCAACCTGCCACAGGCATCCTGTTCATCTCTGCTCTTATTTAATGACTGTCAAGTAAACAGTGCCTGGACATGGATAATTCAGCTTCATTCTACCAGCTCATGAAAGTACATTTTGCTGACTTATGTTGCAAATATATTTTCTCTCACTTCTGAAATATTTCATGTTGTTGTTTGGACTAGGAACAGGAATTATCCCTTGTGACAGTTTGTTAGTTAATCCACTTCGGAGCAATCTATTTGTCTGCAGCTCTTTTGACTTTACAAAAACCATTTGTGACTCAGGCTGAAGGTTATTTATCCTACCTGGAGCCATTGCACAAGAGTGGATTTATTTTCATTATTAATTAGATTTCTCCGTGCTGTCTTTGTGAAAATTTTTACTTATTAGACTTGTAGTGAAGGAAAAGGGAAGGTGGCTGTGCAGGTTGGGTTGAGGTTTCTATGCACCCAGCATGAATGAGAGGATAGTCTGAAAGACTGAATGAGAATATGTGAGCCTGACCACCAGAGAACTTGCTTCTGACTGGGAGTGGAAAAAAGGTTGCTGTACAGGAACAGCTTCAATCAAATTTTTTTTCCTGTAATGTGAACAAGAAGAGAAATTGTGTAGACCTCAGAACTTGAATAGATACTCTGTTAGAAAGGCTGTTAAATTTTTTGTTCATTATTCCTACTCAGAGTAGTGCTCACTCCAGCAGTGATACCATATGAATGATAATATGAAGTCAGTCACAGAGCCTTTAGTTTTATGGGCTTGAGTTTTTCCTCAGATGTGGTAGGAGAAAAAAATGCTTTTTATTTCAGTAGAATTTGAATTTGTTATGATAACATTTGAACTCTACAGATGTTTCAACCAATTACATAGGAAATAGTGCCAACATGGTTTTAATTTTTTCAAACTAAATTGTGTTTTATTGCTAGCTTCTACTTTAATTTTATGTATGTTTAATTAAAGTCACAGAAGCTTTAATTAAAGCTGTGCTCAAGACTGGGAATGCTGCAAATATTTTAAGCATTAAATGGTGCCAGCTAGGATTTGGATTAATGTAAGCTGAGACATTTGTGATGTGAATAAACACACATCATCATAATGAAACATTGTGCAAATAAATGCTTTTCATTCCAAGGGAGGAACAAAAAAGTTTCCTAATGGTATTGTACTAAATTACTAAATGACTTTGCATCAGTTTAATTTTCAGTGAATTGCTACAGAATAGAAATTAAAGCAGTGCATGAATTACTTTTTGTTTTTGTATTTTCAGGTGTTTCGGCTATGGAAAGTCATCTCGAAATTGAAGGGATGGCAAATTGTCTGCCATATTATGGAATTTCTGATTTGAAAGAAATTCTGAATGCAGTAGTTAACAGAAATGCAAAGGAGGTATATGAATGTAGGCCTCTCAAAGTGATAAATTACTTGGAGGTGAGACAGAAGCTTTCTTTTTAAGTATTGGCCAGTTAAACTTGTAATAATTCTTTAAACTGCTTGAAAATCTTTCTTCAGCCTTGTGTTTTAACTAATGTTACTGTGTTCTAAACAGAAGTTGCTTTTGAAAAAGAGAGTATCATATCCTCTCTGAGTTGTGTATTCCTTACCAAAATACTTCCATCAGACATACCCAAAACCAGTCACCCAGTGTGATGGAATACATGCCAAAAAGTGTTTCCTCTGTAAGGCGCTTTTCAGACTAGAAGGGCATTTCTCCATGTTAGAAAACAGAATTGCCACAGAATGGCAGTGACTCCTGTTAATATTGTCTATGCAAATAAATAAATTGTCCATCCAGAGATAATAATGGCTTGAAGTTTCAGAGACAGCCAATAGATGTGGTACTAGTTAAAGCTGGAGTAACCAGCAGCAGTAGTTATCACTTCTTGTCTAGCTGTGTCACTAATGCTCTTTAATACAAATTCTCTTCAGAGGTTATCAAAATATATAAAGTCTCTTCTCACTTAAGCATTTACAACATGCCTTCCTGAACTCAGTTACTTCAAATTGGGACTTAGGCACATATTTACATAGAATGTGTGTCTTATCTTTTAAGCATTATTATACAAATCTTTCCCTGTCTTTTGGAGGCAGTAAGCTGCCTTTGCAGCAAGGGATTCTATTATGTGCTACTGAACCACTCTTATGCACTCACAAAAGAAGCTTAAAGAAGGGATAGGTTCAGCGTTGAGACAGGAATTGTTTGTAAAAAACCCCAAACAGCTATAAAAGCTGTTACTCAGAAATAAGCACTGAATTTTTTGACCATTCTGGGAGGTAAGCACTGGAAATGCCATTTACTGTCATGTTCAGAATCACAACTTCTATCATGCATTTCATGTTTGAGCAGGCAGCATGTCTGCAGCTTTTGCTATCAGTCAATAGGTGCAGAAAAAAGAACAGGGTAGTGGTTGAAGCAGCAGCCTTCCAGGGCATAAAACAGTTCACAGTGATCTCCTCACTTGGAGGAGTGGGAAAAAACCTCAGACAAAGAAAATGAGATGATTTAGATTAAATCATTGTGAATCGGGCTCAGGTTTGTACAGTACGAAGGGAGATTGTGTGCTACATCTGTTTCTGCCAAGGCAACATGACTTAAGTACAGAAGAGAAGGCAAGGGCAAGAAGGCCCATCTTGGAGGAAACAAAAGTTCCTTTTGAATGTGCTTGGTTCTTTGAGGGTGGATGCTTTAGCAGTCACTTCTGCTTTTGAATGTTGGGATAAGTGGGTGCAGTAGCCCATAGCAAATCCAGCATTAATCTGCGGTTTTGCTAGAGTATTTTTCAAACTTTACTTACTGACTGGTTGACTTAATTTATGATAGTTCTAAAGTTTATGATGTGAAATGTCTCTTGTGAACTGGTAAACATCTACAGCTGATTCTGGTGAAAACAGGAAATGAGATCTTCAGAAACACAAAGCATCTTGAAAAAGTAGGCTAAAAGAGTGCAGACATGAGCAGGGGGCTGACTCTGCATGTCTCCATTCTAGAAATGTCCTGAACTGACCAGTAAGATATGTTTAGAGTTACATTTAGGTTTCTGGGATTTGGAATATTTATCAGCAGAAAATGACCTTTAAACAGTGAGTGCTTAATTCCTGCTTTCTGGTAGCCTCAGGCTAATGTGCTAAAAAGTGGCACTTCAAAACTATTGAGGTTTTGGTTTTGTTTTTCCTTTCCACAGGGAGAAGCAGTACGTTTAGCTCGGCAGCTGCCCTTACATTTGTCAAAAGAAGATGTACAAAACACAATTTACAGGATGAAGCAACAGCTTGGAAAGGAAAATAAAGGCTGCGTTCACGGTCGTCCTTTTTTTCATCACTTAACAGATATTCCAGAAGTTGACAAGCACAACTCCTTGGAAATTATTCAGTAAATGGAACATTTTGTTTGGGGTCGTAGTTCTCTTGCTTAATTTTGATCACTACTCTGTAAGTTCAGTATGTTTAGTGCAAAACTTTTGTTTAATGACTTTTGATTGTTATATGTTCACCTCCTAAAGACTTTATTTAAATAAAAATGCTACTTGAAAACTGGGAATAAATACTGTAGAGAAACAACTCAGCACTATTTTTTTAAAAGAATCTATTAAAGAAGTGTTCTCAACTGCTTTCATCCTTCTCTTATTGCTGCAGGTTTAAGAAATACCAGTATGTCAGAATTTTTTAGATGTGAAGTGGTTAGAAGTTGCTTTCAACAGAGCATGGCAAAGTTTACTATACAAAGGACATCAGATGTTAATTTTCAAAGGAATGCCAGATAGCTGTAAGTATTTAAATATGGCATTGCCATAAGCAGGTATTTTAGTTAGACTTTTATGGTGTTGTATTTCTATTTGGAAATTCTTACCTCGTGTAAACGAGTATTGACAGTCCTGGTGTCCAACATCCAAAAATTCTGCACTTACAGAAGTGTGGTTCTTAAAGAGTATAGTACACTTCAAAAACTTTTGATCAACAAAAACTGGCCAGTTACTTGAAAGCAGAATGGGTCTGAGTCACAGGAGCACACATTAGCCCTGAAATCAGATGGCCATGGTTGTTTACTGGTGCAGTACTATATACAAACTGTTTGGGGGTGGGAAACATAAACTGTCCTCCCTCGGGGAGAATGTGGCATAACTAGGGCATAGTCTGCTATATAGAGAGCTACTGATTTTGGTAAACTGGTTCATTCTCTTTCTACCAGGACACAATGTTTACTCCTCTATTTCAAGTAGTGGCCTACTTCTGTAAACCTACCCCCTTAGGCCTTCTGTGCAGAGCAGATGCCTTGTCTCTGGAAGAGTAGGTTTTAAAAGTTTCAAGCTCACCTGAAAATTCCTGTCCATCCCCAGCTGTTGTTTGCAAATCTCAGCACTATGAAAATGTGGTGGTAGGACCTGGCTTTGTAGTGTTTCTGTGGCTGCTGGGTAAGTGGTTGAAGGTTGCTGAAAGGCCAAAGTGCAAACTAGTTTGTGGACAGGAGTGTTGGAGCAATCAAATGTGGTGTTTGAGTACGAAATCACTGATGCTGAACTGGTGAACTAATTTTAAAAAATCACAGCCATTACATCACAACATGTAAATTCTAGCCTGAAAGGCAATGATTATCTTTTTAACAGAGCCTGTTGCAATAGGGCAAGAGGTAATGGTTTTAAACTGCAGGAGTATTGAATTAGATTAGGTATAAGAAAGAAGTTTTTTACAATGAGGGTGGTAAAGCACTAGAACAGGTTACCCGTAGGGGTAGTAGATACCCCATCTGTGGAAATACTCAAGGTCAGGTTGGATGGGGCTCTAGGCAACTTGGTCTAGTTGAAGATGTCCTTGTTCACTGCAGGGGAGTTGTACTTGGTGACCTTTAAAAAGATCAACTCCAACTATTCTGCAATTCTGTGATTACTTCTTTTATGCCATTCAAGTAAGTTTATCATTTTCATAAAGAGCAAGGATGATCAGAGGGCACAAGCAGGATATCTTTCCAAGCTTGAAGGTGAGCAAGGCACAAAATGAGAATGTCACAAACTGGACACTTGCTGGCTCTAAATGTCACTCAGTGCAGAAGATGTGAATTTTTAGAATCGGAGTGAGAAGGTGGATGGAGATAGAGGAAGGAGACATGACCCTTGGCTCTGATGGGGAAACAGGATCCCAGCCTTGCATGGGATACAGAAGGTTATATTTGTTTATTTTTATTCTTGTTGGAATACAAACTCTGGGAGTTTAGAGAGTAGCCATTACAGTGAGAAAAGCCAAAAGCAAGCTGCAGAATAGAAATTTATCTCCTGACTAAGTTTGTTGGAATTTAAATTAATATGTGCACCAGTTCTAGTCAGTTTGGACTATAATATATAGTATTTAATGGTATTAATAATTGCTGGTTCTTTTCCAAAATGTAAGATAGCTGTATCCTAATTATACTGAAGCCAGTGCTAGTAACTTTGGTAACACCTGAGTCTACATCAAGTGGACAAGTTTTAATGGGTATTCAGGCCCTAGATTGAGGACAAACAAGAGTGGCAAAATGGTATTGGCAGGTGCCAGGGTAGATTTAGTTGCTATGGAAGCAAGTTAGCATCAGGATTTTCAGTGGGTGCAGGTGCACCAGGTTAGGCAGTTGGGAGCTGGGCCTTCCCTCCTTTCCTGGCTGTGTCTGGTGTCCTTACACCTCAGAGAGCTGCTGTGGCTTTCTTCCTCAGGTACATGTACATAGTTTGTTTTCTGTCTCTGTGGGACACTGGGGGGTGTTGTGTGGCTGGGTGCCAGCAGCCAGTGCTGAAGCACAGCTTTGGAGCTGTAAGTCTGGGTGGCTCCCCACCACAGTACTTGTGGTTGGGATTGCAAGCTGCAACTGTGAGTTACACTGATGCTCTGCTGGCGGGAGATGGCTTTAGATAGTACATGGTGGAGGTCTCCTTGCTTTATCCAGTGTGAACAAAAAGAAATCTGTTTCTAGAGATGTTCTCACTGTTTCCTCTAGTGCTGCATTCATTTTATGTGAATAAAATGAATGCATAGCAATAGAAGTACCCCAGTTCTAGGTTTCTGAGCTTAAAAGAAGTTAAATGGTGTGCCTGAGGTAGCAGTTCTGGAGAAGGAAGGCACATCATCATCTGCTATTGCATCGGCACGGGGAGCTACATGGTGAGCCCCAGGAGGCTCTTGGGGACACACACAAAGGCGGCCTGTGCCTGCAGTCAGTCCGCCCTCAGCTCCATGGGCTGTTGGTTTGAAAGGAAGAAGAAAACCTGAAGTGTGCATGCTGGGTGGGCTCAGATCGTGTTGTAGTTGACCTCTTTCCGTAGAGGAGGAGCTGCGGAGCAGGGCGTGGCGGGCGCGCGTCCCAGCGGCAAGTGAGTGGCAGCCACCTCCTCCCTCCCGCCGCACCCACGGAGCTGCTTCCCCACGCGTGGCCGGGCCGGGGCATCCCATGGACTTCTCGTATTTGCGCTGCCCTCTGCTGGCATTTCGGTTTTGTACAATTTGGACTTAAATTGAGGTCTGAGACTGACCGTGGATGAGCGTCATTCCTTCCTTAATTTGCGTCCCCAGCAAGTCAGAGCGTTATTGCTTACCTTTGCTCCTCGTGGTGTGTGCACATTTGCTTTCCTAAAATACACCTAATGTGGATAACAGTGTTCCCTAGAGGAGAGTTAGGAGCTTTCCACACCAAATCACGGTCTCCTAGTAAAACTTACAAAGCCTTTTGGTTGTACGTAGCTTTGCATTTTTCAGAGGATCGTTTGTACCATTGGTTGGGGCACGTTTGGTTCTGGGGGTGCCTTTACAGCTCAAGACGCTCCACATTCCTTTAATGGGAAACCATTGAAAATCAATTTATCTTTATAAATACAGGAAAACCTCATTGAAAAAAGATATTTTTTCTTGCATATAGATATGGGTATAAACATGTAATGGAGGTTGCACCTTTTATGTGTCTTTTCTGAATGTAGTAGGAATCTTATGAAAGAAGTTTCTGTTGTCTCTCAGTTAACGAGTGCGTGTGTGAAGGAGTTTGGACTATTTCATGTTTGGTTTTTTCTCTTTATCATGAATAGTAGCCATTCAAAAAACTAGCAAAATCAGAGGAACATTACTTCAGGAGCACCTAGCAGTCATTGGTAACAGTGAAATCTAGGTGATGTAATTTGGGATTTGTTAGAATGGATTCTTCTCTATTTCCATATTCTGATACGGAACATTTAAAATATATATCAGTAGAATCAATACTCCCAAGTATTTTATTTAGTTACACAAGCCAATATTACCTAGTCTGAAGGATTTCATTCCCTTTTTTTTTCCCCTGCACTATTACTGACATTACTTTAATGAAAGTTAACCTCAACAAAAAACGTCTTAGGCTTTTAAAAGGTTTATAATATTTGGTCTTCAGAGTTTAATTTTATCTTCTGTAAAGCAGGTCAAGTTTTGGTTTTGTAGTGGGGATTGGTTTCCTTTGTTAAATAAACTTATAATTCTGAATTTATTTTTTGGCTGCAGTAGCATATTGAAGGATTCTTGAGAATTTTGTTTCTCTTCTATCCAGCATTTAACAGGATGAGTTAGCAATTATAGGAAACATCAGGTACATCCATTTAATTTTGCAAATGGAAGGCTACCAAAACTTGCTTTTTTTCCCCCTCTCTCTCTGTAAGTAAGGAGTATCATGTCTGAAATTATGGAGAGTATAAATGTGGAAATGTTAAATCTTTTGTTAATGGCTTCGAATTAAGCACACATTGTTGCAGATGATTTGGAGGACTTATTTAAAGTAAATATACAATTTCAAGCTCAATTATCATTCATAGTTTAACCAAACATAGTGAGATATTCGGTCTGTGAATTTGATACAGTGTTACTTCATAATTATGATGCTTTTTTACAGTAAATTTGATATAGAACAGTTGCTAAAGGAAAGCTGCTGAATAGTGTGACCAACCATTTTATGGGACACATCTGGTGCATTAGTTCAGGATGTGCAGTGCAGGATAACAGGGCTTTTGCCCAAAAGGAGAAGGAAGCTAACTCCACATGTATACGTTTTGGGGACATGCAGAGAGGTTAAACAATTACGAGTTAATTTTGTAAGCTAATAGGAGGGGTGTTTGTAATGTCATTTCAGAATAGCTAAGGAGGAAACAGAGTAGAATTATTGTTTTAAAATCTCAAATGAACGGTTTACACCTGTTAATGTTACATTTAGAACAGCTGTTTCTTTTATTATCAGTAAACAGATGCAGAAAGTAATGGAATGTTTTAAAGCAATATGTTAATCCTGTCTTCCACTACTGAATATTCTCACAGTGTCATAATTAAATATTAACTGTAATGCTGCTGTCAGTGCTGTAATGCTGCAGTTAAAGAATATTTACTTATTATTTCAATAACTTTTTATCTGAAGTTGTAAATGTTCATCCAAAGTTATTGTAGTCTTTCTTCAAGCCAGCCTAAGTATTTTTGCACCTCAGTAATTTTATTGATGATTTCATTGGACTGAACTACTTAGTCAAAGTAAACCTAATTTTGGTTTTGCTCAAAGATTATTTCTGTAGTTCAGATTTCTCCCTGAACTGAAACAAGCTATATTTATATGAACTCCATGTGAAGTTGATTATAGGTGAAGCTTTCCCAGAGCATACTCAGGTTAAGCACTGCAGCTGGGATAGTACCAGTCAGGTGGTCCAGGAGACGGTCTTTTCTTTTTTTGGTTTGTGTGAAAATACTTTCAGTTCATTTATTTTCGAATGTATTGTGCTGCCTCAGTTTTGAAATAAAGAGAAGCTGTGAGTCTGACAATCTCCTGGAAAGAAATATCTCAAAACTGCAGACACAGTATCGTGTACTTAGGAGAAAAAAACAAACCAAGTATTTCAAAATATTTACGAATTGGTGCCTAAACTGACTTGAAGTTTCCAAGAAACCTGTACTGGCCACTCAGATGCTCAGAGGTGACAGTAAGGGTTCTTCAGCTGGCAAATGTATGTCTTCATTTTAGAACTGCAGGATGTGTAAATGTTGTAAAGCACGCGGCATTTCAGTGACCCAACGTGCGATGGTGGAGCATTACTAACTCACCCTCGAAGAACGGAAGCGCAGAAGATTCATGCTGTATAACTTGTTTGGCAGATTAGTTTTCAGGAAATGCACAGACCAACGAATATGGCAGCTGCATTATTAAAAATACTGTATTCAAGCCCAGGTCAAATTGTTCATTCATGCGTGGAGTAACTCAGCATTAATTGAATCATTGCATTTTTTACATATTTTAGATCACTGATATTTTTTGCTTCAGCACTTGAAATGCCTGATAAATTACTATATTCACAAGGGGCAAGCATTTTGACAGAGGAATGCTTTCTAACGCATTTATGTGTGAGTGTTTGCTCATCAGGTCATTGCAGTAATAAAATTGCATTGGTAGAACGAAGATTCTGTCTTAATTCTAATGTCAGGAAGCCTATTTTTGGAGGATTTCAAGATGCTTAGGTAAAACAATCTAAAAGTATGCAAAATAATTAAAAGGAAATGTCTTTCTTTGTTCCTATTAGCTTGATACTGCTTGTGTTAGATAAATGACAGATGTTCCTAATGAAAGGTAAGAGAGTTTATTTTCTCAATTAAAAAAAATAGGAGGGTTGGGAGAAACCCTCTCATGTCCATTAAGTAGATTTAAGAGTCTTGTCATCTCACTTCAAGAGAATGAAAAGAATATTCTTTTTGAAATAATTTGAGTTTTTTCATATAAAGGAGTTTTTGAAAGGTAAATAGTTCCAGCTTGTGAGGAGCAAATCTAGCTATGATTCTTGTCACACTTGGCCAAAATAGACTCGCAGTAAATAGATTATTTCAAAGGAATATGCTGCTGGAGGTCTATTCTTCCCTTAAGCAGGGAGAGTAGAAATATTATTTAGTCAGTTAAAATTGCTGGTGCTCCCTGACACCTTAGGTGTGTATAATTAAGAACAGGAACCAGTTAATAGTTACTAAGGCAAGTGGAACTCTAGAAAACTGTCTTTCATCAATGGAATTCACACAGTTACTTCTCCCACAAGAGAGTAAAAGAATCTTTCCCTAAAGCTTCATATTAAGCTTCAAAATGCCCTTTTCCAAAACTGCTTGTCCCTGATATCATTGCCACTTTGAAGAGCCATATCTTTTATGCTTTATTTACAATGACCTTTGAGCAACTGAAAGTGCTGCCAACTCCTTTAGAACGTGTGGCTTTGAAATTTCAATTTTGGTCTATGTTTGCAAATGAGTAAATATGGTTAATGCATCAACTGTAACAGCAATAAAATGGATATTGACCTTTTATAATAATGGTATTTTATACTCTAAGTGAGCTTCACTGTGGAATCTGAAAACACTTAATAGTGCACCAGCCACTTGTAGATTATGAAAACTGAAGAAATAGCTCAGTCAGCCATGAGGGGGATGCAGAATTAGAAGGGGGGAAAACCCCCAACACTGCAATTCAGTTTTACAGTTGTATTTTTGCTATTATGTGCATGAACCTAATGTTTAATGGGTGCGTGCAGTTCATTCTTGCCTGATTGCAAACTTCTTGTGGAGTCCTCTGTATAGTTTCTTACTCTGTATTAATCCAAGTCATCAGAAGTTATACATCTTTTCGTTATTGTTGTGTCCTGCTTCTTCTGAGTTTATTTAGTTGCTCTATAGCAACAAAGTGTTGTGCTAAATTCCTTAATCATGTAAAGCAGTGAAGGTTTCAAGCACCGCTAGATTTATTTTTATTTTTTTAAGCCTCTGTGGATGCAGAGCTAATTAAAATCAAGACCATCTAAAGAAAAGTTCAAACGACAAAATATATTGCAATAACTGTCTTGCCAGTTTTCTTCTGGTTACCAGTCTGAGTCTTTTAACTGTAGCTGAAAAATCTGGAGCAAGTATTTTGGCATAGCAGTTTGTTGTAAGGAAGATTTAATAGCTTGTTATGTCCTATTTCTATAAACAGAAGTCATTTAGAGTTCAGCAGATATATTTAGAATCAGCATTTGTGCTGGTAGTTACAAGCTGAATAAAATAATCTGTGAAAAGCTCAATATACAGAAGGGAATATTCAGGTTCAAATTTACCTCACTACTAATTCTCTTTTAAGAGACTTAGGCATTTTCACAAATAGGAATGTACAAAATTGGGTATCATGCTTATTGTTTTATTTAAAAATCTTTTTAGTAACAAGGTTTTGTTGTGTGCAAATGTTAATAGTTTGAAGAGAACTGTGTGCCTACTGCTGTTCAAGAGGTCAGTTCCTCTGCTCTTTACTCTGGCAAAATTCCCTGATCTTCAGAGAGGGAGATTTCCCTATCTCAGGGAGTACAGGGTAATGCCCAGTAAAATGAACAGCCAGAAGCTTTGGAGAGGTCTTCTCTACTTTTGGCCGCTTTGGGACAGAATATTAATGCAAGTTTACACTGAGTGATTTGTAATCTAACCTCTGATTTGTTGACTTCAAGGTATGCGTGATAACTGGGAAACATATGCAAAGTCAGTTTAAGATATGAGTTTTATAGCAAATAGTAAATTAAAACCATAGTGACCTTTTAGTCTTGCTGATCATGTGCAGAAGGATGTTCATGTGTTGCCCTGTACTAATCACAGTAACAGGGCTGTTGCTCAGGGAATAGCAGGCACAAGCAGTACTCTTGTGTATTTGTTCTTCTACTGCATTTTTAATTGAAAAAAATTTGCAATTAAAATGTTATAATCACACCTTGATGCAATTTTTGCTCATTCTGTTCTGGAAAAGATAGCAGTCTTTTTCTTATAAAAAAGGTTTTTGTTTAGTGGTGCAAGTAGTCATCAATGCCCTAGTTCAAATGTCAGTTGTTATTGCTGTTCTGATTGCTGGCTCTGGCCATGTTTGGTGCAAAGTCTAGTAATTTTTATTGTATCAGTTCTTGTATAGATTTTGCCAAACACTCCGGGAGCTTAAAAACTACTAATTAAAGCACAATAGATATTACACTTAAATAACTTTTCCCTTCTATTAAAAAAGATATTTCTAATATCTCTTTCCTTTTCTATTTTAACACAATAACTGCTGTAATTTCTTTTATATTGAGTGTCCATGCTTTTAGCATCACAAAATATTTCACCCAATCATATGATGACCCATCCTTAAAGAAGTGTCCTGCAAGAATGGTTTTGCAAATAACAAAAGCCTTCATTTTATGTTCTTGTGTCTAAGCAGGTCATTTTTTATTATGTTTGAGTTCTGTTCATTTCAGTAAGCCTTGGAGGAGTATTCATGTAGATGGATTTTTTAAAATGTCAGTACTGAAGAGAGAGGAAACATTAACACTTTTATTTTTTCATGTTTTCCTTCTTTAAAATGTTTGTAGCTGTTCATCTGAGTGTCAGAAGTGTGAAGTTGTGTACACAAATAATCCTTAGGATGTCCTTTTGTCCCCTCATCAAACTGGAGTACTGGAAAGAGGACTGGCTGCATGGCCGGCTCTTGGCAAATCTGGGAACTGAACACGCTGATAGAGTTTCCCCATTTTAACTACATGGGGATTCTACTTGAGGGGAAAATGGTATGCTGGTACCAGATGATCTATATGATGTGCAGCACAAAAGTTTTCCTGTTTCTATGACATGACCTGTGGGCTAACTGAAGAAAACATCACTGAGAAAGTGCTACATCTACATATACAAGTGCTCCTATTGATACCTTATTTTTCTAAGATTTTGCTGAGTAAAGCTATTTCCATACATAAGCGTTTTGGCCATCTGCAACTGCTTGTCAGTGAGCCTGGTTTGAGAACACTGGCTGTAATTGTAACCTCAGGAATGTGTGACCAGCTCGCGGCCAGCTGTGCGTGCCCTGACTTTTCCCAGGTGTTAAGATACATGGCCACTTTTGTTCCCCTTAGCCAATGGGGCAAAATACAGTCCTTGTTTTTCCGCACCTTGTATTAAGCCTGGAAACTGCTGGGTTTTGTTATTTTTTCAATAGGTCATAGCAAACAACTACATGAAGTTGTCCATGTTGTTTAATTAGTGGGCATCTGTGACACAGCGTGCTGCATCTGTAGGATAATATGTATTTTGAGAAATACAAAAAGGGTACTCAGTTCACCATGGTCTTGCTATGAATTAGCAGTGCTGACCCTGCAAATCGCATAAGTGCTCTTTTTTAATTGTTGTTGCTTGGAAGAGATTTTACTTATGTTTTGCTAGCATAGATATTTCTGCAGTTTCAGCCTCTTGAGCCGGAGTGAGTTTTGATGCAGTTTTCAATTGGTAATATTTTAATGATCCATTTCATGTTCAGAGAAACACTTAGTAGCTGTTTTCTGCACAGGAGCCTAATTGGAACTCCTCCTAAATGCAAGCTGGAGCTGTCTGCAAAGAGAGTTCTGCATGTTGTCATTACCTGCATAGCACTTTCTTTGCTTGTATAGCATTTTCTGCATTCGGGGTGAGGCATGAATAGCCTGAAAGCAAAGTGTAAGCCCATAGGTCTCCTCCTTAGAGCAGCTGGGAGGCACAGCGTTTCTAGTAATCATGAGGACAAAATTTGCTCCATGGCCTGTGACACCTAAAAAGTGAAAACATGAAACTTATTTATGTACATGATAATTTGCCCAGTGTGGTTGTTATAAAGGGATAAATCCACATCTCAAGTCACTGCTTTTTGCTCTTATTTGCCAACAAGCTGACATGATCTCCACATAGTAGACATGGAAAAGAAACTAGTCTTTAATTTAGACCAATCCTTTGTACGGTCAAAATGACACATACTATCCCTAAAAGTAACCTACCCATTTGTATCAGTTTTTATGTCCATGGAATGAACTCAGACCTCAGAGCAGATCTGTATTCTGTAACACGTTCTGAGTTTTTGAATTACAATTTCTGCCTTTTATGGATTTTCAAAGCTTGCACTTTTGGGTTTGGTCATCTTTGAACATAGGAAAGATGCACAGATTCTAAACCAGCACTGGGGTTTTCCTAAATGGTCAGAAGTCAGGGATGAGCACATGTGAAAACTTCCATGTGCGTAAATGCCTTTTAAAATCTGGTTCTTAGAGACTCAAAAAAAGATAGTGTAATTTTGAAAGTCAGAGAAAAATATTAGGCTCCTAAACACTTGCTTAACCCTTGAGAAAAACACCAGAGTTGTTTGTGGGGAAGAAGAGGAGCACACCAATCCAATGCTGGGACCTGTTTGAACATAAACACCTGTAGGAAGACAAGTTCTCCCTTATAGCTGCAGGGATATGGAGCAGTCTTCCAAGATGGGCTTCCATAAAAGACTGAACGATGTGCTTTTTCAAAGGTGTTTCTGTAGTTAAAAGTCCTGCTCTGTGAATCCTCTTAAAAAAGCAGGGGATTTTTTTAAGGGGATCCACTCTTCCCCAGAGCACACAGAGCTGATGAGTCCTGGGCTCAAACTACATGATACAAATCACTGATGATTTGTGCCTCTGACAGACATTCCTCCAGCAAGGACTCCCAGATATGCACCAGCATTGTGAGATTCCTGTAACCACTGGTCTTCGGTATTTCCTGTGAAACTTAAACCTAATATTCAAAATCTGCATTAGCACTGAACTGTTCTGCCCTTTGTTTTCTGTTCGTCAAGGTGGCTTTTCTCATTAGCATAAATCACAAAGCTCCTGCAGCAATAGTGTTGTCCATGTGATATACAGCATCTCTGCTGGGCCCAAGCAATATTTACAAGCTAAAGGGCTCTGCTTTGCTTGATTTGGAGATGGCTTTCGCTGTTTCTTCTTTCCATTTCTCATTATAAGATGAAACAAATGAGAGGCTTTAAGAGAAAATAATGTAGAAGACCATGATACTTTTATTATTATGCATGTCTGAAGTGGACAAAATAAATCAGCCAAAGGCAAAGGAAATGCAACCCTGTAAACATTCAGAAGTTTAAAAACAATGAAGTAACAATTTCTGCACTGCATTACAGTAGACTATAATAGAGAAGTTCTGTGACTCTGAATTGTGTGTAACCTAGTTGAAGAAATAAGACCCTTCTGTGGGGTATGGATACATAATGTAAACAATTTCAAAGAGTGTTTGGCAATCTCCTGGAACTTGCTCCAAATGCTTTTGGTTTAATGGGAGTGAAAATCTATGCTCCATTATAGCCTCACTTGATATTTTATTTTAGAGGAAAGAAGCTTGGGATCAAGTCTACTTTTTTTTTCTTTAACTGCTTGAAAGTGACAGTGGAAAAAAAGTAAGATGAACTGCATGCTTATATTTCTTTTACCTACTCATCTTTCTTATTTTCATTGTTGCCTTTAATTTTATTTCACTTACAAAAAAATTAAAAAGCGCATGCCTCAGATATATTAGTAAGAATAATTGGTGACAACTGCTCCCTTCATTTAAGAAACAAACTGGTCTATACACGTGCTTTAGTTTCCTGCTCTTTCGCAGAGGCTGATATTGGAGAGGTAACGGGTGTTTCTGATGTTATGTTCCTAACCTGTGTATCTTTATAGAGTTTATTATTGTTATACCATCTCAGATGATCTTGAGTGCTTTCTATATGAGGAGTTAGGACTTTTTGGAGCAGGAAACATTTTTTTCCTCTGTGGCCTCTGAAAGATAGGTAAGAACAGCTCTGATTCTGTGCAGCTTTCATTCCTGTTGCCTTCTGCTGCATTTTTGTGAGAAGTTACAGCCTAAGTAGTATTAATCTGCTTAGTAGTTGGGTGGAAGCAGAGAACAGCTAGAAGTTGATTTCCCCCATTTCCTGCAGCGCACAAACCCGGTTGAGCAGAGTAGTTAGCCTTGCTCCTGAGGGCTAATATAAATTAAAGGTCCTGAGCACTAGGGGTTGTTAAAATTCTCAGAGGGCTCTTTATAAGATGTTAACCCCCATGGTCTGGCCGGGCTCCAAACAGGGTAATTACATTCTTCCTACCTAAATTCCCCCTGCAATTGCAATTCGATGTGCTGGTATTCCTCACTTCCTCTCCTCTGCCGTGCCCCGTGGAACAGTTGTTGCATTTCATCCCAGAGGTACTTGCTTTCAGTGACTGATGGAGTGATCTGTGTGTAGAGTCTATAAAGCATTTTAAGAGCCTTCTGGATGAAATGTAACTTATGATGCTTAATTTTTTTTTTTTTAATTATCTTCTGTTTAAAATGAACTGGGTTAATCTGAGCCCTGAATGCGTGTGAGCTGTGTGCAACAGACCTGGAATGAGAAAGCATCAACAACTGTTCTCGTTCCGGGTTGAACTTCTTCCTAGAGGTTTTTTTTTAGATAAAAAAGTTAAAAGATCAAACTAAAAGTATAGGAAGCTTTTTCTAAAGGGTTCTTTATGAAATAGGAATAATATGAACTATATAGTAAGTATAATGTGATTTTTGCCTCAATTGAAATACAGATTGAAGTGTATATATACATACATATAAGTAACATTCCTCCTGCTTAGGGCTTCTGTTGTAACCTTCAAAGAAGCACCTCTAAAAACTTATCTTCTAGAAGTTACTCTTTTCCTGCCACTTTTTATTCTAGAAAAGCTTTTTATGATAAAGAAACTATAATTTTCATTAAGGTCTTACATCCTGATTGTAAGTAGACAAATTATGTGTAAATTTAAGTGTTGCTTATAAGCAGAAAAATGTGTTGTGTTAACAAGATAGTGGGGCAAGTGTTTAACAAGATAGTGGGGCATATCTGTATGTGCCAGACTTCAGATACAGTCTTCTTTAAATATGGGATTTGCCTGTCAGATATATGCTGTGCCAACAGCATAAAGCGAGGCTGGGGGGACATCGTTCTGTTTAATTGAACACTGGTTTCTCTTTTCACTCTTGGAGTGTCTTATACTAAGCCTAACTACACTGCATAGGAAACCTTTGTACAGAGGCCAGCCTAAATGAGCTAAACTCTTCTTTCAAGAGGTCCCTTAGGCTGGTCTGACAGCGTAAAAAGTTGTTTATATCAGATATTTCTCTCGTAGAACATCTGCAGATAGAAACAAAAGACCAGCGTTGGTCTGTGCCATAATGTCCTCACTAATTAAGGGAGATGCCTCAAGGTGGCCTAAGCAGGTGAGCTACTCACCGTGTTGCAGGGCAAGTGGGAGGTTTTGCAGATTTTGAAGTTTTTTGACTTGTCTGGTAGCACAAGAAATGTATTTCCAGTCCCAGATGGGAAAAATCAATGTATGACCCCACGCACGTGAACATGATGTGCTACCTGAGCTCCTGGGGGGATTCTTTTTTATTGCCTTCTGTGTCAGGATGCTTGGAGATCTGCACTAACCCTGCATCAGCCATTTTTTGGTGCTGCTGAAGAAGGTTAAAAAAGTAAAAACAGCCAATAAAGAAACTGAAAAAACTCTTATTTACATTAGAAAATGAAACAGACACATCTAATACAATACAGATAGTTTAAAAACCTGAAACTTAAAATGTCCTTGCAAGGTCTTCCATTGTGTTTTAGTGAAAAACTACACTATTACAAACATATCTTTCTCTCTAATCTGTGATAAAAGGTGAAATAAATTTAAATATTTGACACTAAATTTAGCTCAGTGTGCTCTGCTGCTTGTTGCTTAGAAAGGAGCCTAACTACATGGCCAGATGTTCATCAAGTTACACCTATGGAATCCCACTCAGTGTGGCTTTAATGGATTTTAACTTGGAATAAGAAAATTACTTCTCTTGCCTGTAATCTATTCAGACATACTCTTATTTAAAAACAGTTTGCTATTTAGAATGCAAATAAGCTATTTCTATCATTTTTGTACTGAAACCAATGTGCTTTTTTAATTGCAATGTGTGATAGTAAATATTTGCATAAAATACAGCTGTGCTCTGAAGCAGTTCTCTTATGATGCTTTATAGTTGCTATTAACCAACACAGTTTAAAAATACATTTAGTTTGCAGATATATTATAGAAGGAATATTGTTATTTTTAGTTAGTTTGTGTAAATAAGTATAAATAGCTTTCTTCACTCTGATGGTCTTCTGACAGGCACAAGAGCTCTGCACTCACTCTTGACACCAACTCTCACATGCACTCACATCTTCTAAGCATCCTAAAGTGTTTTTGTTATTTTATTCATTTGAGCTTTGGTAAATCAGCATCCTTTCATGTTTTGTACTCGGTTCTGTTGCCAAGATGAGACAAATTCCTGGAAACTTCATGCAGAAAAAGAAATCCATGTATTTTAATACCAGAGGAACATTTATTTTATTGAATCATGATTTTAGGTAATCTGATAGAATAAGGTGGCAAAGGCTTTATTTAGATGGAAGGTGACTCACAGCAAGATATTGCAGAGATGCATAAACCATAATTTTGTGCATCTGTGATCTTTCTAGCTCTTGTTTTGTATATTTTTCCTTGCCTCATATGTGCATCTGTTTTCCATTAATTTAAATATCAAATTTAATTTTCCAGAAATTAATATAAAACCCCAATGTATTAAATTTGTCTACATTTTAAATTATTTTTAATCCTGATATTCCTTCAGCAAATAGTCTCTGCTGTTTGTGCTTTACCCCTTAAAGCTATCAGACTTTATTTTTCTCCACTAAATTCTCTACTTTGCTTTCTGTTGGCTGTTCCTGCTTCTTGCATCCTCTTTATCTGTAAAGGAGGACTGTGCTCCTTTTTCTCCTACTTACTCATAACTTTTTCACTTTCTTTTGCTCTTTCCTTTTGTTACCCACAACTGTCTGCACGTTCTTTTCAAACTCTCCATCTACAGCTTCATTCCCTGTAGCATTCTCTGGCCTAATTAACTTTAATTAGAAATGCCTTTCTGTTGCACTCTAAATTCAGTTTTATAGAAGCTTTCATATCTAGGGTTGAAAGACAAAGGTTTGTTCCTATTTCACCCAGTCTCCTACCTATTTCTTCTCTCTTTTTTTTTTTTGTTCCCATTTTCTTCTTTCTCGACCTGTATCTTCAGTACTCCAAACCCAAATTTCCTTCTGTTGCTGCATTTAATTAAAGACACAGTCTGATAATTAAATATTCTAAAATATTTTTAAAATAAGTGAATTTCCATTAAGGGGGTTTTGGTTTTGCGGGTTTTTTTTTTGGGTTTGTTTTTTTGGGGGGGTTTGGGTTGTTGTTTTTTTTTTTTTAATATAATTTTCAGTATTAGCATCCCAGTCACTGCAGGAAACATACTTGAGGAATTTTATAAAAAGCATTAAAGTGAATTTTCTCAGAGCCCCAGCCTCCTCATATTTAGGAGATTATGTAGTCTACCCAGAAGAATAGATGATTATTGCAGTTCATTAGAGTGAAACTGTAGAAGTATCTGTAGCTTCTCCAAAAATTCATCATCATTATGGGATGTTGTCTTTAATGACTGCTCTAAATTCCATTTCTTTACAAGTATTTTGTTAACTTGGTTGTGGAGACAGGTGGATTTTTACACAAAAATTTTGTTGTGCTCTTGGGGAAACCAGCCATGCCAGTAATACTCACTTTAACTGAAATTGAGAAATAATCTGAGGGTGACTTACTTAAGGTTTGAAACAGTTGACACTCTCTTAGGAGGAGATGAGGAGTAGATAAATGGTGAACAACTGGGAAGCTGGCTCTGAAGGACATGCTCGTGAATTTGGACACCGACTAATCTGTTTTGGCTGTTGCTGGCATGGCAAATAACAGCATAATGCAAAACCTTCCTGCTTCTTCCCACTCTGGCGTTTTAACTTTCCACTGAGGGCAAGCAGCGGCCACAGGCCAAAGCCTTCACTGGCAGAGGTGGGAGCAGCAGCCTCCCTCTCCCCCCGTGGCTCTTCTGGCTCCTGTGCTGACCCGTGCACAGCAGAGCACAGAGCTGGGAGGTTTCCCCCAGCCAGGTCTGATCCTCTCCCTCATTGTCCTGTTCTTGCCTTACAAGCACCACATCCCTTTTTAGCTCTGCAAGCTCTTCGGGCTCTGTCCTGTAGAGCATCTAAAGGAAATGTTCACTGAACAGCTTCTCTTGTTCATTCTGCCTGGTTTGGTGGGTTTCTCAGCCTCTGCTCTGTGTAGGTGTAGAACAGGGTTCCTGCTGTCCGTGTCCTTTCCAGATGCTCCTGACAGCAGCCCTCTGGGAAGCCACAGCTCCATCAGAGTCTGGCAGCCTCTGAGGACTCCCATGTGTCCCTGGGCCCACACTGAGAAACCACCTACCCACCACTGGGAATTAAAGATCAGTAGAATGCTCTGGATGGCTATTGCCTCAACTGGAGAGACAATAAGGAAAGGATCTTGTGGAAAATATATCCCCTGGTGTGATAAGATGTAGGTATGTTCTCAACTTTCCGAAAAGGTAGTTTTAGGCTTTCAGTGTAACCAAATGATTTATCTTTTTTTCCCCCTCTCAAAGCCCCTGTTTTATTCTGAACCGTGCTAAATTTTGTGCATGCTATGTGGAAAGATTTTTGTGTTTCAGTGTAGAGAAAAATGAATTTTCATTGTTTCATAGAACTTTTTCATACCCTCCATGTCTTTTCCCTCTTCCACAAAAGTAATAAGTTTTACCAATCCCGTCTTGATAAAGTCAGTCTTCATCTGTGTCAGACTTTTCTAACTATATTAAGACTAGCTATCAAATAACAAGGAGTGTGTTAAAGTCCTGTTCCTCTGAGGCTCAGACTGTCCATGCTGCTTCCCTTCAGCAGTTCCATGGAGTTTTTTGGGTGTTGCTGTTTAGAATCGGATTTATGCATTAAATTTTTACCTGTTGATGCAGAATTTTAGAAAGGGTTTGTAGTGTGCTCTCTTCAGTCTTCAGATTTCACTTTTTTGTCTGAAGCTCATTGTAGAATAACTTTGAATCCCATAGATGAGAGTCTTTGGGAAATAAATTTCATTTATGCTGAAACGTGTATATACTTTCAAGGTAAATTTGTATATTTTTGCAGTGATCCTTTTCTGTCACCCACCCTGCCCACTATCCCAATTGGCTGAAGAAATACAGGTTAAAAACTCTGAAGTCTAAGAAGAGTTTGTCTTGTTAAAAACAAAACAACCAATCAGACAACCCTCCTGAAATGCAGTTAAAGCTCTGCTACCCTTATATATCAATAGGGAGGGCAGACAAGATAGAGTCACATCTAAAGGAATATTCATGCCAAGGAAATTTAATTGCAGGTGATGCCTTAGGTTTTAACTTGCATGTTTTTCAAACCCTGCACTGCCCAGTGTGTAACTCTGGAGTTTCCTGTTCCCTGTTCATTGCTGCTCTCTGTGCTGGGCACACACAACAAAGCCTCTCCAGGGCTGCTCTCCAAGGACACCCAGACCATCCCAGGCCTAGAAAGTATAAACCAAAGAGCCTCTGAGGGGGGCAAGCTGAGGGGAAATTACATCATTAAACTGAAGCTTTAAGTGGAGAATTAACCCTGAGATGCAAATGAACCAAACCTATAAAAGTGTGAAGAACTCGTGACCTGGGCTCCATCTCAGGGTCCATCTGGGCAGCAGCCTCTGGCTCCCCAGGGGTACCTTTGAAGGCCTTTCAAATAAATCCCACCTTTATTCCCTTACTCCTGTCTGGGCTCTGTTTTTTAGGTGGCCACTTCAGGCATCACAGGCATTTAGCAAATGTGTAGTTTATACATATCAGTGTGGACAAAGCATTTTCAAGACCTATTCCTCCATGAATTTTTTAGGTTCTTGCTTAGCACTTCCCTTAAGAACAGGAGATATTCTGACAAATTAAGGGAAAATAGATTGATCCTAGGTGACAAGTGCTGCCTAGAATTAATCAGAATCTTGGGGTGGTAAAATTCATACATTTTCCTTATGGTCCAATTTGTTCCTCAAATAACCTCCCATATTTTTTCAGTTTAGCAGTGATGTCAATATCTTGGACAAAGCTTAGCAAAGGAACTATATTAGTTTTAAATTTTCCCTGTAGTTCCTTACATCATATCATGGCTCTAAAATAACTAAATTTTGTCATCAAGTTTGATTTGTACTTTTGATTTCAATTCCCAAGTTGTGCAATGCTGTCAAAACAGCTCAAGCCTGATTCAAACTCCTAGAGTAATTGTGATACTAAAAATAAGAGGGATTGGTCAGTGTTTGCAGAAGTTAAACTGTCCTTTGCTTTTATGCCTGTGCTTGGAATGATGCTTGTGTAAGTTGCTGACACTGAGGAGTAAGATCAGTAGCAGAAGAAAAATCCTCAGGGATGAGGTTTCTGTTGGAAAGGGGCATCTAAGAGAAGTTTGCTTATGTAAGTTTGGTGCCAGTTAGAAGACAGATGGCTTCAAAGATCTTCAAGGAAACGTTAAATGATTTTAGGGGTTCTTTAAATCACAGAAGATTGGTTTGCATGGCAAGGTTTTGGTAGTAGGAGTACTGCAGCGTCCTACTCTTGATATGATTGGTGATAAATTCAACTCATTTCCTCAAGTGCCATCTGTTTTGCCCGTGACTGTAATGGGTGAGTGATCTCTCCCTGCCTTTCAGGTGATGAACATTTTATTATATTTGATATGACTTTTTCTGTCCAGATGAGGAGGGAAGTGATAGATCAGATTTGGTGGGCACCTGGCACCCAGCCAGGATTGACCCACCACACTAATGCAGGAAAGCAAAATGGCCTTTGGGGGTTTCCTGTCCTTTACAGAGTGAAGGCCTAAGACTGGAAGAGGGCATTGAAGGGGGCGTAGAGGAACATGAGTCTCGCATGAATGTATTTAGTCAGATGGAGAGTCAAGGTAATGATGAATAATGCCTAAATACGTTTGTAAACAGGTGCAAAACACTCTTTTCCCCTGCCTGGAGAGCTGCCACTGTTATGTGATAGCTTAATATTTCAGCTAGAACTACAGCTGGAAAGGCAATGATATTGAGTGATTTTCATTATCCATTCAGTGTGGCTGAAATGAGCATAGCCATGTAAAATAATACTAAAATAAACTCATCAAATAGACTTTGCAAAAAGCTTTATAAAACTGCAATTATTTTTTGATTTTTGAATAATGTATATTTGTGGAAACCCCTCCAAAGAGCTCTGGGCTTCTGATTGAGTTTTCAGGTAATTTGTTCAAACCTGTTCAAGACTTTGAGCTACAGCTATTAAAGACCCTAGCCCTGACCTTGTAGCTGCTGCTGCTCTCCCGTGTGCCCAGAGGAGTTTGAGAGTGGCTCACTCACCAGGGCAGTGTGAGAGCAACTTGTGGTTGTATTCTGGTACTGCTTTTACAGCACTAGGACTCTGGTGAAGATGCTGCATAAACCTGCAGCAGAGGTGCTGCCCCTAATATGGGACAGATAGGGACAGTTGCTAGACTAAAGCTAATTATAAAATTACCAATAATTTGTTTTCAAACTGTATTTCTTGGCTTTGCTAGGTTCATGCTAAAGGTAGTCAATTTTGGTGAGAACACAACCTTGACTGTGGGGGGAGGGGGTTTGTACTGCCTTCTATTGGGAGCATCTATTTTTATGATCAAGTATGTATAAGCCTTATAAAAACCTGCACAGCAAAGATTGTAATATTCCTGAGGCTAGAAGAAAAGCAAAAAAGCAAAACATCACTGACTAACTGAGGATTACTATTTTAAATTCAGTATAGCTTGCATAAGCAAACTTGAACAGGACCAGTTGGATTAAATGTCTAAGAGAGGTTCTTAATAATAACTATTTCTTCTAGCCTTGGGCTTTCAGACCTGGAAAACAGATGGTTGTTCAAGTGCTCCATATATAATGTATCTTAGCTTCCCATCAATGTTTTTAGTTTCTTAGCTGTTTCTAAATGTTTGGTTCAACATGTAACAATGTGAACAAATGAAATATAAATGTCATCTTTGGAGTTCAGGATATTATCTTGCCTTATCCGAGTTGTGTTTGAGCTTGAATAGTAGAATATCAATCTGAGAAAGCAGGATATCAAAATACAACTGAATAATTATCCAGGTATTTAGAAAGCTGTAGTTAATTTTGTAAAGCCAAATTTGTCCAAAAATCTTATGTTAATAACAGATAATTTATTACCTCAGAAAATCCATTCTGTATTTTAAATAGGATTACCAGTGGATTCAGAGGGATGAAAACCACTGCTGAAATGTATCAGATTATTCATGGCCCATAGGGGAACTGTGCACTACAGAAAAGCAGGTGTCTCCTTTCACTAGGAAGGCTTCCCATTACAGGAATAGGATTCAGAAGGACACAAAGATCTTTGAATAATCCTTAAAGTTTCTGCTTCCTACTCCTCTACATCCTTTTTCAACAAACTTTTAGAAGGATGAAGGAAAATTGTTTTCGCTTGAGTTTTGTGCTTACACAGCAGAATTGCATTCTCCTTCAAGTAATTTTATTTTGGGAGACTGCTTCTTTCTACTGGTAATTTAAAAACTGGTGTGGATTGTTTTTTGGGTTTTTTACTGTCACTTTTTCATTATGCACAGAGTGTAGTGATCAAACCATGCAAACTTCTTCCAGGTTAACCATGTTCAAATAAGTTTGGTAGGCATATGAAATAAAACTAAAAGCAGCAGATCACTGTTGAGTGTCCATCAGTGTTCAACATAAGACAAATTGTGTGCCTTTATGGAAAGGCAGGAATTACCAAACACTGTGTGAAGGTCCTGGAGGAAGGCTAAGAAGCTGGCAACTGTCCAAAAACATACTTTCTGCTGCATGACTGCTCTTGGGGTAGGTCATGGGGTGATGGTGTGTTATCCATCCTTGTCCCATCAAAGAATGATTCATATTTGCTAGGTATTCTTCTCTTTCTTCTGTATGTTACATTTGAAAGGAGTAATTCTTCCAGAATAAAAGTACACTTTGTCCTAAAAACAAATGTCCACGTGCAGAGGTTATTCTGGAAGAGCTCTCTGGTAATGTTTTATGCTGAAGAAGTGTTAGCAGTTTGTCTTCTTCATGAGTAGCACTAAGTCTGTGCCATTAGTAGTCACTTTCGATGGTGTTCTTGAAGCAATGAGTTGGGGTTTTTATCACCTGATAGGTTTTTAGCTTTAGGGATGAAAATTGAATTTCCAGTTGAATATAGGGTGAATATATAATCACCTGGTGACAAAGAGCTTCAGAGAAATGGACCGATTGGAAAATGTCTGGCGCTCTGTGCTGTGCGATTAGGTGTTGACAGCATTCTTGTGAGGTGATGTGAAGTCTCCGAGGAAACACCCTGGCAGCTTTTTATCCAAATCACAGAGGAGTGTTTGGAAATGGTGATAGTCCTGGGGGAATCTTCACAGTGCTGTGCTCAGAGTACATGTATCACTTCAAGGTATGGTATTGGGCTTGCCCCTGCCATGATTTGATTTGGGTTACCTGTTTAGACCTTGGACTTCCACAGCTGGGGTCCCCATTGCACACCAATACATTGGCCCTATGGAATAGTTAAACTGTGGCAAACTGGAATGATGGTGGAGAGAGGAAAAAAGTGTTTTAGGTGTTTCAGTTTCCTGCTGCTTTTGGAGTCAGTTCACCTTCTGGAATAGTACTTTCAAAAGCAAACTGTATTTCCATTACTAGTGTATCCTCTCTGAAAGGCTTAAGTTATTCTAGGCTTCTCATTCAGTAGGGAATTTATTTTTTTCTCAAAGGCATTTGGTGGTGTAGGATCCTTCTGCTATAGGAGTATCCTTACATTCAGTAAAGAGTTTAATTTCATCAAGAAGTATAGAGCTAGTCAAAACTCACAAATGTAACATATGCCCTAAGTAGTACATATTAGGATTTGGAGTAATTATTTAATTTTTTTCTCTAGAATTTTCAAAAATCCAGATGTGTTGCATACCTGTGTGGGTTTACCCTGGCTGGATGCTGGGTGCCTACCAAATTCTCTCTATCACCCCTCATCTGGACAGGGGAGCGAAAATATAACGAAAGGTTTATGGGTTGGCACAAGGGCAGGGAGAGATCACTCACCCATTACAGTCACGGGCAAAACAGATGGCACTTGAGGAAATGAGTTGAATTTATATACCAATCAAATCCAAGTAGGGTAATGAGAAATAAAAACAAATCCTAAAAACACCTTTCCCCTGCCTTCCCAGGGCTCAACTTCCCTCCCCGTTTTCTCTACCTTTTCACCCAGCAGTGCAGGGGGGCAGGCAATGAGGGTTGCAGTCAGTTCATCACATTACTCGGGGAAACATTGAGTGTATTACCAGAAATTGCAGGAAGATCAGGATTTTTGTGTCCCCCCAGTGTCCCAGTCCCCCAAAAGAACAGTCTGGAGCATGGATTAGCTTCTAACCTACCTTGAACCATTCTATGGTCCTGGTAGTTTTGAATGTTTTTATGATTTAGTCTTGAAGGTTTTGTTTTAGCAGTTAGCTGGGAATTGGAGTGTGAATTAGGGTAACACAAAGGTTGCTGCTTCAAATTTCCTAACTCTACTGGTGGGGTTAAGAACAGCTACCATAGCCAGTGGTACATTCCCAGATCTCAGCATTTTATACAGGGTTTTCTGAAAAGAGGAATGGAAAAATCTTTCAGTGACTCTACCATTAGTTTAGGATTGTCCCAATTTCATTGTGAAGTCTTCAGCTGGGTACAGAAGCTCTTATACACTTCAATTTTTCATTAAGGTTATTTCTGTTAGTTCCATCTTGTGATTGGTGGTGCATATTTGCATTTACAATACACATTTAGGGAAGATGGACTTTCTGGTGAAGTCATTTCAAAATATTCTAAATATGAATCAAAATCTATGTATCTAATATTTTTTTCAATGGGGAAATTGTTGGATTAACTACTGATAAAGGGATTAATGTTGTCAAATCATTTTGTTTGTATGGCACTTCATGTGGCTCTACTACGATTATTGCAAGCCACGAAGTCTGCTTTTAGCATCTGGCAACAGTCTGGGGTTTTTGAGCAGTGGCACGGAAGATAACAGGGTATCCCTTTGTCAGAGTGCATGTGTATCCCAGTCTGTGGCAGTCTGAGTTCATGCTCACATTGATATGAAAAGTAGATTTTAGAATTACACAGCTAATTATGGTTTTGATCAAGGAGTAATCATTCTGCTATATGATAGACAGTTTTGGTGCAAGTGTTAGTTGTAAGGGACAAATACACGTTAGAATTTTCTTCCAATGTTTATTTCAACTGATGGATGTCTCTCATTTCTTCACTTGTGTAGCACTAGTTCGGGTAACAGGAACATGGGGTTGTTGTGCTGCCCTTTCTTTAGAGCAAGCCTGCCCTGTCCTGCTGAGTGAGGCCATGCATTAGCTGAGAAAAATCTGCTGTACTTCCCAAGGGTGCCAGGTCAACAGCCTCATGATAGGGTCACTTAGTGCATTGAACAACACAGGAGTAAAACTGTCAGAATTTTGTAGCCTTAAGTGTAATTTACTATAAATTATAGCCTGCTCTGTTGAACTCTCAAGCAGGAATGAAACTATGGAATAATGCTGAAGTCAGAGCTGTGTGTTAAAGCCACTTTCTCACCTAAAGGTTTATTCACGGTCAGATTGTCCTTTAGACACAAATATGTGAAATGTAAAAGAGCATTCAAAATGTCCAACTAAAAATTTGCCTTTGAGCAGCCAAATTCCACCGTCTTCCTGACAGGGAGAGTGGAACTTCTTTGTTGTTAACAGATATAGCCAAAGGAAAAGGGGCTAAGAACCCATATACAAAAAAAATCAAACCAGAAATCTAGGCTGCTGGTTTCTGAATAGCAGTCAAATAAATGTTTGTGTGTTTCCATCCATGTGCTCATGTAGGTTTCCTGGTATTCCCCAAAAAAATCCTGGGTTTAAATGCATCTATTTGTAGTTATCTCAGTAGTGTGTTAAAGGAAACCATCACAATGGCAATATTCTCTTACATTCTTTCCACGTGTATAGAATAAAGATTGCTTGAGTATTTTAGCACAACTGAAATCTGGAATTGAAGACTTTTGTCTCACTTGTAAAATAATGGTCATGAAATTCAGATTCCAGTCCAGGATTTTGTTATTGAGTCCAAGGGGTTTTTATTCATTATTTTACTGTTTGCTTAAATATGACCATCTGGGCAGAGGGGGAAAAATATAATTTCTCTGTGACTCTTTTTAGTAATAATGCAAATAATTCTTCTAATTATTCATGCTGGTCAAGCATTGTTGGAAAAGGTTAAATATATATTTTTTTAAATCATTAAAGAACCTAGTTATTTTAACAGAAAAATTTACGTAACTGTCTTTATTGTCTGAACTCCACACAGCTCACAGAACTGGGGTGCTTGTTGGGAGTCTCATGACCTGCACTGCTGATGAATGGTGTGGAAAGAATTAAAAACTAATTGGAGCAAAGGAAATAATTTTCCTCCTCCTACCTGCTGAATGAGGCTGTACCTTTCTCCCATTACCCCAAGTTTCATCTATTTATTCCCATTAGATAGTAGTATTTTATCAGGAGAGTTCTCCCTTAGCTTGAGAGTGCATTCATCCAGAAGAAAAGAAATAAAGAATTTAGAAAGCTTTCTCATACTTTAAAAAAACCAAAACAACAACAAAATACCAAACAAAAAATCACCAAACAAACAAACAGAAAGGCAAACAGAAATGTATTTTTCTATGGAATACAAGTTCATAGTCAGATGCTTCAGTGCAGTAGGAGAACCAGTGGACCAGGGGCTTTTCAGATCCTGTAAACACTTATTTTTCTGTCATCACTGTAGCAATAGTCAAAAATACTGGCAGTTTGAGGCACCTATTTCTGATGTCCATGTTGATGCCATACAACCTTATTTTTGCCAAAGGTGCCCCTCCATTACTCTGCCTCCCTCATTTCCTTTGCCCTACTGTCTCAGTCACAGAATCATGGAATGGCTTGGGTTGGGACACAACAGTTACCCTGGGTCATCACATTCATACCGAGGCGTGAGTAGCAGTGCCAGTGAAAAGTCTCTTGTGCAGCACATCCCAACCATCCCCCAGAAATGTCTAGGATTGCTGGTGTCCTGCTGCAGTGCTTTTCCAGCAGCTGCTGGGGGTGGTTAAAGTCCCCATGTTAACCTGGAATTGTGAAGTTTCATCCCATTCTTTAAAGGAGACTTCCTGATTTCTTGGCTAGATGTTCCATAACAGATACCCGCCATGATGTCTCCCTTGGTGGGGACATCAGTTTGTTCCCAGTGGCTCTGCAAATGCCTGGAAAATCCTAGTTCTTCCTGCATGTTTATCTCTATGTATGACTTTGTGTTTAGGCATTTTTTATTGTGAAAATGCAGTATCAGGTACACTTAGAAGAACTCAGTTTCATGTGGCACAGCATTCCACCCTCCCTGTCATTATAATAGGCAGGATCTTATATGGATAACTTCCAACTTCTGGTATAAGCAAGCTGTGGGTTAGCTGTAAACATTGGTGATTGCTGTAAGCTGGTGGAGAATGTGTTGCTAAATCTCTGAGTGAGATCCATGGCAACGCTGCCAAGGAACAATTGGCTTCCAAACCAGAATTAGGGTCCGTGGGAGCGGATTTGGAAAAGCCTCGTGAAGGCTGCGTGGCCAAAACTGAGTAATTGCATTTTGTTGTAACTAAGGTCCTTCTTAATCACAGTCAGGAGAAATTTGTGGAACCAATTTTCAGTTGTTTTTCAACGAAAGACCTGAAGTTGAGCCATGTGTAACCCAAACAATGGGTGCTGAATATTGCATTGTGCCTTCCATAGACATGATTTGTTTTATCCATGAGTATTGTTGTATGTGTTCACATGGTAGTAGCAATTACCACAACTCTGTTCAGATGAGATCCTGTACAAGTGCAGTGGGTGATGTAAAGAAATGGGCAATCAAGGGCAGCTACAGATTCCTGAAGCATTTTGTAAAGGCCAGTAGTCTTCACACAAGTACACAAATAAGGCATGAGGGGTATCACTGTGCTGAAAAGAAGGTTGTGGTAAAAAGCACCACTTGGTGTGGGATCTGTCTCCAGAGCAATCCCCTGCTAAAAATTATGGTTAAGATGAAAAAGTACTTTTGTTGAAAAATACCTTTTCTAATTTTTTAAAATGTTCCTAAGACTGCAGTTTTAAAATATAAATCAGTAAGTTAATCCCTAAGGGATAGTCAGCTTTGGGTTCATCATTTTGTGGTAACTAGAGCTTGAGTCTAGGTCTGTGTTGGTTGAAAAGAAAAATTGAGACAATGGTTTGGGAACAAGAAGAGTAAGGTACTCTTAGAAACCAGAGGAGAGTTCTGTGAGGATGCTTTAGTAGTATTTCCAGCTTTAATAACATATTGGAGAACTGAAAATACATCAGTACAAAAAAAAATGATCAATAAATAAGTCACAAGCTATACATAAAAGAAAAAAAAAAGGTAAGGCAAGTATGCTGAGACTATTTCAGAGACAACACAATGACCTCAGAAGAGAATCTTTTGGGTAGCTGCCTTTTCTGTCTCCTTAGGCAAATTGTGTAACTGTAAATGGGATATGCCATGGTAGCAAAAAGAGGTTAAATAAATATTATTCGATTGATTTATCAAGTTTGTTGGTGACTGTTGATACATGGTGGTGTGAGGACTCAGATCTGTGAGATCTGACTGCAGGTCAGAGTATGAAATTCTGGTGCTGTGGCTGCATGCTGTGATGTGATGAGAGGAACACTTCTGTGTCGACAGTTTTAGCGTGTTCTCAGAACGTCCTTCCCTAGTAGGAAAAGACTCAATTATGATGAAGTTATGCTGCTCTTAGTTGGAATAATGTTCTTTGGTACCTCTGGGCACACAGGGATCATGACTGGAATCCTGTGAGATTTGTTGTCCCACCCTTCGGTGGGCGAGCAACACAAGTGAGCAGAAAGCTCTGACCAGGCGGCAGCAGATTGGGGTAGGTGTCACCTAGAGCAGCGAAGCAATGGGCATTTTCCCCTGGACTGGCACCTAGGCTGAGCTTTCCCACATGACAGCAGCATACAGTAGGCAGCTGAGCTCAGCCCAAAGGCATGTGTTTGACGTGCCTCCCACTCCTCCGACCACCTGGCGCTGCGCGAGAGGCGAAGCTGCAACCTGATGCCATAATGTGTGACAGCCAGGTGTTCAGCTTGCTGCTGCGTGTGTCAGTGCTCACGGCTCCAGGAGCAACAACAGGCAAAAATGATGATGCAAACGTCAGTAGGAGAGACGATTGCTCTTGACTGAAGTCAGAATAAGCCTCCTCTTCAAATGTGTAGATGCTAAAGGGTGAAGAAAATCGTTGCTGTCTGTGCTGTTGTGTAAGATGCTTAAGAAAGCCTAATTGGGTGCAACAAATAGCCCTGAAATAATGCTCTAACTCCGTAATATCATTGCTTGGTTGGGAAGATAACTGCTCCTCTCCTAGGTAAAAAACTAGTAAGGATTTCTGCAGAAAGAGTGCATGATTCATGAACCTTAACTGCAAGCTATTAGCCAAGTAATGAGTAATTATATTTTGGATTGCTACATATTCAAATTATGATGCAACAGATTATACTTAAGTTAGATTTGCTGTAAAACATCTTTTAATTTTGGCAAAGAGCAGACCTTTCCAGTTTGAGCATTCTTAAGGTAGAAGAAGTAAAAGTTTAGCAAATGCCTTCAGTATCATCCTGGATTTGGGAAGAGAAAATCTTTCTTGCTGCCTTGGTTACATCCCTCAAATTATTTAACTGCTTTAAATTTCACCTTTTATATTGTACTCAGCTCCTTGAAATGCATAGAAGCAGGCCGTTGTTAGCACATGACTGCTTTACAATGAATGTTACACCTTACATGATTTCAGGATATTGTCCTGTTTGTGTTGCAGCTGTCTCCCAAACTTCCTTTTTTGAAGTTTAGTGGAAGCTGTCTACCAAGTAATGCCTCCACAATGTTTTCCCAGGTATTCTTCCCATACCATCATAACCTTGAAGCACTCCTGGTAATTTAACTGGTGAAATATGAAGCATAATGCCAAAACCAAGCATGTTTTATTCTTTCCTAACCAGAGATCCTAACCAGGTCTCACCCAAGGTAGGCCTCATCAGGAGTAACAGGAAAGACACTGCTCAGCCAGGGTTTGTTCCCCTGCCTTTCCACAGGTAGGATTCATTCAAGCTGAATATCTTCAGCTCTCAAAGAGGGATTTGCTTTACTTGTACAGAGGCAGTATGATAAATACAATGTAAAAGCTTACAGGTTTGAAATTTTACTCAGTTATTGACTTGTAGGTGAAAGGCATTTCTGTAGGGAAAAATTGCAACATCTTTTAGGACCTCTGATTACTTTTGATTCATAATTAGATTTAGAGCACAGAGAGCCTCTACATTAAAAACATGAGTTCAAGATCACAAGTTGACTCGTGGACACTATGGTGTTTTATATTTTCCGAAAGTTCTGTTTTGAAAGCATGTGTAGTGTGAAAGTTATGTCCACTTCTAAAGAAAAGAAACAGTCTTTCCTGTAGCCTCAGAAGGCCTTAGGGGCTAAGGCTGTTGAAAATCAGCCAGACTTACACCCAAAATTCTGCCAAGCTTATTGCTGGTCTTGACACCTCATCTACAGAGTGCTTCACGACTTGTTCTTGTCTATATTCTGGAGCAATAAAAACAGACAGGTTTTTTTTTCATTTCATACTCACTGTAATAGTTCTTCATTCCTCCAATTCACCATGTCTAGCCACCAAAGAGAATAATTTTGCTTAATTTATCAATACACTCAGTAATTAATTGGAGTAGTTCACTGTTGAATGAACTGTATGTTTGCACTTCTCCATTTCTTTCTGTTTTGCAAGATTGCTGCAACAGATGTTAGCACTATCATTTATTTTGAGATTATTTAGAAGTGGCCAAGAGTGAACAGAGCTGTACTTTTTGCCTATTCAAATTCAGAAGTTGGCCTGTAGCCCTAACTTCTTCCTGTGGATTTTGTCAGGGCTTTTATAAACTAAATAGGAGAATTGGAGCTTTAGTGTTTCCAGAGTTTGTTTCCATCTTATTATTATGGCTTCCAACATGTTACACTTGCATTTCAAGCCAGAGTTACAGTCTTCTTGCAGGAGAAGACTTGACAGAAAAGCAGATGCAGTTGCTTTAGTAGTTTCTTTTCTGGTGTTAAATCAACATATAGATACCTACTTGCTGCAGTTAACATCGTTGGGAGGAAACTGAAGTGGAAGGACACAGCTAACTTTAGTCAATTAAAACACACCACTAAGGTTGTTCCTGACAATTTTGCTGAGTTACCTAGTTACTGTGTTGTTTGTAAAGCTTCTAGCTAGTGTATTCCATTATGTACTGTTTCCTATCTTTATGTTTTTATTGAAGTGTACTAAATTTATAAGTTGAAGTGGGATAATTTGGTCACTGAGTTTGTCCCCCAATACTTCAGATTATAATAACCTGCTTTGCTTTACTGTAGCTTTAACAAAATCTGCCTGCCTGGACTGAGCTGTCCAAACCTAATCTCGAGCAGATTTATTTTTTGAGTCGTTTAGCCAAAATAGGTCATTCGCATCCAAGAATGAGTCAATTCAATAATCCTTCTGATTAAAAAAGAAACCACCCAAAAAAAGCTTTCAAAAACCCCCAAACCCCCAATGAACAACCACAAACCCCAAACCTAGACTCCACAGAATTGAGGAAAAGCTACCTAAAGTTGTGAATGGATTTGGCCTTTAGTTCTTCCTTTGAAATCTGCTCATATTTAGCAGAGCAGTACATCTGTGAAAAATTGCAGTGCATCTATGCTTAGTGGTGATGACTTCTGTGTTCAGCTGTTAGATTCCCCACGGGCTCTGTTTAGCATATTGGAAGGTTTCTCCCTTAACTGCAGCTTCCAGCAGAAGCAGGATGCACTGGATCTGGTGAAGGGACAGGAGGGCAGTACTGCAGGGGGGCTGTTCCCCCTGCAAAAGGGGCTGTGGGGCAAGAGTGTGGGGTGTGCTGGGGATGGACATTGGCTGGGGTGGGATGGGATGGGAGATGCTGTGAGAAATGGGAGGGGAAATGATACTTCAGTTACAGTGTAACTGGAGCTGGGTAAGAAACAGGGGTAGGACAGCACTGGGAAAGGACTGGCTCATGTTGGGAGGGAAAGAGCTGAAGCAATATGGAGATGAGGAATTGCCCTGTTCCAGGTGTGCATCTTGGGGCACTTGAACACTGCCTTGGAAAGTTGGGTTCTACCTGGTTCATTCCTGTTGGGATTTGTCGGATGCCACGCAAGGAAATGATGCTGCTTGTTTCCCACACACCATCCCTCATTGGCTATTTTCATTATTCTGGATACACAGCTTAACAGTGAGGTTTGAGAGCCATACAAAGTATTCACAGATACTGCTGAAGTCTCTCTGACCCGAGCCTTGGAAATACGAGACTGTAACAATAAGAACAGAAGGAGTCACTGACAAATTGATTGTCAGTAAACATATTAATTATGAACTATTCAGTATCTGAAATCAGCAAGATCAAAGCCCAGAGCATGTTCCATGAGTAGCCCCTTATCTGTAAGGTCCATATTAAATCATGGGAGCCAGAACTGCTCTATGATAATTTCAAATTTGGCAAAATATAAAAGAGGCATACTGAATAAACTTTACATGGAATAAAATTTGTCTGAGTGTCAAGATGGAATGCTGGTTGGAGTAGTTGCTCTTTGGAATTCATATGACTTGTTTTCTCAGTTTAATTTTGTTTTAGTTGATTCCAGGAACAGAAAAATCCCATCACTTTTGCGCTGCCTTTGTGCGGGGTACAGGTATTACCAGGCAGCCAATGATGTCACTTGTATGGGGGTAAATGAATTTTCATTAGCTTTACTTTACCCCTCATAAGTAGAAATAATCCTGCAGGTGTTGTAACTGCACTTTGGTGCAGACTGGGAATATATTTTGTTCCCTATCAACTGCAAAATCCACACTGCTGCATCTGTGCAGCTGTTGCTATATGAACTGGCCCAATTAAAGCAGTGAATGTTTAGCTAGGGGTATATGGAAGTTAATTTGAAGTCTCTGAATGGTTTAAGAGCCTCACGCAAGGAGATGCTATTGATAGTTCACATGAGCAGGATGGCACTACTTGGTGCCTGAATGTCATGAGTTAAAAGTCAAAGGGCAAAACGTTGGTCTCCCTTAAAGCCAGTGACAGTTTTGCCACTGACTACAACAAACAGAGGATTTCTCGCTTAATTCTTTAACTTTGGTTAGGAGGGGAATTGTGTTGTACTTTTAATCCTTGTGGCTTCACCAAGAGTCTGTATTCCAAAAGTTTTTAGATTTTTATTTAGTCTGATAGTGTTTTGTGGGAAACTAAATTCAAAGTGTATTTAAGGGCCCCAGGGATCTGCTCTGGTGAACCGCATCAGGAGAAGCTAAACATCTGCTTGATGCTTGGACACAGCTTTAGCAGAACTCCTTATCATTCAAAAGAAATTGCAGAAAATCTGTTTGCTTTTAAGTTTCAAACCTCATTGCTCAAACTTTAAGTTTTAATGTCCTTACATATAAATTTAAAAAGAAGTAAAAAAAAAACCAAAAGCAACTCAATACAAAGTATTTACCACCAAGGCAGAAAATATATAAAAGAGGAAGGGAAAGAAAATCAAGCAGTTTTGCAGTTTTAGGGTGGTTTTACACAAAGGAAAATTCAAAGCTGAATTCTGGAATATAACAAAAAACTTGCATCATACTAACATGAAGGTGTTTTAACAGTGATTGTGTTGTCTTAACAAACGCCTTGTTTGTCAGTTCTATTTCACATGTGAAATAAAATGGACTTTATAGTAAATAGATCTTTTTAATTTCAATTAACACTTTTTTACTATAAGGAGAATGTACAGATTTGTGTGGAAATCCATGTATTATGTTTACTCAAATACAGAAAATACTTTGCTGCAAACTTTTAAATATAATAAAATGCATTTAATAGCAATCTTTTGTGGTATCATCATTATTTATGAACATAACATTCAAAATATGGAAATTCAGTTGTGGATCAAAATGACCATAAAAACAGTAACCCAAAGAACCTTATAAACATGTCAACAGCCATCATTTATCCTAGATGGCTCATACCAATGTAAAAAACATATAAAATGTAGAATAATTCTCAACATATGGTTTACTTTGTTGCATTGTTCCTACATATTATTTGTGTTAAAATCCAGAAAATTATATTATGAAGAGAATATTGGGGTTCGTTTATTAAACTAAAGTACAGGTTAAAGTCATTCTTTTCTTGTGATGAACATATACCAACAGTGATTAAAAAATAAACATTTATTTACAAAATATTGATGCATACATATTACACAAGTCAGTTATATCAAAGTGGTTTTTAAACAATATCTGTAGCAACCAACTATTTGCATTGGTTTACCATAGTGCAAATGGTAATGTTGCAAAGGCAGGTTAAAATGTGGGATTGCAATTTGAATGTTGGACTTCTCTGCTGCCTTTTGTTTTTCTATGTCTAGAAAACTATTCCTTTTCATTTAAAAAATATCTATTTCTTGCGAATGTTGAATAGTGTACCTGAGGATAGGGCAAATTCATTATTAAGCCTAAATTCTTTCACTTATATAACTATCTTTCTATTTACTCAGCCTGCTTACGTAGCACCATTGCCATTGATTACTAACATACTAATGAGAAAAAGGAATGGAAACACGCTAAATACACTATGCCATCCCTAATTTCAGGATTTGTCCGTTTATGTGGAATTTCATCTGATACATTTCAAAAGTCTGCACTATATATTCAAGTGTTTAAGGATGATTCTGGTGGTATTGTGTAGTGGCATATATGTTACCAGTATATATGTTCCTGTAAATATGATATTAAGTGAAGCTGTGAAGAAAGGAACCTAAAAGCCTGCTCCTTCTGTCCTCAGGAGAGAATGAGTTTGCTTTTGATTACCAGCGTGTACTGAAACCTGCATATAAATTTGCATCCGAATGACTGAATATTGATTCCCTCATAATGTAAGAACTTCATGGATTAAATCCGGTGATTTGATTGTAGCTTTTCTCTTTTGCTGGCTCACAAGCAGCCGTCAGGTAATTACATTGTCCTTTAGTTCACGTGCTGTAGCTGGTGCTGCACTAAATCTGTACGGTAGCACACAGGAGGTCGGCAATGCCTTGTGTACGTAACTTCACAGTTTGAAACACTGGTGAGGGGGTATAACTTTTTCTTTTTTTTTTTTTTTTCTTTTTTTTCTCTCTTTTTTTTCTTTTTTTGGTAGCTTCCATGATTTGTGGAGCAGTGGATCTGACGAGGATCTCATGAGCACCCACAGCGATCTACAACCATGGCTGGTATCTTGCCGTAGATGATTTGTTCCTTCCCGTTGAAGTACAGCATATTTATGGGGGACATTTTGGTGGGTGTGCAGCAAGGGCCTGCCGAGCCTCTGGGGTTTGCTTGGTGCACGAGGTGGGTGTGCGGGTATTTTTGTAAAAACACAAATTCACATTCTCCAGAGCAATAATTCGCTTTGTATCTTTTAGGAGCGATAATCCAATCCCATCCGAAAGCTTCGAAATCCACCGTCAGCGGGTAGCGACAGCAGCGGGATTCTGTCGAGTGCTCGTCGCAGTCGAGACCGAAATCTCTGCGGGACCGTTTTGGTGTGTCTGTAACTCTGACCTCTAAAAATGGGTTCTGTGAGAGGAGGAGAAGGAACTGGAATCATTTCTGAGGTCAACCCAAGTTCACTAAAAACATGCAAATAATATTTCAGATGTAGATGTATCAAATTAATATTCTGAAACGAAGTTTGTGAACAGAACTTGACCTCCTACAGTTCTGTTATAGTTATCTCTGTATTTCCCTGCTGTTTCTCTATACAAAGCTTTAAGACCTGAGTATTTGTCCCTGAAATCACCACTATCTCAGTGCTAGAATCATTTAACTGCTATAAGAACATACCAGAAATTTGGAGGATGTTGGATTTTTACTTTTTGGTGTGGGCTTTGTTTGTTTGTTTTAAACTCCATAATAATAGCTTTTGTGAGTCCTTCTGAAATTCCCTCCATTAAAAGCATATTGGGTTTAGGCTTTCTGGATATCAAGGAAGGTTTTTTTGTCTAGACCAAGGACGACAAAAACTGCTCCTCTATTGCCACCATGCTTGAATGACTCTATGACTGAATGAATTTGGAGGGCAGCTAAATATTTTGACTCCTGGAAGAGTCCTGTGGCCAGGAATGTACTTTTGGCAGATTTCCGAGCCACATGCCTCCTACTGAAGTTGTGTTTCCACAGTCACCAACTGAGACTGGAAGGGAATTGCAACCTTCATGATCATGAGTTTGAAAAAGTTCCCGAAGTTGCTCCCTTCCACACACTGATTTCTACCCCTCATGCTGGTTGGGCATTGATGGGACCATTCCATGAAGACCATTCCTGCAGAGTGAGTAAGAGCCCAGCTGACTTTGTTACACCGGTTCCCCTCTTCCCAGGTACCTGCCTTCATGGCCACAAGCTGTGGAGCTGCTGGAAGTGCTCTTCCTAAAGGTAAATTATATGGGGAGGTGTTTGGTGAGAGGAGCACCCCCGTACTGGGAGCTGCTGGAGGGAAGAAAGATTTCCTCTCCCATTATCAGCTGTGCCTCTAACCCTGCTCTGCCTCTGAAATATTTATTTATAGATGGTGATAGCCATGGGTTATCCATATATATCATCATTTTAATGGATGGAGGTGAGGAGGACATTCCTGATCACGATATCCAGCTGGTCTGTTTCAAATACAGGAGATCCACATTTATATTGGATGTACAATTAAGGTATCACAGAGTTTTACTTTAAAGCTTTTTTTAATTGTGTTTTGCTGCTGTGAAGTTAAATGTTGCATAAATATTTAGATCATTGTGTTGGACACAATGACCTAAAAGGTCTTTTCCAACCTAAATATTTCTATGTTTCAGATTCATCTACAGAATCAACAGATTAATCTACTACCTAAAAGTAGAATAATATTCTTCATACTGTATTCGAAAGGAGGGAGCACTTTGTTATGAGAAGTTCAGAAATTTTTGTAGGTTGTACATGATTAGTGATTTGCAGAAGCAAATAGCACGGGAAATACTGTAGTTTCACCTCAGGTTTACTTCAGGTGTACTTGTGGGTACACTTCAGGTTTAATTTGTTCATCTATTCTTGTAAAAACAAACCAGATAGTTACTTTATGCTCTTTCTTATCATTATGACTCACTTATTGTATCAAGCAGAATTTCTCTTTTCGGACATTTCTAAAATGATGCCCTCTATTAAATTAAAAGATAAAGAGCATTATGGAGAAGATCTGTTCTCACCTTCATAAAGAGACAGTTCTTGTTGTTGCATAATAAAAAATATGTGCATAGGTAGTTTGTAGGAACTCCCTTGCCTTCTCAGTAATATTGGAGGAATCTTTCCTACCAATGAAACAATCTAAAGACCATTCTTTTAGCTTTATGTGAAATAGCTGCTTATTGGGCAGTGTCTGCTCTCAGAATTGAAAATAATGTTACTTTGATAGTATCATCCATCAGTAATTGCCAAAACCTCTTCTAGTTAATGCCTCAAAATGTCTCTCTGGAATACAACAATTTCTCTCAATTTTTTAAATAGGGAAACAGGCAGAGGAATGCTATTGATTCTTAGCACGATCAGAGAGGAAAGAACGAAAGAATTGGATATACAAAACTTTTATCTTCCATTCCCTAAACAATGCATCCATTTTAACCTTAAAACAGAGCTTAAATGCTTTTCAATGAAATGGGATTTTTCTGAATAGACTTACCAATCCATCTTCCCCCGGTCCTGGGAAAGTTACAGCAAGATTCCGTCCGTTCTCATCAAAAGCTTTTATTTCGATGCCTAAATTGGATTCAGGCTGTTTGAGCCAATTTTGCAACACTGTCTTCACATCAATACTCTGCCAAATACCGGTGCCTGGGTTCATGTCAAGTTTCAAAGATCGAATTCCAGTGTATCTTGTGCCATCTTTCATGGGTTTAATAAGTCTCAGGATCTGCACAAACACCGTTGTAGGTTTTTGGACTTGCCTCAAGTATATCCACAATTGGGCCTTTACTACTTTGTTATATTGTATTTTAGAGCTAAATTTAAAGAAGCAACATTTTGGTTTTCCTTCCATTTGTACAAGTAAATCAGCTATAAATGAATGGAAAGAACAGATTACTGAACAGAGAACAATAAAAAATGCACATATTAACCTGACTATTCTTTTCAGACTGTATAGGAAATACTACAATATGTTATAAAGAGTACCAGCAACAAAGTGGATTTAACTTAATTCATTTTCTAAGATTTACACTCTACAGCAACTTTAACGGGTGTCAGCAAAATTATTATTCTGTCACCTACTACCAGTTCACTTCTGCTGGTCACCTCCTGAGAACCTTCATAAAGCAGGCAGAATAGCAACTCTGCATAAGCTGACTCAACACGTGTGTGGTGATCCAGCTATTTCTAATTTACTCCAAAGCCTCAGCGTGCTGCAGACCATACAGCCCTGGGCAAACTGCATGAACACTTAAATTTCTTTTCTCAGTGGGAAGAAAATAACTGAAAGGATTAATATAAGGATCATTTTGTTTTCATTTGAATAATATTAGAGGAAAGTCACATGCAGTGCTGCATTCCTCCTTCCTGTAGCCTACGATGCAGCTGTCATACCTAGTCATGGCAATATCTTTCCATGCCAGGATAAAATGGGTAGTACTAATCCTAAATGGTGCAGGGCTTTAACATTCATAAATCTCATCACTTAAGATACCTGTCTCTTTAGTGCATTTAAAATAGCTCAGGGGCTTTTTATAAGAAGTAGGAAATGAACTCAGAGCAATGAAACACAACAACTTTTCTTCAGTCACTGTAACTATGAAACAGTTTGATTAAAAATAGTTATAAATCCTTATACATAATAGGCTGGAATAAAAGTGCAGGCAGACCTCAGCTTTGTGATAAGGCTGCAGTAAAATAATGCTATTAAGTGCCCATCTTAATAATTACTAAGTTGAAAAATGTCACTGAAAAATTTACTTTTTCATCTGTGGGTTCATTTTTAGCTGGTGAGAGCAGCTGATATTATTCTAGTCTGCATATCATAACGATATCTGTAACTGCTAACATGCCTTATATGTCCTGTCATCTTTTTCCTTTTTGACATCATATTCATAAGTGTTATTTAAAAAAACAGCTGCCATAGTCAAATACTTTAGCTGATGAAGAACATAAGATACTACAGTATTAGCTGTGCAAAAGATACTTGATAGGAGCCATAGCAGATGTTTAGCACTCGGAAGATAACTCAGAATCTGCTCATTCACTAAATGCCTTCATTCTTCCTAGGCACGACTACGTGAGCTGATTGCTATAGCACGGACATTTTTGCATTTAAGTCTGTTACACACATATTTGCTTTAAATATATAGTTTTAACTCCGAGGTGGGTGGTGCTAGTTTATGGGATCAGCAAAGAAGCAAGAATTTAACTCTCTACTTGCACTTGCAGTTAGGTAGGTGTAGTGCTCTAAGCTGCTTTTCTGTTGATTTCTGTTGCTTCTAAAAATACTGGCCAGTGAAACCTCCCTCACAAAAATATACTTCTCTCGTTATCTGCACTTGCACTTTATATTTGTGAGAGGAAATGCCCCGAGTGCTGCAGATAACGAAGTTGACTAAACTGCAGATCTCCCTTTGCTTTCTAAGGCAATGGGCAAATCCTAAGTGCTACAGGGCACACACATTATAAGGAGCCGAACACCGAACGGTGAAACAAAGGATTGCCACACGGTCATCTGAACCTGGCTCAAATTCTTTAGAAATAATGCTCTCCTCCCTCCCTCCAGCAGACTTCAGCCAGCAGCCTGTTGGGAGAGCCTGAAGAGGAGTTGTGTGGCTCTACAGCAGGGAGACAACTCTCTCGGAGGGGCAGTGGGAGGCGAAAGAAGCAGGGTTACTTACACTCTGTAGGCATTGTGATAATCGTTTCGGTGGTGGCATGATAGTCATCATCTTCCAAAGAGCCATCGCTACTGTCATCTCTCTGGACATCATACTGATCAATCAGTTCCTGCAGTGGAGGAGCCTTGGGTAAAAGTTGTTTGATAACATCCCTGCTAATGTTAGGAGCTTGTTCCAGCCGCAGTTTGCTGAGGATTTGAATTTTTATGGCTTCTATTCTGGAAGATTTTGTATTCTGTCTCCACGTACAAGCATTGCACAGTCCGTCCTTTTCAGCGTTCTCTGTGGGCTGACTACTGTCATCAAGAGCCACCGGATCAACTGAAATCAGCATGAACAGGTAAATATAAGCATAGAGCACTAGCTTTTGCATGATCTCACATTCAGTGCAGCACTTTTCCCTTCTTTTTTTTTTCCCCCTCCCCCTTTCCCTTTCAGTCCTGAGCAGATCCGTGAAAGCAAATGCAATCTGAGAGACAGCTTGCCACACTGGTGTACCTTATATATTCCAAGGGGGCTTTTTATACTCCAACTTTGATTAGGCTCATGTCGTCAAACCCGACGATTGGTTGCTGTCCCAACAATGAATCTGGCTGTCAGAGGGTAAAGCCCTGTCGATCACAAGTCACTAGACAGCGTTTAGTTACAGCCAAGGGTGAACTGATTTATCTGGATACTTCACAGAGGATATGCCTTCACATTCTGAAAGGATATATTTCCAAGTATTGTGGGCAGCAGTACTGAAAGACAGCACTGTCATTCTTAAATATTATACCAACTGTGTACTTGTACTATGAATCAAGAGAGACCTTGCTCTAAACTTGCTTTAGGCTTCTACCAATCTTTCTGACTTGAAAGTTTGTTCTGTTTAAAAGAAAATCCCAAGGGGTTACTGTTAGCAGGCAGGAAAATAATACTTTAGAAATGGATTGCAAAGAGTACTAATTTATATTGTTCAACATCTAATAAATATTCAGCAGTTCCTATTTCAGAAAACCTTACTGGGTTTTCCCAGACATTAGCTAAAGCAGTATTGGAGATTTTGTGCATATCTGACACTATGCAAATGCCTCTCTTACTAGTTTGCCCCTTTAGCATACATCAAAATCCACAGAACAAATCCTTTACTGAATTAACAGTCAGTTATGAAAAATGAGTCTGTCCCCTCTTCATGCTGTCACCAGAATCCTGGGCAGTAAATTAAGTATCTTTAGTAACAAAGGTATTTGAAGGAGTATCTTTAGCTACTCTCTCTAATATTACACAGGAATAGTTCAACTTGCTATTTTCATTATTAGTGAAAGCGTTAAAAAACTTAAAACATCTAAATCTCTACTGTGTATCTATCTTCTTTTTCCATGTAACCTTTTATTTCTCTTCAAAATATCTCTGTATTTTGCCAACTTAAGTGATATCTCTGGGCTTTTTTTTTCCTTCTATGCAAATACTTAGAAATTCTCCTATGTCTTGCTTATATGTTAAAAATACAGTTTTAATATCCTTTCTGCATAAGAGATACATCTATGTGTAATTGCATAGGTTATGGCTTATAAAATCTTACATTTGATCTTAAAATCAAAAGTAGTCCACATTTGATGTGCTGTTAGCAGTAATTATGGAACTCACTTAGTGGTGGGGGGGGGGAGTTACTGTTCAGCACAGGCTGCATGTCACAGCAAACAGAAACCCTGGAATTGCTGTGTTGTATATATTTGTATATTTGGAATCTGTGTATTACAGCAAAGGGAAATCCTGGAATTTCATGCAATATGCCAAAGCTTGCCTAAGTTAGGACTGAATTTTCAGTTTCTCACAGAGTTTTTCTTTTCCCATTCTGAGTACACCTAAAAATATGTCAGACGAGGTGTTTTGCATGTGTTCATGTATGAAGAACATTGGTATAAGTAAAGATGTGGACAGAACTCTCAAATTTTTTTTTTCCTGCCTGGTCGTTCATATTCTTTTGGCATCACCTCTCCAGGGCATGCAAGTTCACTGTATACCACCGAACTGAGCCTAATATTCAGCTCATTACCTGTGATGTAAATCACAAGTATTCAATTGAAATTGATCATCCTGCCCTGATGTAAAGTTGATGCAAGTGATAGATCTATCATGCTCACACGTTCCAGGCATATAGCCCTAGGGTCAGACCCTGATACTCTGATTTAGCCAAAACCCATGCTCAAAGTGAGTAGTTTGCCTCCTTATCTCTTGAGCATCTGGGTTTTACACGGAGACCAATGCAGCTACTCTCAACATGTGGTGACATAAATGGGCTGTGGTTCACTGGAACTAGATGTCAGGAGTTTGCAGTGCAGACTGCCTGCCATGCCTGTGACACCTTTAAAACAGACTCTTAGTGCATTTCAAGTGCTAGAAATGTGTTTTTGTGGAAGATGCATAGGATGATTTACAGTAAGAATCTTTCTGAAAAGCACGGACCTGTTAGTGAATTTGGGGGGGATTTAAGTCAGAGTTTGTTTACTATTATGACAGCGAATGCCATAATAAAATTATTTTTAATTATTTCTTTACTTTAAACTAGAATGCCTTAACCAGATGACTCTAAAAAGATATCTACTCCAAGTGGAAACTCTGACAGGTACGAGGTTTCACAGCAGAAACAGTTTAAAATAATGATTCATCAATAAACAGATGGAAATAATGATGGAGTCATTGATATGAAAGTAATTCAGTGTTGTGGCAGACCATGGCTAAAAGCCACTTGTGAAGGAGAGGGGCAAGAGAGGTGCTCAGCAAAGCCTCAGCACCATGACTCCTCTTGGTGTGTGTTCTGCAGCCACACTGGTACCTCACCTGCTCCTTCTCCTGCAAACCTCCCCACTCTGGCTGGCCAGCGTGAACGTGCAGAGCTTCAAGGCTCTTTTCCCAGGCTTCTGCAGAGATTCCATTAACCTGCAAACTCAAGTCCCTTTGCTCCCTTCTGTGCAGCACTTATTTATGGCTGCAGGACCAAGGCCCTCTCCTGGAAGCCTGACTACCCCAGTGAGCTCTGAGCAAGAGCCCAGCTTGCTCTCAGGTGACATGTGGTGGCAAACAGACCCTGCTGAGCACCGCTGTGTAGGAGGCAGCAATAGCAGCTGGAGTGGTGGCACAAGCACTGCTGACTGAGGGTGACAAAAGCACCCCAGAATTCACCAGCAGCTGCATAATAGCAATTTTTTTTTCCATTTCCCTCATCAAATGCATTTCATATGTACTCTGGATAACTTGAGGCTCTTAGTAAATACTTTTCATCTTTCCTGGTTGCTGGCTTATTCTTTTTTCTTTGAAATTGCAGGAATTTAGGAAAGAGCACAATGAGTTGCATTTGATCAGGAGCTATTGAAGACTCTAATTTCTTTTATAATAATAATAGAATATGTGATTTTTCTGTCTGACTGGCATTGTAATGTTTTTGGAAAGTGATGACTGCAGAAGTAGGTGATAGAGTGGAGAAAAATAAGTGATGAAGAGACCAGGTAAAAGTTGTTCTAAAATTTATTAGGCATAAAAATACTTAAAAAAACTACCACAACAACAAAACCCTAACACATTATCGCTAGCAAAACTAAAGAAGAGTTAAAAGTGAAATGCACATCTTACTGAACGTTATGGCATTTTAATATTATCTTTGGGATTTGTGTCATTCTACCCGTTGTGCCTGCCAATAGTGAATAGTATTCCCAATCCTGACTATGTGGAGATCATGGCTCAGGCCCCCAAAATCAAGCACTGCAAGAATGTTCCTTTCTAAAAGAAAAAGGCATACATCTGTCTACCTGGCAACTTCTCCTCTACTTTCCTCCTTCCACCATGAGCTTTTGGAAAACCTTAAAAAAATTTTAGAAATTAAAAAAAAAAAGGAAAAAGAAACCAAACCCACCCCCTACAAATCTGACTGATATAGAGGTTTCAAAGACATGCTGTAACTGCAAGTTCTATGGAAAAACAGTGATTGTGCAGAGGAGAAGGAGATTACTAATGCCCTCCCTGAGGAGAAGGCGAGCAGAGCCCAAGCATTACCCATCCTTTTTGGCAGGCTCTCGTTAGCCAGTGAGCTCGTGCTCCCTCGGCAGTGCTCAGCACGCTGCTCGCCCTGGACCGTCCCCAGCCTGTCACCCCTGCCCGGCCAGCAATGCACACAGTGCGCGCAGGGACAGCAGGACGGCATCTCAGCTTGTTTTGGGGGAGGACCAAGCGGACGTGGAAGGGAACCAGGACGTTTCTGAGAAAAAGGAGAGTTACAGGAGTGTGAAGGAGCTGCTTTCCTGGCAGGGGAGGAAAGGGACATGGGTTACAACCCTGCCAGCAGCTGGACGACTTCATCCTGCTGTAGGCTAGATTTTCAAACACTTCCTTACAGCCTGCAGGACCAGAAATTCACTTTTCTTTATTCTCTTCTTTAAGTTAAATGAAATAGTTCTCACAATTGATTCACCTCAGAAGGTAGAACTTGAAGAAACAAAGCAGGTGTTGCAAAATGCACTGTAAATCTGTGATTGCTCTTTATGTTGATGTCAAGTCCTACCTCTGAACCAGTTGGCTTCACTCCCTGGTTTGCTTATAAGAAAGAGATAACATTCCTCCTGAGCTGCTGAGGAAGATACTAATTGAGTAAGCTGTTCTCTCACTTTTGTCAGCACAAAGCCTAAATTTCAGAATAGCAAAATGAAATGGCTAGAAAACTCAGTTTTAAGTCTTTTTGGATGAGACTCATCTCTCTCTTTGCTGCTATAAGCTGGCAATAATGTTTGTGAAGTTATTATGCTTAGAATGGTGAAATTTGAATAGAAAAATTTAGGCATATAATTAAATGTAGTGGAGTTAGGGTGATTCAAGTGCTTAACTATAAGTCCAGCTGTCTTAGCTCACCAGATGCTTTCTCTTAGCCATTGAAATCACAAAATAAATGCATTACTTTGAAACCACAAAGCAGATATAAGACTATGTCTATAAAACACCTAGAAAGAACTCTTGCAGCAACAAAATGCCTGTGAAAATATAATCCCAATTACATTATGTAAATGCATCTACTGTGGGGCAAGTATAGCCACTTTTAAACTTATTACCATGAACTAAAGTATGAAAGCTGTAACTCATGTGAGTTCCTGCTCTGTAACAAATGGCCTGAAAGAGTTTGTCTTTTGCTATACTGTTTTTTTTTTTTTCCTAAGAAAGTAGTTATATACAACCTTCTAAACATTCTGTAAGTCAACTTCATACATGTTGATAGTATGAATATTTTATTCCCTCAGCTTGCCAAAAAAGAAATATGTCCATCTTGGTTTTACCAGTTCTGAGTTCTAGATATGCTGTTTCCCACAGAAGAGCAGGCATGGCTCAGGGAATGGATTCCTTGGTACACTGGCATTTGGATGGGATATACTGCAACTCCTTCTCAACCCCTGCTGGCAGGTGGCTTTCCCATGAAGACCAAGAACGTTCAGCAATTTGGGAGTTTGAGTGGTCTCCCACAAGGTGTATTTGGGTCCGTAGTTTGAGTACCAGGACAAAACATCACTCTGTGTGGAAGATTATTTCCTCCACTCAGGAGCTGTGGGTGTTGCACTAGTGAGTCCTGCCCACTAAGGAACATCTCACAAGCCGTGGTATGAATTGTGCAATGGATAAAAAGGGACACACAGGTAAAACTGGTAGCAAAGGGCTGCTGTGGCCATTTTCAGCCCATGATGCACCTCTCAGCTTGCCCCAAGAGATGCTGCTGAACACAGCCTTTGGGGAAGTTGTACAGGGTTACCTTCAGCCATCTCCCTCGGCCTGCAGCTTTTGTGTGGCCGTGCATAACAGTGCCTGTGGAATTGGGCCAAAAATACCCTGTTGCTTTTTCCTCTCCTGCAGGTTCCAGTACATATTGCTCCAGAACCAGCCTGATACAATAGTTGAAATGAACTCTAGAAACAGATAGGGAAGTATAGTAAGTTCCTTAAAACTTTTAAGGAAGGATGCAGTTATAGTTAAAGCTTCCAATTTTTTCTAGTTCTCTGGTATTCAGGATTTTATTCTGCAGCCTTTGCTGTGGTGTCTATATATCTTGTCATATATCTTGTAAAAGAGCCCTGTTAAGTATCAGTTTAATTCTAAGGGTCATTAAGGGTGCTGTCTTGTCTTTCTTTTCTTTATAGTTGTAGCTTTTCTGCTTTTATCCAAAATTCCTGACATTCATCCTGACTTTCATCTTCAGTGTCTTTTAAAATAGCTGCGTGAGCTGCTGCTTCACTGATGAGAAACCTTGGATTCCCCTAAAGAGTTGTTACCGTGCTTGGAGAGGTTGCACTTGTGCATTTGCACAATCAAAGTGCTTGAAATACCAAAATACTTTGTCTCGGCATCCCTGGCTGCAAGAATGCTTGTATTTTCTCCAAGGCACAGCCCTTTTAAGGGGATTTTCACCCCAGGAGGTCAGTGATTTTGTGTGAGTGGCCTGTCCTCTGCTGGGTTGTTCTGGAACAGCATCTGCTGGGAAGCGAGGGCTGCTGCTCTGAAGTGTTTTTCTTTTTCCTTTTCCTGTTTCCTTTTCCTTTTATTTTTTTCTCTTTTTTTTTTCTTTTTTTATGCATAAGGCATTAAAAGCTAACATGTTCCTGACAGAACAAGAAGGCGTGGCTTTGCAAAATGCAGTGAATTTGGCTCTATTTGATCTTCCCCAGTGCTGTTGTGGACCGAATTAATTAGCATTTTTGATCAGAAGATTGCTATTCGTGGGATAGATTTGGCTTCTCATCCTAAACTATCCCTTTGCTGCCCTCCCTATGACCTGCATGCCTCCTTTGCTTTGGTCCCACTGTGTGGTTTTGCCTTTACTGAATCCACAGGCTGGATGGGAACAACCTGTAACACCCACTTGTCTGTAAGTGATAACAAAAATCACGGCAATATAGGAACATACAGAGTTAAGAAAGCTTTTTGGCTCTTCTGCTCACGTGCTGTGCTGACCATCAGGTGCAGTATCACCTCCCCTCTGGTAGGGCTGCCTATTACCTGGCCAGAGAAGTTATCCTCCTTGCACTCCAGGAGTTTCTTGGGTCACCTACAGCTCACTATGCTCTTTCCCAGAGTGTCAGGGTGGTTGGAGCCCCTCAGCAGGAGCCTGTGAATGTGATGCCTCCTTTAGGTGGGGCAAGAAGGCTTTGTCAATAGGCTCCCCTTGATCGGGGGACCTGCAGCAGACACCGTCCACAAGGTTCCTTGGCTTCATCTCTGATTCTTCCCCGTAAGCTCTGAACCTGCTCATGGCTTTCCTTGAGAGACAGCTCTTCACCCTCTGTCCATCTCCTGCTGTAGAGGGCAAACCCTCGACCTCTCTTTCCTCACCTGTCCCTTCTGAACAGCCTGTAGCCATTGATAGCCACACCCCAGTCATGGCATTCATCCCAGCTGAGGAATGACAAGCAGGTCACAGTTTTTAGTAGCACGGTGGCTTCCAGCCTCTCCTGTTTGCTGCCCACGCTGTGTACAGTGGTGTAGAGGCACCTCAGCTGGGCTCTCTGAAGTATTTCACTGCTGTTTTCATCTTTCTGATTGCCTCACAGTCCCCTGGCTCATCTCTGCAAGACTTCAGGTGTGCTCCAGCACAGCCAGAGTGTCTTGGAGCCACCAGCTCAGGGCTCTCGCTTGCATCCCATCCCTCTAACCCTGGCATATTGTCCCACAGCTTGTCTTGGCCAATCCTGATGTTATCCCCTCTCCCATCAAGTCTAGTTTAAAGCTCTGTTAATCAGCCCTGCTGGTTCATGAGCAAAGACCTTTGAGGAAGCTGACTTCCATCTCATGCTAGCAATAAGATGACATTATGGGGAAATTAAGCTTCTCTCCTTTCGGCCATGTGCTCGTCTATGGTCAGCTTTAGACAGGCACAATCCTAGTGCCTCTAGGATTGAATGAAAAGCAGTGGTAACATTCTCAAAGAAATCAAGCAACATTCAGACCTGCACTCTTCCAAGAAGACCTTTGAATCTGGCACATTCATCAGCAAAGATCAAATTTGCAACAGAGAGCTAGGTAACCCGATTTAACCCTGGCATTAAAAATGCTGATAATGTAAATTTTTAATAACCCTATAGAAAGAAGTTAAGAAAATAGCTGATTATGATGAAATATAACATATTACAAACATACAACCTTACAAAGTCATTTAATGTCGTAAGTGTGTTATGGGAAAACGCAGGCACAAAAGGCTGTGGTTTCTGAGGAAGCTGCTGCTTTTAAAGTGAGATCCCGAAGAATCAGGTATTTATGAAAAGTGCTGTACAAAATGATGCAGAGACTGGAAATCACATAAGCTGCTTTAGGGTTTTAGAAGACAAAGAGCAGATCAGAGGCTGCTTAAAACTTTTTGATGTGTTTTATTCTCATTGGGAGGAATAGAACATAAATGTTAAGTCTTGTAATAAATCAAGTACCTTTGGAGGATTTTCACATGACTAGTCCAACTGTTTACAGGTGTTGGAGCATCTAAGAAGAAACTCAGCTTTAACTCCCTCTCCTTTATTCATATCTTTCCTTATTTGTTGGTCACTCCCTGCTGATATAGTAAAGAGTTCCCTATTTATGAGCTCCATTATGAAGTATCTCATAAGAGCACCAACTGAGGGAAAGCTGCCTGTACTGGCTAAAGCATTAGATTTACTGCCCTTTTCTCATGGGAATCGCCTCTGGCTCCTCTAGAAGACACTTCCAATTCCTAACAATTTTAAAGGCTGATGCTTTAAAAATTCAAAAGTTTGGTTTTGGTTTTTTGTTTATTATCCTTGGGATTTCAAGTTTTTCTCTCCCATCAGCCTGCTAGTTGGCAGCATGAGCCAGCTGGGTGATAAACAAGAATATGCCACAAGGGAATTGACTTTTTGGGGTTGTTTTACCATCAGTTACAGACTTTCAAACCCCCTCTACCATTCTGCAGAGATATAAACCTATTTAAGGATTAACTCTTTTATAGCAAAGAGCCCAACAATTGCTGTATCCATGGATATATGCCCCACACTCATGGAAATCATGTAAAGATCTCATACTCTCTATTGACTATGCAAATGATTGAAAGGGTGCTTAAAAACCAGAATTCACATATTAAATACTGAAATATTACAGTGGTTGTTGCTTCAGAGCTTAATTTTAAGTTATCCTAGTATAGGGAAGGCTGTAGAGTGGCTTTTAGTGAGTAGATCTGGAAGAGTTAATAGAGGAAAATATTCCATGGATACCCAGATTAATAGATACAGAGTTATTTATTTGCTACTGATTTTGTGATAATTACACAAAGCTTTTTGTATGTCAAGTGATCTTTGTACCAGGATTTTTCCAGTACACAAATCTGAGGGACTTCACAACTGCTTCTGAAGTTTTGAAAAGAAAAAAGACTTGCTGCATACAAAAGCCAACATTATGATCAATTAAAAATATAAGCACTTGACCAAACTTTTGAGACTTTCCAGAGCATATTTATTAAAAGAGATGGATGGTACAATTAGGAATGCAGTGCAAAATGGAAATGAAATTGACAACATCAAATTACTTTATTATACTTTCTACAATTTACTGAAGTGGCTCAACATTAAGAAATGGAAGCATTTTGTCATTCTGTCCAAAGCCTCTAGAACAAATGAGAATTAGTGAATAACTATTGAATTGTGCAGTTGTCTGCCTTGCTAATTCTAAACTTTAATTGATGAATCTAATAATTTATATGAGTAACTCTGAGAAAGCAGTGTGGTAAATTTTAATACCCTAGTAATAACTTGGTAGAGAGAAATTGCTTCACTAGATCCTAAATTGTGTTAAAAATTACTCTTTTGGTAAATCTCCAGTTATAAGGTTCATAGATAGATGTTTAATTAGACATTCAAGCAAAAGAGCAGTTTCTGCTCAAAAGCTTTCTCATTGCACTGGCTGGTTTAAGAAATGACATTTCCTTTCTGTATAGCCCTTTCCTCTCATCAGTCCATCAGGCATTAGCTGGGGGATCATAATGGCACAAAATACTTGCCACAGTTGTGCTGCCTGACAAATGGTCAGTGTGTCTTATAAGAAATAAAGTTCATCAAAATGATGTAAAGGAATTGCTTATTTCAGTATGTATCTGGAATGGTATGAAATGGGTATTTGCTGTTCATATAGGAAGAATGCTGTACTTAGAAATGCTAATTATTTAGTGATAGAAGCATCTTGCACTTTGGGCTAACATTCAGTGTCACCTGATATAGATATAAACGAGTAATTTATTAATTATAACTCAGATTAACAGCTTTTTTTTTTTTTTCAGTTTGAGCATTGCTGTATGGGGCTAAATTTAGTGTTCTTTCAGCCATTTAGAACTAATAAAGTGTAAAAAGAGGAAAGCTGGTAGGCAATTTTGTAGCTTCTCCTGTGAGTAATTTTGAAACAAGCATATTAAAAGGGAAAGGATGTTAGTTTTGCATTATGATGTGCTGTGTTTCAAGAAGTTCTTTGAATGGCCCCAAGCTGTGTTAGCCCATAGTGAAACAGAACAGTGCAGCAAGTACAAACTCTGAGCATAATACCAGCAAATAGCATTGCATAACACAGAGCTGAATTTTTATTTTCTAGAGAGAATCTAACTGAAAAGTGGTTTTCAGTATAATGGTGTCACTCATGGTTTGCAGACTGTGAGAAAGTCACCTCTGTCAGTAATTTCTCCATGTAGCAAAGTATGAGGTGTGCTCTTTTCAGTTACCTTATAAAGGGTTAGAGCCCCAGAATGCTCTGAGTGTTTGCAGCATTTGGAAAGGGTTTTGCTTCCTGAAAACAGCCATCTTCCTAAGCTGGGGCATTAGAGGCAGTCACTGGGGTTGACTTGCTCTTTGGGAAATGGCATTAATATGCAGTTCCTACAACACACCCATCATGCTTTATGCACCTCTTCCCTCTCAAGTGAGTGTAAATCACAGTAAACCATTCCTACATCCTTCTTCCTTGGGAAAGTAACAGGCACTGGCACCAGGGTGTGGCTGGCTGGAGGCTTGTGCTGGAAGGAAGGGCAATCAGAGGTCCCACACCCTTGCCAGAAACACACCAAAGGATCGCCCCACACCAGAAGGGTCGTGCTGCCCTGGCCAAACTTGTCCTCCTTCTGTACAGAATAAGAAAAAACAGCCAGTGGTGCAAGGGGGTGTTTCCACTTGGGCTTTCTCACAGCATGGTCCCCATGGAGTTTCTCATTCAGTGTAAAAGCAGGCAGCACAAGAACACGCAGCATGAGCATTCCCAATCACGGGAATTTGCCAAGGTTTAGGGTCTGCAGCTGCCTGGTTCGTGAAGTAACAGCTATGGAGCACGGGAATGATGGTTCCTCTTCTCCCAGCTGCAGGTTGTGGTGATGATAAACAAATATTTTTCCATTTTCCAGCAGTGAACTGAGCTTGGAGTGTATTATTTAGGCTTTAATCCGGGGGGAAGTCAGATTTCCTCTGAGGACAAGTACATTTCCCAGCTTTGCCTTGGAAGACACTTTCCTCACATTTTTTGTTCCTGACAAGTGCTAAGAAGGGAACCAAAGGCAAGGGAAAAAATGAGGAGCTGGAACCAGCTTGCCCAAATACACTGGCACTGCCTCAGCTAAGCTGGTGATGAAGATTGGTTTGAGACATGGCTAAAGAACTGAAATTATTTTATCTTCTCTACACTGGTTCATTTTCCCCCCAGAGCACAGGGGAAATACCCATCACAGTTTGCATCCAGGCACTCCATTAGCTAATTTTCAACAATTGCAGAACCCACTATAAAATAGAGTGGATTTGGTTTGGGGTTTTCCTGCAAAATCTCTTTTGGCACCCTACAAATGATGGAGTAAGAGAAGGTGTTTAAAGAGAGGAGCACAACAAAACAGACATCTTCTTAAAGAGTTGTAATAATCCCAAATGCTAATGGGGTTGGGGCAGTTCTTGTGAGTGTTTGTGGAGTCACACATCTCCAGAGCAGGCTTTGCATCCATATGATAAAATCCTTGGGAGCCAGGAATTGAGGCTGCTTTTGTTCCAGTTTAAACAAGGCTGCTAAGTTTTCTCTGCTTCTGTAACAATGTAACACAAATATGTTTTCCATATCTCATTGCTGACTCTCAGGGTTGTATTCTTGGATCTAATTCAGCCATTTAGTGACCTAAGCATTAACATTCAGTTGGTTTATATTTCTGTGCTTACTAATTGCTGATTCCTTAAAATTTATGGGCCTCTTTTTCATCAGATTCGAAGGGCTTTATCCAGAGGTATGAAGGGAAACGTGGCTACAGGGAATGCAAACTTTGTCACTGGAACTGCTCTCACCTCTCTTATCTTTCCATTCTCTCTTCAGGTTTTCACCAGTGTCTTTTGTTTTCCAATGAAACTGTCTTTAAGCTGCATGTTCTATGAAATACGTGCTTTTCTGTTTTCTGGGGTTTGATTAATAACCCACCAATTTTGGCTGAGGTTGTGAAATCAGAGATAACATGTACCTGTTTGAATATAACCTGGTCCTGTGTTATATTACCAAAATCACAGACTCTAGGAAATGGTATAATCCTCAAGAAATCTCAGCAAGCCTGCAAAATCATCTGCCACCTCACACCTTGAGCTCTGCTAAGGACTGGCTTTAGTGTCAAAGCATGAGATCAAAAATCCTTTCCAAGCTTTGAGGTGCACACTACAGTAAATCTGGGAGCTCCAAATCAATGATAATGGTGGCATCTGCTGTGGGCTCATGATGTATTAGTTATTGCCTTTTTAACCCATATGGAATGTCTTTTCTTTCCATTCCATTATATGGGGTTTTTTAAAACTTATTTTTATGAGAAATCAGTGATTTCTTATCTGCCTTCTCTGTTCCATGCATAACTTTAGACAATTTATCTTTTTTCTTTTTTCCCGTAGTAAGTAGCTCTGCTTTTTTGGTATTGGTGATTCAGCTCTGTATCATTTTTGTTTCTCTAGAGTTACTCTGCACGGAGTTTCTTTCTCTGAAGATGGAATAATCAACAATATTCTGCAAATGTCTACAGTATTTCTAGCAAGGTAACATATACAGATGTAGATAAACTGGAGTTGTCTTATATTTCCTCATTCTACACACCAGTTTTTGGAAGTTACAAAAAAAACCCACCTGCATGTTGAAGAGAAGTTTTTAATTAAGCTATGCACAGTGGCATTCTCTTTAAATAATAACAATTCTTTAAAATAATAATAAACATGAAACCCTGTAAGCCATGCAGGTAATTCAGTTGTTCCTCTGGCTGACTGAGTACTCCCAGCTGAACAATTTGCACCACGGGTTTGTCTGACTGGAAGGCAGAACAGAAGCATTTTTCTCAAAGTGCTTCCCATTTAGCTATGGCCAAACCTCATGAGAACTGTGGCTCTTAAAAAGCAGCACTAAATTGTTCCACTTTGGGTGGTTCTGGCTACTTCTTCGACATGGAAATGTCTTGACTCTACAAAGAAATTTGCATAGGTTTAATTTGTACAAACAAGGTATTATTAAGGGTTTTTTAAGTCATGCAATAGCTTTAAATACTGCACTTGAGTTTACTGGGGTGATAATTAGAATACTAAATACTTCTATCAGTGACATCCTTTAAATGAAATTTAACAGTGGATAAGAACACAAAATTTTTCAAAGATGAGATTTGATTTCCTCTAGAAGATCTGAAATGTACTTTTCCTCACAGGGTAAAAGTAAAATGAAACATTATTTTTACTACTACCCAGTGGTGTATCATGCAGCCAGTGTATACACCACCACCTGTGATTTTGCCTGCTGCATGCTCAGTGTTCAGGAAATAAGCTAGAATAAATTTACTTTCCATCTGCTGTATGCTTGAGTGTAGGAGCAGCATGATTATATTTAAAGAAAATTTATGAGGGAAAAAATATTATTTCAAAGCTTAAATAAACAGACTTTGTTCACTTGACTGATGCTCCATAACGACTTCTGGAAGTGGCTGAGAACCTTCCAAAATGTCTTTTCATGGCTGTAGGACTGAGCCTGGGGGATTTTGACTTTGGGGAGGAGGGTGGGGTGTGGATACTATTGCAGTGCAATGGTATCATCATCCACGTGCCTATGTAAACATTTCTAACACCATCAAATTCACTTCAGGGCAGAGCACAAAACCTTGCTTGTAGTTTTCTGCTAGGGAGAGCTGAGAAGCTGTATCAATACCCAAAAAGATGCAGACAGCTTTTCACTAAATTCTTTATTCGTGTCCATAATACTGACAAATGCAGTATTATAATCATAATATAATAATATTGACAGAGAGTCAAACAGAGATATTATAGGGTGAAGTGGCTTTCTTCCTTCTAAGGATGAAATAACAATACATTTGAAGCATGGGAAATTTACAAAAATTCACAGTGCTGGTTGAAGAGACCAAATCTTTTGTGTGCTTCTGTTCTTTAAGAAGCACATACACAAAGCCGTGAGTAAATACTAATGAAACCTGGCAAAATGTCACTAAAGACCAAATATTCCAAAGGCAATGTTATCAATCCACTGAAACTGAATTAAAAGATCATATGGACTTGCAAAAGCTGTGTGGATCAGGGTCCAAGAGAAGTCAATTCTTGACTTTAGTTTCCAGCGTCCTTTGCCCTTTTGCGTCAAGCAGGGGCTTCTTCCAAAAATAATTTCCTGAATGCAAATGACCTGTTATAGCACTTATTACTTGGGGTATAATGTTCGAAGCAGGAGTGACCCTTAAATTAGTTGACGAACACATATGAAACTTGCAACTTCTAATAATAGTGAGGCAAGTCTTCCATATGTTGTTATAAATTTCAGTCCAAGATGATTAACGTGGCTCACAGGCTACTCTTGTAAGATGATAGAAGAGATATTTTTGCTGCATCTCCTGAGACGGCTAGTGTTTCAAATTATTTCCAAACAAGCTTCTTCCAAGTGAGAGATCGTTCTCATTTTATTGTCACCTTAATAAAAAGGTGATGAACACTCTCTTCTTAACTGTGCCCTTATATGAACATCAAACAAATATTATGACAGTATGATGTGATAAGTGTGTATGTGCTAGCCATGAAATAATGTTATATTCACAAATACAAGTCATTAATTTATTGTGCCTGACATTATGTTTGGAATAGAGTGGTTGTATTGTAAGCCTGCAGGGAGTTTCAGACGTGAATTCAACAGATATATCTTCATTCAAAGCTATTTTTACTTACAGCAGGTCTCTATCTAGTATATTTTACATCAATTCTGTCCAAAGACTTTAGAAGAAAAAATCTTATGAACTCCTTTATTAATTAAAATTGGGGCAATAGTAAATTGGGTAGCAAATTGTTTATAGCCATAAACAAGGTGGAGTGGCCTAGGATCTTTTTTTTGGTATAGAGAAAGGTGATTGATGAAGCTCAAAGGATCATATTTGGTTTCAGAATATTAAAACTTGGGCCTTGGCTCTTCTGAAATAATCGATAATTCTGTCACACAAAAATGGATTCATCTCTTCATTATGTGAAACCTTGCTCTACAGAGTCACTGAGGCCAACTGAAGAGGCAATTTTCTGGTTCTGTTCTCCGAGTTGTTTGGGTCGCCATGGACAAATTCGTGCTTCCCGCCCACACCAATGGCAGCAGGAGCACTGACTGTTGATCAGGGACCATATTCCTCCTACCACCCCCAGCAGCTGTCGGCCTGCCTGCATGCTGGCCATGCAGCCACGAAGCAGAGCTGTACTGAGCCCCTGGAGCCAGCTCCGAGGGAGGTGACACATCCCTGCTGGCACTGCAGCACAGCCACACGGCACAACGCGACTGATTCCGTGTGCCCCGTGCCATAGCCCGGGCTCACATTGCTCTGCACAGCTCCTTACTGTGAGCCTCCCCCTCACTGTCTCTCATTTCCCCACTGTTCCAAAGTAAATCTGATTTTCCACCTGGAGGACAGTTGTGAAAACAGAATGTGTGGTGTTCCAAGGGAGTCCCCCAGTGAGACCTCTGTGAGCAGGCAGCTGGGTAAGGAGATGGCAAATGGTACAGGTTGCAGGCAGTTGGCAGTTAGCAGTTATTTATTTATCTACTAGTAGTATGTGATGCTGTTCCTAGATGAGATGGATAAAACCACTAAATATTCTTGTTTGGCTGAAACTATTCATCCTGATTCATCCTCTTTGATTCAGAAGAACCGAGGTTTGAAATGCCTGTCTGTCTGTGGGTACTGTTGACACTGGCTGAAAAGAATTTGTCAGACTGTGTGTGTTTGTGAGCTCTTAGCTGTGCCACTGAACAACTCCTTTAGTTCACTAAATGCAGGCTTGTTTTGAAGCTAAGTGACGCAAGTTTTGCTGTGGAGACTGCATCCAGTTGCTGGCCTCTCATCACAGAGCCTGCATTTGAGTAAAGTTTTCCAGCTAGTAAGAGGTCATGCTGCACACAAGCAGGATCTTGAACTTTGAACTCCTTGAGATGAACAATCTTTAATTCAACATCAAAAAGACTTCTGACTTGGAGGCAAGGGGAAGAAGGGACAGCCAGAAAGAGAGTGACAAGTTATTCATGTTAGTATTAAGCTATAGGGTTGTTGGCAGACCACCTGCATTAGAATGGCCTTCCTGGGTTTTTTGTAGTCCATTGGTCTCTCAGAGATTATATTACTTTCCTATATTAGCTACTTCATTAAAACATAACCATATAATCATACTGAAACTCCCTCCAAGGAATTTTCTAGTTTTATGAGCTACTGGGTCATAGATTATTAGGGTGCAAAACTCTGTGTGTCTGTCTGTGCATATCTGTCCTTGTTAAAACTTGGGGCCGCATCCTGAACCAATGCAATGCAGAATGTCTGACACATCTTGGTGTCTGCACTTTACAACAGCCCAGTGCTGATCCAGAGAGGTTTAGTTCTCATACAGAACTCATGACATTTTCTCATGTACACTTCTGCTTGGATAACAAAACCAGCAGCAGTTCATACTGCCCAAGGTGTGCTCTTTTGTAAGCCAGGGCTTGCTGGAAAATGGATGGAAATTGTAGCTACTGCCATTAAACATCCACAGATAAATTTTGTAGCCTTGGTTGTTTTTTGGCAGGCTTCTATAAAAAAGATTTTGTCTTAGATCCAAGTTTTCTTCCAGCCTAAACCCTATTTGTCTTTGCCTAACCCAGTGCTTAGGCATCACCTCTTGGGGTATATTGGCAGTGTACTGTAGGTCTGACTTGCCCCTAGCTCCAGCCCTGTCTTAGCTCAGCAGCCTCTGTCAGTCCCAAACCTGTAACTGCACCCACCACCTGTCAAAGGTGAACACTATATCTCAATTAACACTAAAACCTAGGTATTAATCCTGGTATTATTCCATCTCCAGGCTTATTCCATAAACCCTTTACTATTCAAATCATGCCATCTCAATTTCTAGATTTTTTTTTAGCAGTAGCTAATCTTAAGCTTCAGTGGCTTGTTTAGAATTATGCATATTAACAGATCAAATACTCTGAGTCTTTTTAGCCATAAAAACTTTTTCACATGCGCTCAAGATTAGCTTCTCTTCAAAGCCCTGCCTTAATGAACTAAATGTGTAGCAAGCTTATGCTATCTAACTCCATATTCCAACTGAAATATTCTTGCCACTGCTGTATTTAAGGTAGGAATGGATATCATAAAACTAACAAGAAATTGGGAAAAATGAAGCAGAACTGTAGTGCAAAAGGGCCCCTGAAATGTGAGCTCATGCTCTGTTGAATCTCTCAGCGTCACCATTACACAGACTATCCATAACTGACATTTATTTCAGCAGAGGTGTTCTACTTGCTCATGATGTCCTCAAGACAGTTGTGTTCCCCCAAATAAATTACTTTTTCAGCGTTAAAAGTTTTTTTTTTTCCTTTTGAAATCAAATTGCAAAGTTATGTGTATAGGGGTCTACCTATAGCATGACTGAAATTTATTATTTTCTTCTTTGCTGTCGTGTGGTTGTAGATAATATTTCTACTTACGACCTCCAAAAAATGTTATTGTATCTTTCTATTTGATCTATATAATGTCATAAATTTCACTGTGTACAAGAGTTCTGATTTGAAGATGATGCAGCTGAAAAACTCGTGATGGAGTGGGAAAGGACATCTAATATTGGATGGTATCTCAGATAAGATAATTAGAGCATTTGGGTATTGAATAATGTCTGGAGACATCAAAATATTTATAATGTGAGGTAGTCATGATGACATTGTTGGTAAATTAGACTCTTGTGAAAATTAATTTCAAATTTATCTTTTCATTTCAGTGACAGTTGAAGTAATTTTGTGACTTTATTAAAGAATTCATTTTCCATTTGTGCTGCAAGAGGTGATGTTGGTGTATGAGAAAAAGTATACAGAGGGCTTGATCTCAGCCAGCAAGGCAATTTAGGGAAATGGAAGTTTTCAGCAGCAGCAATAGCTCAAATTCAGTCACCCATAAATCTCCCCGAGGGATGCAATTCCTCAGCATCTGTATCCTTCAGTCCCCTGTCTTTGCTTTAATGTATCCTCTGAAGGAGTCACTACCCCAGCTTCTTTCTAAGGCATCTTCTGGCTCATTTCCTATTTGAAAACCCATTTGCCCTGTGCTCAAAGGGAGCCAGTTTTATTGCCCACCCCATCAGTGCACTGACCAGTTCAGGCTGTACAACAGGGGCAGTCTTTGGTGGTCTGTCCATGGGCTGTCTGTGATATCCCTGAGAGTCAGGGGGGATGCATGCCTGCCCTCCAGGAAGATTGACAGAAGTGGGCCAGACTCTTACAGCAGCAAAAGTCATCATCACTGCTCTCATGGCAGCAAGAGTTCATCTTTTCACATGTTTGGAGTGCTTCATCTTTCAAGGTGGAGAAACTGGTCTTACAGAGAAAGGTGGTTTGGGGACTTGCTATAGGTACTGGGAAAAACTCCCATTCATCATCTTTAGCCTAGTCCCTAAAATCACACGAAGAACATGTTTTAGGGGATTTATTAGTTCTTAGGGGCAGGATGACTTACTGTGAACAAAGCTGGGATGAAATAATGTGGTGGGTTAAGCTCAGTGAACAGCCACACACCCACCTGGCTGCTCATGCCCTCCACTCTCCTGATGGACCCGAAGAAAGTAGGAGGAAGGAAAGACTTGTGGATGGACATAAATACAGGCAGGTGCAGCCAAGGTGAGGTGTGAAAGCAAGGCAGAGGAGGAGGAAAAAGGAGGAGTTGTTGCTCATCATAATGTTGATCTCAGTGTGGAAATTTGAAGGACAGATATTGGTACAGCATTCCTCTGAAACATATGACTTCTCTACCTTAAGTACATTAATGTCCACAGATGTTACAAAATTCGGGGGAGCAGGGTTTTAGTGTGTCACTGTTCTGCTGATCCACAGCCTCGCCTGCAGTGATGTCTGTCTTTATCTCTGTTGGGAAGCAATTTCCTGCTTAATAATTAATTTTAGTATCTTTTTGGAGCGGGAGTCCTGACAGTGATTTTTATTTTGGAGAAGGAAATGTTGTGGCAAGATTGGGCCTTATGTTCCTCTTATTTCTCTGTATTGTTTCCTTTTATGTGGCAACTTTTGTACAGCTGCTGCTTTGTTGCTGCCTTCAGGGCTCTTTGTTTTAGGCGTGCCAGCACTCATCTTTCAATGTGATTCTTGCTTTTTTCCAGCTAATATTTGACTGTCACAAAGCTATAATTTTCAGTGTAGAAAGAAGATGGCTTTGTTTGCAGCTCCATGTCACAGGGAAGCCTGATCTGGTGTTGTATTGCAGTGCACATCCCAAAGTTTGAGTTTATTCTAGGAGAGCTCTAAATGCAAAACATTCACTCGCTTTTTCTCTGTCCGGCTTCTCAGCTGACTGTAATTCTGGTGGGTGGCTTTTCAGTCACAAATCTCTTTTGATCCTCTTGGCAATATTCTAATGCCTCATGTTTGGTTAATCCTCTCACTGTGCTGCTGCCTGGGTTTTCCAGGGCTGCAGTTTCCATGTCTGCCTAGGCTTCATGCCTTAGTGCTGTTAGATACTGATAAAAAATTAAGTAAAAGAGGACTTGCATATAAAGTAGGAATATTTCTGTGGCTGGTATGCTGCCTTATTTGAAAAGAATATGAATAAGATTTGGTATTTCTTGTATCTATTTATGTTTTCCAGCCCTGCAGAGGGGGTAAGGATGGTCTCTGCTCACCAGGAGGTAAGTGCCTGGCTGCTCAGGCTGTGGGGTGGCAGAAGCCATGTGTGTCCACCTTGCCTCTCATAGTCAGTGTATGCTCAGACTCACTGCTGACCTCCTGCCAAACACAATCTGCAGTTTCATAAGTAGACTGAAAAAAAGCAATAGCTGCCTCTTCCCCCGACAGGGCTCATGGTGGGGTTATAGCTGCTGTTTCAGTTTCCTCCATGATGAATGTGCAGTGCTGCTGTGGTGATTTAGCACTTGGCCTCTGTGCACACCACAGAAGGAGCCATGATGAAGAAAGGTTTCTCAGAGAAAAACAACCCTAATTATTGCTAGGGCCCCAAGATCAGCCCTAGACCTGAGGCCAGTGTGTGTGGGGAACAGGGTGCACTCCTCTGTTAGTGCAGGGCCCGGGTCAGGGCTCACTGCCTGGGAGTATTCCTTAGCTGAAATGCTCAATCTACTCCTGCTGGAAGAAATTCCACTCTTCCAGAAAACTGTCATCTCCAGTGAGAATTAATGCACAATTTTTTGGCTGCTTCTGAATTCCTTGGGTGTCTTTGCTCTGTTTTTACTCAGAGACACTGATCTCACTGCCCTTGGGGAGAGTGTGGAGAGTCCTGGGGAGTGAGCACCACTCCCTATTCCAGGACACAAAACCTGGAAAGCCCCAAGAGCACAGATTTTGCTTTAAAGATCCCTGAAATTGCCCAAATAGATTTCCATTACAAACTTTCTAATAATTTCTGGATTAATGATGCAAACTGAAACAAAAGCATCTACCAACTAGTACAGTCTGTTGAATAAACATTTGTGCTGTGTGGAAATGTACAATTTATTTTATCCCTCTTCTTGATTATCTTAGCACTTTCCCAGCCTAAATGATTCTGTGATTCTGGTTTCTTTTTTTTTCCTTTGATGGTAAATATAGGTTGTTCTATGGGAGAAAAGGATACCCACATATTCCATCTCTTTTTTTTTTTTTTTGAGCAGAGTGCCTTTTTACCGTAACTTTGTCATAATTATTTTTTAGCACATTTTTAAGCATCTAGGCAAATTCTAAGTAAATAATGCTGGGTTTTTTTCCTGGAAGAGTTTGCAAATATGGTGGTTTAAGCAGTTCTAAATATCTTTGCACAGGTGTTGCTGACTGGATGAAATGAATTTCTGCAACTCAGCCCCTATCCAATGAAGTCCTGCAGGACACATTGAAGTGTAAGTACAGGAGTAAAACTGAGCATGTTCTTCAAGTTCTGCTGCTAAATGGGATATTTTATCAGGTTTTTTTTAAAAATCCAAGTCATTCCCCAAATGTCTCATAGTGATAATCACAAAGTGCTGGGGGTGCTTTAATGGATACAGAATTCAGTGCATACACTGATTTTGTGTTTCTTCTTTGAGTTATAGCAATACATGCACATCCAACTAACACCAAAAGAAGTAAAACTAATAGCAATGGGCTAAATCTATTTTAAATATTCAGGATCTCTTCATACAAGAAAGTGGAATTAGGCTTTACATCTATATTCAATTATATTTTAACTTAAATTTAAAAACTATCCAACTTTTTTTTGAAAGCAGGAGGATGGGACTTTCCAAAAATAATCATAATCTAGAAATCAATGTTGTGCCCTAAGGTTTGGAGCAGTCGTGCAATCCCTACTGTCATGCACTTTTGGTTGTAACAGAGTTGAAAACTAGGGCAGCACTGAGGGACTTCCATGGCATGTGCTTGGGCATCCTGCAATCATATTTGTCCTTACTTTTAATCAACCTGGTTGCAAACATCAAGGAAATATTTTAAGAAAATAAAGGCTCTGAGAAAAGGCTTTGGTAAATCTCAGTTGTGCATAGAACAGTGAGAGCAGCAGGTGAGAGCAGTGTATAATGAAAATAGAATTAGGTTAAAAAAAGAAAAATCTGTATGTGAGGAAATGAACCTTCCCTATGCACAAAGTTTTTGAAAACAGAGCCTTTATTCCGGTGGAGGTTTCTTAGTCTGTAAAGCTGTGTTGCTGTGACCTGCTTTGCATCATGGGGTTGATTTTGGAACTCTATCAAAGTACTTATTACAAGTATTCACAGCATAATAGGTATAACTTCAAGGCTTTTGGATTATTAGGAGATTTTAGTCACTAACAAAAATCTTCAGGGCTTTCTAGCTCTTTAGACTCCATATTCATTCTTCTCAGACTGCACAGCATTGTCCAACCCATACCAATAGTGGATTACTGCACACATAGATAGATTTTGTAAAGTCACCACATGGCTGAGGGCAGGCTGGGGGCAGCCCCTGGGGCAAAGAGTGCTTGTCGTGGCTTCCCTTTAACTCTTCAGCTGAATTACAGACCTGTGCCTCAGTAAAGCCCTCCCTAATACCAGTGTGTGTGTATAGTTAAAAAAAATGAACTGAGAAACAGAGCAAAGGTTTCAGCCAGTGACCTCTGATGAGGGACTCCATGGAGTTTCGTAGCCCTGTTTTGAATGCCACATCCCTTGTCGGTGGGTTCTTAAATAAACTTAAGCACTGCTTGGGAAAAATGACTTTATCTTCTCTGCTTTGTGTCGGAAAGGCAGGGAGAATCTGACCCCTGTGGTGTGCAGGACTGAAGGACTGACCATCCAGGCAGCACCTTGGCAAAATCAGAGGATGTGCTCCTGCTGCCACCTGGCCAAGCACACAGCTCAGGTTGGAAGATGGGGAGGAAAGATGGGGTTGCTGTGAACTGGGCACAGGAGAAATAGGAGGGAGCAGAGGTGTTGCCACACAGAAGAGAACATGAGAGTCCAGAAGTGAGAGTAGGATATTGTGAGTCTGTGGGACAGAGGAGTTGAAGGCTTGGAGAGGGATTTGCAGATGCAGAGGAGCTGTGAGGAGTAGCAGATGGAAGAGCAAGGGCAAAAACTGTGAAATTGTATCAGAGGGAGGGAGAAACCAGATTTCATTTATTCTGTTACCCTTGGACAAACTCATTAAAACTTTGCCCTCTGGTGCAGAGGTTAAGTGACAAATTTTAACCCAAAAGAAGTAGGTTAGTAGCTTCTTACCCAGGTTCCTCTGAAGCTTCAGCATAGCTATCATCCAGTATGGATACCATTCCAGCAGTACCAATGCTAAAACCATTCCCTGGCTTCTGTGGTTCAGTTTGCAGCAGTTCCCTCCATTGCAGATGTATTTGATGCTGCATGCACATCACTCTGGGGCAAATGTGCACACAGAGCAGGGCATGCCAAGAATTTAGAGAGTTTGGACCATATTACAGGAGGATATAGCAAACTGCAATAAGCAAGTAACTAATAAAAATAGCTAATAAAATACATATCAGATCTCGTGACAACAAAAAGTCAAACTTGCTTCAAAACAATTTCTTCTGGAGGGAGAGTGCCTTCCTTACCCCTAGAGGAAAATGCTTTCAGACACCGAAATTCAGGAGAGGGGTGCAAGAGGCAGCATTTTCTGGCAAGTTGAGTCACAGGAAAGGCTTTGATGCCTGTGTTCTCCCAAACCAGTCCATGCCCAGCAAGGGTTCCTGCACCCTGACAGCGGGTAGGGGAACTTGAAGTCCCATAGCCCCACTCCCGGGGCAACTGCTGCACCTCTCAGGGCTCCATGTTGGAGCTAGGGCACGTCAGATTTGGGTATTGTGGTTTTCAACATCACAGCACCCATGTCTGGCCCCAGACTTGCACACTGAAATGCTTTACAAACTAAATATTTCATTGACTGCCTGGCTTGTGCCTGTGGTAGTCATTTCAAATGGATGCTCTGCATTTAAATGCACTGAGTGCTTTGCCTCAGCCCAACACAGTCTTACAAACTCCACAGCTTGTAAAATATTAAATCTGGTTTTGGCACCCAGAAGTAAATACAGGCTTGAGATTCTCATCCCATGTGTCTCCCTCTCCTTAGCTCCCTGTCCCGTCACACTGAGGTGCTGCTTCTCAGGCCAAGGCTTGTTTTGGGTGGTGCCACAGGAGAAGAGCAGTGCACTGGGACCAGGGTGTTATCTATGGGGATGCAATGAAGTGATCCAGTCAGGCACCAGCTGTGCCTGCAGCCTGTGCCATGCAGAGGAAGGCAGCCTGTGGAATGTCTGCCCCATGGCTCCAAGTTGCTCAGTGGGAACTGCATTCATTTAAAAGCTGAAGTTAAAAGTAGAGCCTTACATTAGAAACTGGGCTAGAATAATAAAGAAGCACAGTAGCCATAAACGTATACAAAGATATTTATAATTTAGTTACTAATTTCTTGTTAAAAAACAGGAGGTAGTTTAAAAATCACTGTTGTAATAATACCAGTGTGTTAATGCAAGGTAACTGTGCCTTTCCAATACTTCATCTTGTCTTAATTCTCAGGGCTAGGAATTTATTTGATTTTCTCCTACAGCCACCTACAGGTGAGCTAAAACAGTAATAAAACGTCTGCACACAATCTACCCAGGTCAGCAGGTCCCAAATCAAAGCTCCTTGAAATCAGAGGGCACAGTGTCACAGCTTTAACAGGCTTTGGGTCGAGCTCCTCAGACCTGCCCCTGCAAACACTTGCAGCACGTGTTTAGTGCCCAAGGGGCTTAATCCTGGCTGGGGATCTTGTCAGATTAAAATCCACACATGAGGACCTGGAGCTGATGTGCACCTGAGGTTGCCTGCCCTGGGAACTGCTGCTGAGGGTCGAGCTTAGGTCTCCTGTTGCAACCCAGCCCCAGAAACTCTCCCTTTGGTCTCTAAGGGAGCATGGTTCCCATTAGAGCTGGATGAAATGATGCAGCAAGCGCAGTGTGTACAAACCCTGTGCACAGCACTTCCCAGCACAATGCTTTCTCTGGGCCCCAAAGGCAGTAATTAGTAAAATATTGGGGTTTTTAATTCACAGGTGGACTGTTTGCAAGTAATGAGTGTAATATTGTGTGCTGTCCTTGGGTGGTCACAACAGCTGTGGCAGCATCTGGAGCTGCTGGATTTTGTTGGTGGAGGTACTTGGGGATGGCTGCTGAAGATCAGAGGGATGTTGTTCCTGTTTTTCTGCACCTGCCCATCCCCTGGCTCTCCCTCCCCTGCACAGCCCCTCCAGGACATGATCACAGCAGTGCAATGGAGGGTCTGTGACCAGCAGCTACAGTTACAGTCGTGTTTCTCTTGCCTGATGTTACCAGTGTAGTGTTTCCTTTGGCTTTGAAAATGCTGCAAGAAATTCCTTGGCAGGCCCGTGACTGACTGGAAATGTGTTAGAAACCTACTCGACAATTGGAAATTGCTTGGCAATAATCACTGAGGTGCTGCAGTGTGTCCAGGAACAGGCAACAAAGCTGGTGAAGGGGCTAGAGAGCCAGTCATATGAGGGGCTGAGGGAGCTGGGGGTGTTTAGTCTGGAGGAAAGGAGGCTCAGGGGGGAAGACTTTATTGCTCCCTAGAACTACCTGAAAGGAGGGTGTAGTGAGATGGGTTGGCCTCTTCTCCCACATAACAGCAATAGATCCAGAGGAAATGGCCTCAGGTTGTGCCAGGAGAGGTTTAGGTTGGATATCAGAAAAAGTTCTTTCATCAAAGGGGTTGCCAAGCATTGCAGTCTGCCCAGGGCAGTGGTGGAGTCACCATCCCTGGAGGTGTTTAAAAGCAGTGTAGCTGTGGCACTGAGGGATGTATTTTAGCTGTGGACATGGCAGTGCTGGGTTGTCAGTTGGACTTGATGATCTTGGATGTCCTTTCCAATCTAAATCATTCTCTGATTCTATAAAACTGTTGCCTAAATAGACAGGAACACTTAGCCCCAGGTCAGCACAGGCACTGAAAGTGAGTGCTAACTCCACTGAGGGGCACGAGCTCAGTGCCCAGCCCTGCAGCATCCCAGCTTTTAGCCTGTTGCCACAGGACAAGCCAGGGCCCAGCATGAGCCTCATGTACCCAGGCCTGTCACTGTCAGGGCCAGGAGACTCCTGCAAGTCCTGGGGTGCTGTTTGCCAGCCCCAGCCAGGTGTGAGCTCTGTGACAGCCTCCCAGAGGTGATACCGAGGCATGCTTGTGTGTATTGTGCAGTAGTTTGGGTGTCAAGAACTCCCCCAAAACAGGAATGCTTTACCCAGGATGTCTGTGTGCAGCCTCTCTTACAAAATAGTTTTCAGTTTTAGCATCACTTTTATTTTTGAAAAAAATGAAAATGTTATTTTAGTTCGCTCAGCTCCTTCATTTCTGGAAGCTTTCTTTTGGAATGGGGGCGTTTCCTAAAAAGCTTTGGTATAATTAATACTTCTCTGTGGTTGTACATGATGTGATGCTGCCTGGAAGGATAAAATCAGAGAAGCATCACCCAGACCTCTTCCCCAGTCTTTCCCACTGTTTTCTTTGCTTTAACACTCACCAGTCCTTGCATTCTCAACGCATTCTGGCACCTCAGCGCTGTCACCAGGCTGAGTGGAACACGAAATGGCAATGGCCCTAAGCTTTTATATGGCACTGCCATTCTTTGAGCATACTTTTCCACCTTTCACAGAATCACAGAACTGTTAGGGTCATTGGAAGGGGCCTCTGGAATTCATCCAGTCCACCCCTCCTGCCAAGGCAGGGTCACCTGGAGCAGGTGATACAGGAATGCACCCAGGTGAGTTTGGAATGTCGCTGGAGAGGGAGACTCCAGTACAGCACTCGGCAACTGTTCCAGTGCTCTGCCACCCTCAGCGTAAAGCTCTTCCTCATGTTGAGGTGGGACTTGTTGTGTTTTAGTTTGTGGCCATTGCTCTTTGTCCTGTTGCTGGGCACCACTGAAAAGAGTCTGGCACCATCCTCTTGGCACCGGCCTTTGAGATATTTACATGTAATGATGAGATCCCCTCTCAGTCTTCTCTTCTCCCGGCTCCCGGAGTCCCTCCTGGTGGGAGAGATCCCTCATCATCTTTGCGGCCTCCGCTGGTCCCTCTCCAGTAGCTCCTCGCGTTTTTTGTACTGAGGAGCCCAGACCCGGACACAGCACCCAGATGTGCCTCACTAGGGCCGAGTAGAGGGGGAGGATGATTTAAAGGAGGAGAAGCCAATGAGAGGCGGCTTTCCTGCCTGGATGTTTTTCCCCCTTTTTTCCTTATTTTAAATGGCAGGGCCGGTGCGGGCNACCTGTGCGAGCGCCGCGGGGCCGGGCGGGGGGCCGGGAGGTGCTCCCAGCATGGACTTTGACGGTGGGTTTGCGTCTTTGCCGTTCAGGAGCCCGGAGGAGGCGGCGGCGTCGGTGGGACGAGGGCCGGATCCCGCGGGCATCGCCGGAGGAAGGGGCAGCCCGGCGGCCGGGGACCGTGCGCGGCGGGGCCACGCTTCCAGCATGCTGCTCGCACGGACACCGCCCCGCCGCGCCGGTATGTGGCCGCTCCATCGCCCCGAGCCGCGCCGGGGCCGGGAAGGGGGGATGCGCGGCCGCACCCGCGGGGCCAGCCTGGCCGTGGGCAGCACTGGCCTTCAGCCTTCTTAGGCTCGTGTCGTGCAGGAGGGGAGGGAGAGCCGTGCTTTGAGGTGGGGTTTTGCAGGACGGGCGGCGGGGCTGCTTTACTCCTCCCATCATCTCGCAGCGAGGTTGCCGGCCACGGACTCCTCCGAACTGAGCAAAGCGGAGGTGCCGCTCCCGCTGGGCACCCCGAGGAAAGGTGGTGCTATGGACAGCGGTGAGAGTGATGCTGAGCGGGAAGGTAAACGATGTGGCTGGTTCTCTCCAAGCGGTGTTCCTGCTGTGAGGAAGACGTGAGAGTACTGTGTTTGCTGGTCGAGGTAGTGTGAGGGTCTGTCAGCCCCTGCTTTGCCATGAGTACCTTTTCCAGGCTTCCACACGAACCCTTATACAGAGCAGGTTACCTTCATCTGGCATGTTATAAAATACAGAGTTAATAATGCAAGACCTGTCATGGTAAAAAATGCTAAACATTTAGAAATATTTTATGCTTTCTCATAGTTCAGTAACTAGCAGTCCAAATTAGGTTTCTAAATATAGTAATTATAAAAAAAATAGGAAAAATGCAAGGATTTATCCCGTAGCCTTAACAAAGTGGCATTTTTAACCTTCAAGTGCATACAAATTAGTTTCCTTCTGAACATCTCGTTCTGCTGAGAACATTTTCGCTTTAAAATCACCTTGGTCTGTACAAATTGCCCAAGGGGTCGGGCAGAGCCTCACGACTCTCGTGTTTCTGGCGACAAGGTGTTTGTGTGGGCAGGGTCCTGGGGGGGAGAGCGCTGGCAGCGGTGCCGGGCTGCGCGGGCACGGCTGCCTCGCCTGGCTGCCGGCCTTCCCACTTCTCAGGCGCGAAGGCGGCGGCTGCTGGAAGTAGGAGCTGGCACGTTAGGAGTGATGGAATTCAAGGAAACAAATACCGGGGGAGAGCCGTGAGACAGAGTGATTTTTAAGGCTGACATAACGTTTGGTTGTGATTCTGGGCAGCTTTCGTACAGTTGGAGCATCTGGTTGTTAATTCCTCACTTTGTCCTCTTACTCCTCAGTTTGTGCTAATCAGGAGTAACCTAGCTGTGATTTTAAGATATGGGGCTCTGTTTTCCTGTGCCTTCTTATGTGAGATGTGGAAAAATGGCTTTTGTGGTGCATTCCTAATTCCCATTCCCCTTCTTATAATTGGCTTCTGAGATTAAAGAACAGAATGGGGTTGTGTGCTGCTTTAATTGTGCTCTTCTCTGGTTGATCTTGGGCAGATCTTGACCGTCTCCTTCCTTCTGACTTTCATTTGTGTTGATCCAGTGGAGCCTTTGGCTTCCTGAGAGCATCACAAAGCCAGGCAGTGTCCCTCATTCATACCTTATGCTCTGCAGCTCCATATGTTCGTAGTTGAGTCTTGTGACAGCCACTACAATAAACCCCTACCCTGTCAGCCTGAGACACCGATCGCTGTTTGAGCTGCTGCTGCTCCTCAGTTCCTGCTGGCAGGATCCCCAGGCTGGGCAGCAGCCAGCAAGAGCTGCAGGAGGGGCTATTCCTGCTCGTAAAGATTTGTGCATCCCTTTTCATTGTCTACAGCTCTGTCTCTGCCTGGCACCTGTGGAGGACAGAAATGCACCTTTACAAACAAGGCTAGATCCTGAGCTTTAGTGGGAGAGTAAGCAGCTTAATGTTTCAATGTGTTCCTGAAGGGGACTGTCAGTAGGAAGGCTGTGGCTCCACAGCTGTGTTGTTGGGATGGATGTTTTACGGTATATGTAGGAAAATTCCTGTTTCTGCTCTGGTTTGTTCCAGTCTTAGAGCATTGTAATAAACCAAGAGGCTGCTTTGTTTAAGATCCAGTGCTGTGCCTCAGAGCAGTCTAACCTGGGTGTGGGACTTGGCCAGTGTCTCTGGCACCTTGTGTTTTCCCCTGCTGTGGGAATGGTCTTCAGACCATGGATTTGCAGCTAGTACAGTTGGGAGAGGCTGATAGTTACAGGAACTGTGGGCTGTGCTGTTGAAAAATGTGTTGAACCTGCATCCTTCTGTGTTATGCAGGGCAAGGAAACAGCTGTACATCTATGTAAAAAACTTTATATCCATTTCTGATATTTTGCTTCTGTTCACTCACTAGTTTTGAGCATTATTTTGCATTAGGGGTCTTGGAGAATTTTGGATCTCCTCTATCACTATTAGCTTCCCCTTCCAAAGTCATTCCTAGTTTCTGTAGTTGGGTTCCTTAAGTCTTGGCTAAACTTCCTGCAGATGGAGTTTTTGAGAAGCTCTGCATCTTCTCCATGCCCTTTCTTCTACAGCCTTACTCCAAGGCCTTCATTGCTAAGGAAATCCATTGGTTCACTGTCACCCCCCTAGAAAACAGGCTTCCATCAATGGTAGGCATCCTTCTCCTGTTCCTATGGGGGCAGTTAAGTTAATGTTCCCTCTTGTCCGTGGTCTGGCAGAGTCTGTACTGGTGCATGTCTGCTTGCTTGTATTCTGAGGCATTGTGAAAAAACCCATCAATACATTGTAAGTATTTTCTGTGAGTATATTCTGTCCAAATTTGGACTAACAGCAGTCTGTAGGGCTGTTTGGACAAGCAGCTAAGGTAAAATATGACCAGAACCTATAAGGAGTCTTTAGCATCCTGTTCTCTGGTGGCCTTCAGGCTGCTTCCTGAGCTGTGTGAGTGCAGTTCTGGTGAATAAACTTCTGCACTGGAGGGAGGATTTCAGGACAGGCTGACTGGGTACAGTTTTACTTTCATGAAATTAGACAGCTACCAAGCACATAGAGTTCTTTGCTTCTAACAGGAATTCTTTTTCCTGGATGAAGAATAACACTGTGGCTGCTGAGGGCTGTAGGTACTGGCATTGCTGTTCTCTGAACTACTGGTATTTTCACCCAAAGGTTTCTTTTGGTACTTGGTCTTTGCTTGCTGCTTCCCAGAGCTTGGGTAAGGTTGCTAGAACAGTGCAGAAAGCACTTGTTTTCGTTCCTGGCTTCTGTGATTGTGTATCTTGGGGAGGGGGGAGTCTGTTTCTTGATTTTGTGGGGGGTTTTGCCTTCTTTATTTTTTTAAGTCAGTACTCATTTTAGATTTCTAGAGCTTGTCAGCATAAAAACTCACATCAACACAGCTGTGCTATTTAACTGTAAAAACACCCCACTTGCACTGTACATGTAAATCATAAAGTGAAGTAAGAAGAAACATTTTATTCTCTCTTTTTTTTCCCTTTAATTTGAAGATTTTCATGTTCCTTAACTGCCTTGCTAAAGTGCTTGAGAGATGAAATCTGTCATGGAAATTGCCTCCATTAAGTAACTCGGTGTTCTGAGAAGGGAGGTTGTAGGCAGGTGGGGCTCAGTCTCTTCTTTCAGGTAACAAGCAGTAGATCCAGAGGAATTGACCTCAGGTTGTGCTAGGAGAGGTTTAGGTTGGATATTAGCAAAGATTCTTCACTGAAGGGGTGGTCAGGCATTGGAACAAGCTGCCCAGGGAAGTGATGGAGTCACCATCCCTGAAGGTATTTAAAAGTTGTGTAGATGTGGCCCTTAGGGACAGGTTTTAGCTGTGGAATGGCAGTATTGGGATAATGGTAGGACTTGATGTGAAAGGACTTTTCCAACCAAACCAATTTTACGATTCTGTGATCAGCTGTGCTCTTATTGAAAAGCCTTTGAAAATAAACCAGAGGTCTGCCTGATTTGGAAAAGCAAATGTCTCATTTCCCCATTCAGTTACAAACTGGCTTAGAAGCCTGGAAAAGCTTTATCAATTCTGGCCATGGAGGGGGAAAAGCCTTTGAAATTCCAGCACGTACCTCGAGACAGATAACCAGGAGACTTTCACTGCCACGCTAATCCTGCACAGCAGTTGCTTGCAGTTGCTGCATTCAGCCCTTTCCAATCTGTAGCTCTTATCTCTTGTTGGCACCAAGCGACAGCAGAGGGAGGGGATGGCCCTGAGAGGAATGAGATCTCCATTTTTGCTTTTCATGTTCCTGAGTTGTTTTGGGATGTTTGAGTATCAGTGATTGCCTGAGGCAGAAGAATCTTTGATATTGTGTTTGTCTTAAAGTAACTTCATTTAAAACTTCATTGTCCTATGATTAGGAAGAATTGTTATAATAAACGTTGTGCAGTGCATCTCCTCTGTAGGATTTGCAGGAAGCTGGATGTTAAGGAGAGGCAGAACTGAAAGCCTGGTGGATGGGGCTGCTTTGCATGGGGAGTTCTGAGTCCTGCAGGGATGGAGGGGATGCTGTGCACTGAGTGAATGATTGATCCCCCTGCTGTTCATGTGCCGCTGCTCTGCTCAGAGCTGCAGAGTATCCAAAGGCTGATGCCACGTGTGCTCCTGAATTACAGCCCCCCTTGCCAGGGAGAGATGGACAGAGGGTGTTCTGGGTTTCCACTCCGTTATGAATGGAGCGTGTGAATATTTTATGTGATTGGGTGCAGTTTGGAGGTGTGGATGCCTAAGTGCTGTTTGGTTGCCTCTGCTGCTAGGTCAGCTGAGTCACCTGCCCAAACTCAATAATTGAGTACCTTTGTTCCAGAGTTGTTTCCATGATGATGGCAGCACTGGGATTGGCTGACTGTTCACCTTGCGTCCTTGGTCCAGGTCTCAGCAGAAGCTCTGAGAGGGAGAAGGGAAAACGGGAGAGAGCTTTTGAGGTTAGGCAGCAGATGGGGCACGTTACCTTTCCTGTATCCTTGCTAAAATCCTCCTTACCTGGACTTGCTGTGGGAGGAGGTTGGCATCCTGCAGGTGGCCATCCTTGCCCAAGCAGTGGCCCCACCCTGCACCCGGGATTAGGTGCTGTGTGTAAATTGTTGCAGCCTGTCATTCAATCTAATTTATTAAGTGCTGTATCATCCTTTTACCTTACCAAAGTCAAGTTCTGTGTGGGAGAAAAGGCAGGCAGGCTTGTGCAAGGCCAGCACTACAGACGCATCACCTTGGTAATAACGTGTCCCTCTGACATCCTGGCAAGGGCTAAGCTCTGTTCCTGGGTTCCCTTTGCAGAGTCCCAGACGTGAAGCCGTCTGTGCTCTCCTGGGGACACGGGGACAACCTGTTAGAAGCAGACCTGGTTCTGGTAAGTGGCACTCTGAGCTTCTTCTGTGGATACCCAGGGGAAAACTGAAAGCCTCCCTGCTGCAGGAGGAGTCATATTTGAGCTTAAAAGTTTGGCTCTGTCACAGCAGGAATTACTTGCTGCCTTCAGCTGGGCAAAGCTGCCCAATTTGAAGCTATTTTGAAAAGTATGACTTATTTTTAATCCTGTGGCTGCTGAACAGAAAATGTTGCAGAAAGCAGTTTCTTATAGCATAATATTGAACTTCATGATTTTTTTCTGATGTTCTTATGGATGGAAAATATTTAAATGGCAGCAGGAACTTACTTGCTTATGATGGCTACAGATGTTGCATAACAGCAAAACACTTGCTCTTCTGCCTGTTTTCATCGTATGATGGTGTAGAACCCTTATTTTTTGATATTTCACATTTACCTTTTTGCAATTATTTTTATTGATTATTTTAATGCTTTAAAAATTCCTATTTGTTTTTTAAAACAAAATGGCAGTTACGTGATTAATGCTTTTTTCCCTCTGTTTTATATAGTCTAATAGTGAATTGCAGGCATCCTTTCACCATTGTTTGTTTCCTTCAGTAGTTAGAAATGAACTTACCTTGGCAGGAAACACTTTGCCAGGCTGGCAAAGAGACTGCTTAGCCCTCACATGCCAGGTGAGTTCAGCTACCACCCCCTCAATATTTTGTCTCTCCTTGTATTACCACAGTAAATAATGTAATAGGTGAAACAACACCTGAACTTATCCTTGTGAACTTCCAATTCCAATACAGAACTGATTGTTTTTAGGAATTCCCCAAAAGTAATACAGTGTTTGTCATGTTGAAGTGAAATGAAGCCTTTAAAAACATTTTGACTGTACATCCAGTAAAATTGAGCTCAACTACGAGCCTGTATTTTTCAGGTGAAAAAATCAGCATTTCACCTACTGTAAAATCTGTCTCTAAAAAGAGAAGTCGAGTTTTTGTGATGGTTTGTGATGGTGCTGCTTTAGCAGCAGCTGGGAGTGAGCAGAGCAGGCTGAGCTCGCTGACCTCTGGCTCCAGCTAAGCCCAGCAGCTTTGTCATGTGAGCAACTGTGCTGCAGAGCTCTTGGCCTGATCCCCAAACCATCTATGCAGTGGTGTCTGAGGCACAACTGGCCACAGAGCAGAGCTTGGGCACTGAGAGAAACAGGCTTCTGGCACACAACTTTGCCTTGTGCAGTTACTGGATGAAACATCGTGCTGGGAGTGAAATGAGCTGGTTTAACTTGTTGGGATTTTTCTCTTGGGGTATGAGCATTGCAAGGAAAGGTAGAGATGTTAAAATCCCTGTCAGAACCTAAGACTCTGAAGATTAGTTAGGCACAGAGGATTTAAACAGCACTTCACCGTGTGTGTGCAGGCAAGGGCTGTCAGGAAAACAAGGAAGCAGCCAGCAGGTTGAGGGCAGCTTCATTTGCAATCATTTCTGTGCCAACAATTATTAACTCCAGTAAGTCAGGCAAACTGTAACACTCACTGCAGTGATTGGAAAGTACTGAGCTCTGTGAAGACTGAAATGAGCAACAGGCAAGAATTCAAACTAAGGTGGATAACTTTGCTTTGAATCTGAACTGATTTGGAGCAGTTGAGCTGTGCTGTGTGCCTTGCTGCGTGCAAGCTCTAGAGCCCACTTTGTGCTCTGTAGGACAGCCCCACAAATGTTTGAGTTGGCTCAAATGAAGAGGCAGAGGTGGCGGTGGGTTCTGCAGAGGGAGGTGCTGACCTTAGGGAATTTCTCCCTGCCTGCTTCAGGCGATGTTTATCCTCCCTCTACTCACATTCTGTCCTTTCCATCAGACACTAATTCATCTGCTGGTGTCCCCTAACAGAAATCTCCAGTTGCACAAGGGAAACATTCAAGCAAAGATCAAATACTAACTAAAGCTAGCTTCTATTTATCAGGCCTTCATTAAAAAGCAAAAAAAAAAAAAAATAATAGCTCCAAACTTGCATAAAAAAATCCACTTGCATAAAAAAACTTTTAAGGAAAGTGTCAGGGATAAACTCTGATGAAAATACACTGAAGCTGTGCATTACCTTGACTGGGTCAAGACTGCAGCTTTCAGGTCTCAGCAGTGCTGGGTGGTGCCTGCTGTCGGTGATTCTTTACCATATACTGGGAACTACATATTTGTCCAGAAGAGCAAGTGGAAGTGATTAGTATTAATGTTTTATTAATGGTAAATACTGAAATTAGACATGCACAAGATATTACTATTAAAGCTTTGAATTATTCAGCTGTCTGAATTGCTTTCAGGCCTCTCCTTGGCCTCTGGTCTGTAGGCATGTTCAGTTGGGTCAGTGTATGGGATGGATAGACATGGGTACAAACCTCCATGGGGATAAACGTAGTTTCTTGTGCAGTGAAGGGAATGCTGCTGTTTACTCATCCAATGACAAGTTATTCATCCAGTCTTTACTCATTTCATGACAAGTTATTGGAATAAAAGTCTGATATCTTGGCTCTCCTCTGTGTTGGGTAAAACTGCAAGTGGAGGTCAGCCCTGAGCAGCAGGGCTTGTGTTACAGGCCTGTGCCTGCCCCAAAGCACTGGGCACGTGCTGCAGCAGGTCAGTGAGCACAAGAGACTCACTGAACCTCACTGAAGTGGTTTACAAACATTTCACTACAATGCTGAAATGTGCTGGTACAAAGCTAAAGGTGTGAAAACATTTGTGTGGACTTTGTGGTTTCTGAAGCCCTTTAGGACTGACTTCCTGCCAGGAGCACCAGCCACCCCTTCTCTGCTGCACTCCAGCCCTACAATCAGGTAGCAATGGTTTTTATGAACCAGCAAAGAGAGGAGAGGAGCTTGTCCTGGGAATCTGGTTCTCCTGAGTCAGCTGCTAGACTGGGAAAGTCCCATCCTACCTGTGAAGCACCATTTGCCTGCAAATGGGATTGATTTCCTCTGCAAATATTTGCTTGTGGTCAGGTTACTGGATTGAAGCCTTATTTCCTTCCGTGTATAAAGGAAATAAACAATAAATAAATATCCTTGCCATGATTATATTTTCAAAGGCTATTTACAAAAAATCTTTAACTTTGGCTGACCTTAGCACAGCGTCATTGGGTGAAGCTGTAGGGAACAGTTGGTTTCTGTGCTGCGCAGTCTTTATTTTGGCTGGCAGTCTGTTAACTCTGATAAGTGGGTAAGTGCATGCCAAGCAAAGTCAGGCTATCATGAGATTCTGCTTTGCCTGTGGAGGGAGAGTAGCCCCAGAAACAGCTTTGTAGGCCAGTAAACAAAAATCCATGTACCAGAATTTGGAGCTGACCAGTTCTGGATCTTGAGGAGTTGAAAGGGACCCTATCAGGTGTTTTGTTTGTCACTCTCCCTTTTCTAGAAGTAGAGTTGTTCTGCTCTAGTGAGAATGGTGCTCTGGCTCTGTTGGAACTGCCTTGATCACAGCAGGCTGCTGCTGCTTTCCCTACCCTCTCCAGGGAAAAAACAAAACCAGCTCTTGTTCCTTGAGAATACCTTCTGGTGGCTGCCCTGCTCAAGCCTCCTTGAGCAACAGCAGAATGACAGTGGGAATTAGTGTCATCGTGCCCAGAGGGCGTGTGACAGCCATGACACAGGACTCTGGTTATGGTGGTTGTGTGGTGCTTCTGTGGGGTGGTTTTGGTGTTTATTTCCAGTAGCAGCAGCAGTCCCTGGAGCTAAACAGTATTTGTTTGCAGTTGCAGGAGAAGAGCAATGCATTGTCAGCTTGGAAGAAACAGACTTAATTTTTTTTCCTTAGACTTTTCCATTCCTAGATGGCTTACATCCTGTACTGGGAATTGCATTCAAAGGCAGCATGAATTCAGGTCAAACTTTGCCTGCTTGTAGTAGATGGATGTTACCGATAAATACATTTTATTCACACTGGGCAGAGATTTATTTAAGCCGCTTCTACAAGCGCCTGTAGTGAATTTAGGTTTCCTTTGAGCTCACTGAGAATGGTAAACTATTTATTGCCTTTATATGAACCACTATTTTGACAGATTTCTTCAGAAGAAGCACAAAAGGAGATGTTCTATACTTTGAAAATAAGTGGAGCCACTGGCAAGAAGCAGCAACCCTGCATCGAACAAGGGAACCGCTTCCAGGTTATCGGAACATGCTGTTGAACTGAATTTTGCAGCCGCGTTTTCCAATGTACCATGGGATGCATCAAATCCAAGGCTGCCTTCCAAGGGTCCAACGCTGTCCAGGATGAGAAGATCGGGGGAGGAGGCGAAGGGGGCGCCGGGGAGAAGTCGTCGCTGCTGGCGGTGAAGGCGGAGGAGAGGGGGCCCTCGAGCGCCGCGGTGCTGGAATACGCGCAGCGGCTGTCGCGGGAGATCCTGGAGCAGGCGGTCAAGCAGTGGGCGGTGACCGAGAGCAAATATAGCGACATCCCCTTCATCGAGAGCGACGTGCCCTGAGCCCTCCCGCAGCCTGGCCCGCCTGCGAGCGCCCGGGGCGGTACCCGCGCAGACAAAGCACCCCGGCTGTCCTCGGAGCATTGATGCGGGGAGCTGTTTGCTGGGAGAGACGGAGAAAATTTGCCTTTTAACGCAGATTGCTTGCAAACTAATTGGATCGCAGCAGAACCTGTTCATCAAGTGTCATTTGTTGTCAGCCCTATGTTGAGTGTACTCTGTCTTTGTATGTGTTGGATGTGACCAGAAATTTGTGTTAAAAAGAGGATGGGAAGATTGTGGCTGCCCTGCACCTCTACAAGCACTGCCACAGCGGACAAAACATGGAGTATGTCCATGTTCTGCATAAAAGATCAATGGTCTGTCTGTAGATGAGATGAACTCTCTGTCTGTGGTGAATTTGTCTGCGTTTTGCTAAAGTGAAATCAAGGTCTGCATGTAGCAAAGGTTACTGCTGTCATAAATTTTACTTTGGATTCTGTGACCTAACTAAATCTGTAATACCACAAAATAATGAAGGTGATGAGAAGCGCTTTGTAAACCCAAATGGTATTCAGGGAACCATATGGATGATGATGTTATTCACCTTCCACTGAAGCGAACCTGTGAGAAACATGCCAGTGTTGATAAGCAGTGCATTATCATTAACAGATGCTTCTGTAAATGCATGAAAGCTTGTCTCTAAAACCCTGCAGTAAGATAGGTTAATGACATCTGGTTGCTGTGTTCAGACCAAAACTGCTTGGTTTTTTGGTTTTGTTTGGGTTTTTTTTGGTTTGGTTTGGTTTGGTTTTTTTGGTTTTTTTTTTTA
>VXAC01000484.1:978587-1020959 GCA_013399225.1 Rhipidura dahli
CTGTTTGGTTTTTTTTTTTTTTTTTTTTTTATGCTAGGGTGCTGGTTTGGGAGGATTTGGTTTTGTTGTTTTACTGTAACCCAGAGAGATGTGCAAAATGGTAACTGGTGAAATGAACCTTCAAAGGTGTGGCAGTGCTTTAGGACAATTTGTTTCATGGGAACTGGCTGCATTACACTGAAGTTCCTCTCTGAAATACCACGCCTGGGACAGGACATCTTCCTTCAGCTTCTGTAGGCTGCTGCTTCCCAGCTGGAAAACGTGTTCATGGCAATGCCAGTAGAAGCTATGGAAGCCCCAGCCCTGAGCAGTGCTCTGAAGGCAGAGTTAGGGACTGAGCCTTAGGCCCAAAGCTCAGGGGCTGCATTCCTCCCCCACTGCATCCACACACTGCTCCCTGCTTGCCCAGGACTCGCAGCCTGACCCACCCACGGCACTCACAGCTGGCGCTGGACAGATCAGCACTGGGATGTATTTTCTCCTGTTCATCCTAAAGGTACAATGTTGCTGACATTTTATACAAAGTAAAGGCCACCTAACAGCCTGGCTTTTACCACCTGTTTGTTCCTTTTTCTGCAATGCCCAGTTAAAAAGAGAGACTTCCTTTTCCTAGATCAAAGTGCTTTCCATCTTGTTTTCATTTTATAGAGAAATGCTTTCCATACTGGCTAGAAGCTGTTACTATTTTTAAAAGGTACATGTAGTTCTAGTAAAAGATACAAAGCATGATTTTTCAAGCAATGGGAACCAAGCAGAAAGAGGACCATGTCAACTGCTGTTTTTAGCTTATTCTCCAACATAAGACAGTCTATGAATTGAGCTGTTTTGCAAATGTTGTGACACAACCTTAGGTATTTGAAATTCACCTATATGGGGAAGTGGGTTTATCAGGAATAAAGGGTGAAAAATGTTTCTCTGTGACACAGCACAAGGCTGCCATTAAATCCCAGTGACCAGACTGGATTCCCAGTGACCTGCTATTAAGGCTGTTCTCAGGCTTTTGCTGGAAAAGGGAACACAATCAGCTTATGCTGTAACGTCGTCCTCTTTGAAGTTACATAGTCCTCTTCAAAGCCATTTGCAAAGTGGGACTGAGGTTTTATGGTTCACTTAAATTCTCCTGCTAACAGCGACATTCCTTCAAGTTCTACAGCATATAAAACATGAGATCATGCTCTGTTTGCTCTAAAATACCTCCATATAATAGTGTGAGTTAGAAAGCAAAGCCAAAATACTGATTAAGTCAGTACATATCAATTGGGTATTGCTTAACCAGGGTACTAAAAAAGATTCCTTTTCCTATTTCCTAATCTTATTCTAGCTAAAATAAAGCTTTATTACAAAAAAGAAAAAAAAGGGCCAACCTTTCTAAGATGAGTCTGGACTCAAGAATGTTAACACTGCTAACCATGGTAATTAAATAAAAAGCCAAAGCTCCATAGCCATTGTTGGCCAGGCAGGTGAAAAGCAGGCAGAGAACTGCACTCACTTCCAGAGCACCTTTAGGTGGATCTGCCCTGGCCCTGTATAGACCCCCTGGCAGTTGCCACAGGAAGCAGGTGGTGCAGTGTTTCCTGCTGCCACGTCTCAAACCCCTCCTCTGGATGAAGCCTTAGCATCTGATGCTCTTCAGGGCTATCAGATGCACTTTTGCAAGCAGCTTCCCTGCTGGCAGGCTGCCAGTGCAGGGTCCAGCAGCAGGCAGAGTTGCAGAGCAGCCCAAGGTTCCATCGCCGCGCCCGTTCTCATCAGCACTCGGAATTCCCCTGGAGGAGGGAGCTACCCAGGCACCCTGAACGTGCCCCGGGTCGCTCAGCACCTGCTGCTTGGTGGCCCAACCAGTCCCTACCTGCAGCCACCAACCTTGGCCCTCACTGGTGCCTGAAGTTTACAGCAGCTTCAGAATGGCCCCAAGTGCAATTCCAGCTGCTCTGTGATGCTTTCCATGACATTGGCACATCAGGGAAGGCATGCAGCAAATGGAAAGCAAACAAGCTTGCAAACAACAGGGAGAGGGCTTCTCACCAGGAAAATCATCTTTTACACGATGCTGTCCTTATAAATAATGCACTTACCCTTAACAGAAAATAAATCTGTTCAGTACTACAGTCTGGTGAGAGATTGAGGGAGATCTCTTTCCAGAGCTCTGCTGTACATTTAATAGGCACAATATTAATACACTGTAAAAATAAAGACTTCTTTACCTATATAAATTCAGATTATGCTAAGATGTGCTACAGTTTCATAGAGCCACTGACAGTGGGTTTCCAGCTAAGTTACCATTGATTCTTTGACTTGATTTTGTGTAATAAAGGCACTCCAGTTTGGGACTGGCATACTCTGCAAAACTGTTTACTTCTATTTAGGAGTTAAAAATACATTTGCTTTATATATTCTCCAGGAAACAAGATTAATCTGAGTGGATATGATGTGACTGACTTGATATTCTAATAATGGTTCAAAATACATTAACTGCAGCACAACTTTGTGAAGTTGACGTTTCTGGAGTAAGGCACATCAGTATTCCCAAATAAAACACACTACAATATATTTTTACAATATTTTTTGTGGAAAATATTTTCTTGTGGACCAAATAAAATTCAACTTACCATCTGCTTTTATGCCTTTTATTTGAAAAAAATACAAGATTGCACAGATTGGACAGGATCTCATCACCCTGAGCTTGGGATAATTCCTGTTCACATAAATTTTGGAAGCAACTGAACATGCAAGTCAAAGTTTGTTAACTCAGAAGTATAGTCTTCCTAAAATTGTCTAAGTCATTGACAATCAGAGGAGGCATGATCCTTTCTCCCTGGGAATTACTGGGTTTTTCATTAAATATAGTTGGCTGAAGACTGTTCCGTTTATACAAAAACAATGGAATTAACCAATCTTTCAAAAATAAAGTAAAAATAGAAATTGTTTATGAATGTAAAACATACAAACATTTTTAAAAATACAGGGGGAGCTTTGCACTTCTTATGGAACCAGCTTGAGGTAGAAAGTCAAGTGGTATTTTCAGAGTTACCCTAAAGGTATTAATGAAATCTCAGTTACTTTTGGAGCTAAACTCAAGGACAGTCCCATAACAAGTATGTCCATGGTAACATAAACTTGCAGCTGAAATTTTAACAGTTTTACCTTAAAAGACTCCAGTGACAAAGCAAGTGCCATTTTTTCTTGATTTAGCTCTCCATTTGCTCACCTCTGATCTTTTGGAAGTCACTCTGGTAGTTCACCTTGATGCCTGAATTTCCTGTTTCCAGGCAACAGCTCCAAGAAAGGAAGGAGCCTTAAGCCATTGTAGACCATTGCTGTTGGTAATAAAAACAGCCCAGTGTTGAAAACTCCATAATGGTTCTGCTGTAGCTCTTTGATTCAAACTTATTGATTCCCCAGTGCTGGTTACTGACTATGGCATTTGAACAGAAGTTCTCTTTCTTTAGTCTTCAGAGAAATTTGTACTTTACCTGCCTCTAAGTGCAGAAATAAGTAGGAAGAAGCACTGATAATGTGAACTGATGAAGCATAAAAAAGAAGGCGTAATGTTGAAGAAAGACTGGTAGCTGTGTGTTGCATACACAATAGAAAAAATCATTTCCCTCCCACAAATACTTGTATCAAGGGGCTCTGGTTATGCTGTGTAACCTCATGTATTACCAGAACACAGCCACCCTGAATGCACAGGAAATCTGCTGCTTGGTGCTCACAGCAAGCTTTGAGGCATTTGTTTCTTCACCTCTCTAAGACCAAGAAAAAACAGCAATTTTCTGAAATCGTGAAAAACTGATTATGCAGTTGAATCAGACTTAATGACATTTTAAAAAATGGGCTATACAAGAGAAATGTGCTCTAGGCTCTGGCAACATTATCACATTTGAAACAATGTTTACATCACACAGCAAGGCTGAAAAATGGCCAAACGTTAAATCAATAGAACAATTTCTTATTCTCAGACTAATAATGTATCAGTCTGAGCTTTTATTTAAAAAGGTATTTAACACCATGAATTCTGTCTTGCATTTTCCTTTGTAGCTCTGACTGCATTAAAGGTTTAACAGAATTTTATTTTCATTGTATACAGAACAATCTGAAGCACAATCCCAATTTACCAGATCAGTGGCAGAGCCAAGAACTCAAAAGGTCTCTTGACTTTTTGCTTATTAGGTCACCCCTTAACTGTGCTCTTTTCCCCAAGGGCTCCTCCTAAACTAAGAGCTGATGCAAAAAATTAAATATTAATCACTGTGTAAAGCAGTAAAAATAACAATTTGCCTTGAAGTGATTTTTCCCATTATTAACCAAAGATACAATTATTTTCTCATTATAGACAATGTTCCTGAATGCGTAACAAAAAATAGCCTTGTGAATGTCAGGCTAGCTAAAAAAATCTTGTCAAAACTGATCACACTGCTATTAATTTTTATATCACAGAACTAAGCAGATAGATAAGATATCAATAGGTTTGATCTTTACAGCTTGAGATCGTCGTTCCCCAGTGGTTTAAAACAGTTGTCCACAAATTCATCGCTGACTTCTTCTAGCGCAGCTGGCTTCCATTTGGGGGCCTGGTCTTTGTCAATCAGCACTGTCAGGTGGAATAGAGAAACACCAAAGTTAATTGTAAACTTCCTCTAATTAAAACAACTTAAGATTGCCTCAAGACAGATCACTACAGTCATTACATGGGGGAGACAAATCCGTGTGCTCTGGAGAAGGCAGAGTTTTGTAACACAGATATTTCTACTCTGATAAGAATTCCTGAGCTATATGACCTGTCCAAAGACTTATCTGGGGTGATACAAGGAACTGGATCACTTCAGAAGCAGCCCAAGATTTGAAGGAACAGACCTTAAATCGGTGGATTAGTTAGACCTGCCACTCTTGGCTGACTTACACTCCTTCATGGGAACCTGGAACAGAACGTGATGATGCTACTTTGGGACAAGGCTTTCACACCTCTGTGCAAAATCTGCCTCTTGGGAGAGTACAGGAGATGACTCAGTGGTGCTAAGTGCCATAAAGCTAATTTAAACACATCATGTAAACTAATAATGAAATAACTCACAAGGAAGGAGTAAAGCAGAGTATCTCTGTGGGAACTGAGTGTTTATTTGTAAATACTGACAGATACTGGGTAGATTTAATTGTGACAATCTGTATGATCTTAGTACACAGATTTTATGCTGTATCCTGGGAAATACATCACTGAAGATAAAAACCATCACTGAATGAATCACATGTAAAAGGCTAACAAGAAAATGCCAATTCCCAAAAAACAGTCCCTGTATCACAGGAATGTTGAAGGCATGTCAGCAACAGCTGCAGCAGCAAACAATAAAACAAGAGGGAGTTTATTTGTGTGTAAAAATGACCAGTGTGAATGGAATTCCAGAGCATCCTTCCAAGCACCTTTCAGGCTTTAAGAAACCCATAAAGGTGCTATTGACAATGTGAAATTTTTATCATTTAAAAAAGAACAGATATAAGAACTGTGGCTCTATAAGATGTGCTGACTGCCCAACACTCCTCACACACACATTCCCTTCAGGTGAGTGAAATCAGCAACTGATTTGGAGGTGCACCTGTGGCCCAGGGGAACCTCCTGACCAACACAGCCCACGGCATGTAAGAGAGGATGGGCAGGAAGAGGGAGCACATTTCAAATTTCTCTCCTGAGAATGGCCTTTATTTGTTCATTTTCTGACAAAGAGTTTAGAGTAGGATGGCTCTAAAGGCAGATGAACTGTGACACACACAGAGACCAGATACTGCAAAGAATAACAGCTATTTTTGGGTAAGTTGTTGTGTTTTACTAAACTGACTTTGTTCTTACTGAGTGAACTAGAAATATCCAAGATGAGGAATGTGTAAGGTGATGGAATTTCATGTTCAGTGAAAAGAGTACCAACCTAAAGACTGTGCTTATTAAAAAACCAGGCATTGTGGCCTGCCTACCAACTTGTAGTAAAAAATGTGACTTGAAAACTTCTCTTTAACTTTTCTGTCTTTAACCAATGGTTGAGAGTGGCTAGAAAATACCATTCAAATGACAACTGCACTAATTAATACTTCTCTAGTTGAAGACACACAGGCATCACAACTCTTTAGCTTACATCCCTAAAGAGCAAGGCAAATCAGAGCCTTAAATCCACTTAGTTGCAAACAGGGAACTAAGGACTCCTTAGAAACAAACTGATTGTAGAAATTAACCCATTATATGGATAGAAACTGCAGTTCCATGGAAAACAGAATCCATAAGAATTTTCTTTTGAATTTCTTTAAAAGAAATGTCTTATAAAAGAGTGCTTTTACTTTGTTGTTCAACTGGGTAACTTACTGAAAAGCTGTGATCTTCCAAGTTATTTCTGAACATGGTGAAACCACTGACTGGCTTGGGTCAAAAGATGTAATTGTCCCAAATCAACTGTATTCATTCCATTGGAGTAGTACTTGTCTACTGATTTTCTTCAATTTTAGTTGAAGTTCACAGTCTAGCCAAAACATTCTAAACTGTTACGCACAAAAGCCAATGCTGACTAGAGATGCTTTAAATTAAAGAGGAAAAAGTGTCCATGTGTACATTACCAGAGTTTCCCCTCTGCCATGCTGTAGTAAGTGCTGTCAGTTCTCCACTCCAGGGTACTACTGTCTATTCAGGTTCATCTTTCTGTTTGGATCTGTGGCCAGTTTTACTCTGGTGGATAAGCTGAATGCTCATAATGGTCTCCTCAGTGAAGTCTTTAATCTTGTGTCAGTCAAAATATTTGTTTTCTAGTAGTATCATGAAAATATTCCCCTTCTGCATTGACTTCTTTATATTTTATATCTCTCCAGATTGAGATCAATCATTACAAGAACAGAATAAAAACTCTGAAGACTTCTAAAGTAGGCTAAGGGAAATTCATTATAATAAAAGTAACCGAGCACAGACATCATGTTAAGGGTTTATTCTTGTGTTTCACCTTTTTTAACCAAAATCCTAAACCCCTCTGTTCAGTAGTAGAGACTTTACCAGACTTCAATTAGTGCTCTGTTGCTGAGCTCCCTTCAGCACAGTCAAAACTCTGATATTTCCAAGCCCCTGACATTCTGTTTGCTGCCATAAAATCTCTGAACTCATGCAGGGCCCTGGGGTGCCCAGGGTACAGCTCACATCTGCCAGCACTGCAGGGGAGGTGGCAGAAGCTGCACAGAAATATCATCTTTGCAGGATCAGCAAAATGTAGAAGACCTTTACAATTCCATTTCAAGTGCACATTCTGCACAAAGACTTAGGAGGGTGATTTAACAGGTTTTTGTCCCTGAGATTTGCAGCTGAGACTGTATCCTACCTGGATGTGATTGAGCATTGACTCTGAAAATGACCACTTTTCTTAGGCACTAAGATTTGAAAAACAATTCTTGGCAGCTACCCAGACCTATATGCATTTATTAGTTTACATATTATTCTATTAATCAAGGTGAAAAATTGATACCTAATGTGTTCCAAGTCCACATTTACTATTTTATGGGAAAATGTTGATGAAATAAGATCCATGTGTTTTATGCTTTAAGGGCTTTGGCTTTTCTTTAATAGCTCCAATCACAAGAATCATAAACAGGGAAGACTGTTTGCCACAGCAGATTTTCAGGTTGAAAGAAAACTGGCTAAAAAAAAAAAAATTTTGACCTCAGGTCAAAACAGGCTTAAAAAGCTTTTAAACTCCCTAGCATGCCTTTTAAAATTATGGTTTGAAGCAGATGAAAGGTATTATTAAAAGCTGACCTGTGGCCATTGGCTGCTGAAAAACATTCTTAAACTAACATCTGATTGTTGTAACTCAACTTCTTTTGGTGGTAGATCTTTTTGTGGTAGAGAGGGTCAAGAGCTGGCGTTTAAAAGCTTGTAATGTAATGCTTTAAGAAACAAAAAGCTAATACTTAACACTTTTGTCATTTTTATTCACAATGGCTGGTCGAAGTACTTAATAATCTCCCTTCCTATGAAAAAGGATGCTCAGCACATTGATGGATAATGATTTTTATGAAATTAGACCCAACTACAAAAGTGATCTTGAGTCAGATTCTACACTCATCTTACTCCTCTGGTAAGGCTGAAAATCTGAGAACAAGATCTATGCAGTAAGCAGAAAATAAAAGTGCTTCAAGAACAAGTTATTATCAGCAATCCCCTCAGTGCAGTTGGATCTTTGAAGGTTTTGTTTTTTCCTTCCCTTGATACAGTTAAACTTGCTACATCATCCTGTATAAAAGAGAAGTTTTCCAACTGCTGTTGTTGCAGCTTCTCTCTTTAAAAAGCAGTTTGTGTATTTCCTGGCCATACTGACAAGGGATTTGCTTTTGAACTGTACTGCAGTCCCAGATGGTTTCATGACCTTGTGCCTTACAAGGAGAAATTCAATTGGTGTTCCTCAGACTCTCAGGCTTGGAGTTTGTCACTTCCTGAATAACTACATTTCAGCAGCTTATTTGCTGATGTGGAATACATCCCAGGAATAGTAATTTTAAGATATCCTTGTCCCCATTACCAACATAATGAAAGCCACTTCTCAACACATGTGGTAAATTCTTCAAAGAAGTGCCTACTAATAAGTGCTAAAGACTAATTAATTAAGATCAGAAACTTTCCCCATGGTGTATGAATAAATTTTGCATCTCTTACCCCAGGCTATCTTTAATATGGTGTTACTAATAGCAGACACTCAAACTAATATCCATTCCTCAAGTGTCTTTTAAACTGCTTTATAAAGACAGATATAAAACAATGAGGAGGTGATAATACATATTATCTAACTGTGTGAATTAAAAGTCCAACCAAAAGTTATCCATCCAAATGCCTTGTACTGTAAGCTCCTTGGAAGAAGAAAGGCCTGTGCTTTGTTTCATCTCGTGATGAACAGTACATAAATAATTGCTACAGCTCCCAACAGATGTGACTTTGGGTTTGACAAACTGCACAGTGAATCAGCAGTAGGATCAAGGACAGACTCGAAGTCTGTCCCCTGGATGAACTTGCTGAGCCACTGCTCTACTTTTACCACTACCTCTCTTGACCAATGCCTTAAAATGCTGAATTATTTAACATTAAGTATATAGTGTTTTAATAGTAAGACACTTCTATTTAGAGGTATTCTGGACATGGGGGAAAGGAATTCTTTGTTCTAAGTTTTCTATGCAAACAGTTCTTGATTTTGAGTCTTAAAGCAATGTGCAGCTGGCTCAACTATCTCTGTGGTAACACTAAACCTGGACACAAGTGATACAGGTAGCTACTACTGTCAGTGTTAAATGTGAAATGGTGAAACCAGGTGGATAAATAATGTCAGGGAACTGAGACTTGACAAAGGAAACAACATGGCTCTTGTGCTTTGGAACAATAATAAATTTTGGCCACACAGAAGTCCAATAAGCAAAATCTGTGTAAAGGTGGGAAGTTTTCTCTGGACTGTTGCTGCATGCACATGTAGTGATCTCCAAAAAAGCACAATAGTGAATTTCTGTATTATTGTGTTTGAGAAGTGGTTCTGGTGTGCATGCTTACCTGCTCGAACCCCTTCGTAGAAGTCATGGCCTTTCTGAAAGATCATTAAAAAAAAAAGCTGTAACATGACATTCTATTTATCCCATCTTTCCCTATCCCACTTCTGCTTGAAATGCAAGTTCTCAAGATTCAGTTAAATCCCTACTTTTCTAGGCCTACTTTGTCTTTACTTATTAAAGAGCTCTGTTATCTTCATGCTTAAATGCAGCCACATCTCTTAAAAGCAGTCTATTGACCTGTAGCTGATCAGGCACTTTGGCTCAGTCCAGGTTCTCTCCCTGGGTAACATCTCAGATCTTTCTCTAAAAGAGCTTCACATGATGGGGCTAAGGTGTGTAGTATCAGAAATTCTTCTGAGAAAGGCCAGTCTTCAGGAATTGTGATGTATTCTGCATACTTGGAACACTTTGTAATTAAATGGAATCCTGTAAACATCCACTTCTTTTTTGAAGGTAACTGTAACACTTAAATCCCTAAGCATGCTTCATTAGTAACAGAGCCACAACCCTAGTTTTAGTCAGGCATTAGAACATATCAGAATTAGACAGATTTTCCCTTCTTTAAGTATTTACTTTAACCATTGCAAATCATTTAATGGGACATACAAAAACCTTATTTTACAGTGTGACACAACTAATAATAAGGATGCCATGGGGAGCCCTGCAAGGCACTTGTTCAGGTAATTCAGTTAGCAGCTCTGTTCCACTGCAAGGATCCCTTTCTCATATGCTATCCAAGTACTCAGCACTTAGTACAAACAGCACTCAAATCTCTTGCTGTGATAAATTTTTCATAGACAACACTTTTGAAAGGCAGTGATAAACAACTATTTGCACCCTGCTGCTGGGAACTGAGGCACTGAGGACAAAGTAAACAGAAAACCTGTTCAAAAACACCAGCTTTAAAATTACAATCCAAAAATGAAACTCTCTATATGTTAATGTTTTCGTACTTTTTTAACAGAAGTCTTCTACATTCCCATCTGACCATCATTAATGTCATGTCCTTTGCATTCCATATAAGAACATGAAACTAGAAAAAGATGACAGCCTCACAAACTCACAAAGATGATACTGAAAATTAAAACCTATACATTATAAACCCTTGATGTAATCTACATAAAATTTTTAGCCTCTGATAAACTGCACCCCCTCTGTGGCTGGAGAGAGAGAAGGGGCTCAGCTGTTGCTTACCATGCATGCTTGGCTCAGTCTGTATTCCATCCTGAGTACATCTTGTAAGCTCATGGAAGCTCCTTCTCTGAGCTGTCTGAGAGTCAGCTTTAAAGATGTAGGTGACATCTTATTAATAGTCTGAGGAAGACAATAACATTATTTTTATTTTTTCAACTTGGACACATTTTCAAGTCTGTCCTTTGTGCATTTTAAACTTTTTGAAGTAAATGATGGCTCCCTTCTCCCTGAGCTCCCTTTCTGACACCTATTTCTCCTGCTCCCTCCCACCACGCTGTCACATTAAATGAGCTTCCCTTCAGAAACTTTAATCAGCAAAATCTCTGGGATGTGTGCCATCACTTGTGGAAAGCCTACAACTCCTAAGGTCCCATCATTTAAGATCAAATTACTACTAGCCAGAGAAATTAATAAAAGACATTTTCAAGAAGAATCTTTTGATAGTGAAGGCAAGTGTTACAAGCAATTATACTTTGGTTTTGGATATCATATATATGTAGTCTGAATTGCTCTTAGATGTACTGATATTGTAGCTGATACTAGTATTGCTCAGAATTTAAGTTTTATTTGGTACAATAGAGTAATAAGGTAATAATAGAGAGATTGGCAACAAACTTCAGGTAGTTGCTTTATGATCCTTTGCAAAGACCAAATGATATGCAAAGAAGAAAACAGAAAGAAAATGTTGTATTAAATCAAACATATTTATCCAGCCTTCTTGTCTGGGATCAACAGATACTGAAGTTATTTAGCCCCACATTACTCTGCTGATAGGAAGCTTGGAGATCTTGCCTTACTTGTGACAGAAGTACAGGCTAAAAATATTGTGCCACTGACAGGATTTGTTTAAGGCACACAAACAAATGCTGTAAATTTGGCCCTCAGGAGAATCCTTTGATGAACAGCATGCCAATCAACAGTAGGATAAAGTGAGGAGAAAGACAAAAACCTAATTAAGAAAACAGAACTGAGCCTTAAAGGTTCATGGGTGATGGGAAAAAGGAGCTAAATCTTATTGTTGCTTATCATTGTTTTCTTACTCTAAACAAGCTCCCCCTTCCTCTGTAAACCCAAATAAAAGCTCTGTATCATTCACAGTACAATAGACATTTCCTGATAATTAGGACATTTTTACCGCTATTAAAAGCAGCAGATGGTAAGACTTGCCTCTTTACATTATTTTCATTACAGACATTAGGCTCCTTACCACAGACTGAAATGGCAGGTTTCCAGTCATCAACAGCAACATATTTTTTAGCTCCCAATTACTCTTCATCCCTCCAGACACCAGCTGATACAGCAGTGACCCATTTTGCCTAGTTAAGCTGGAAAACATGTGATTTCTGTACAAGCAGGAGTCTCTGGAACTGGGCCTTCAAAGCACTGGTTCTGTCGTTCTGTTACTTGCATGTCACCACTGTGCTTGGGAGAGAAGCTGGCAAAGAAAGAGCCAACACTGGCTCTAAGTGCCAATAGCTCCTGAGTTCTGGTCAAGCTCTCAAACAATGAGCTGCCTTTCAGCAGATTAAGAAATCTGCTGTACCTCTAACTGCATCACTCTGTAGATCTCAGATGGGTGGCAGCTCTTAACTGGACCCCTTATTTCCTGTAAGATGCTCTTGCTGGTCTTATCTTTCAGCTGGACTTTTCCCCCTTTGAGGGTCATATTCTGCCATTTAGATTAGGAAGTCTTTGCTTAGAGCAGGTTAAATGGTATGCACAGTAGTCAGGTGGTTCCAGGGATGAAATGGTAATAGCAAGTTCTTTCTGTTCAAAGCAAGCATTGGAATGGGGAAGATCTGAAAACACCACTTAAGGCAGCTGCTAGATCCACTAGACTGGTTATCTTGGCATATCAATGAGGCTGAAGATGGAGGAGGTAGTGACATAAATCAAGCTGGAGGAAGAGGAACACAGCAGGAGAATGGGTAGGTGTAATTGCAGAAAAATGAGTCACCAGTGTAGCTATAAATACATTCTCTGTACTAAGAGGAGAGGACTGGTGCTAGGGAACAAGCCTGAAAAGGAGACAGGATAGGCTGGAATGGGGAGTACTAAAATGCAAAGAAGTCTCTTAGAAGTATTTGACATATATTCCAGTGTCTTTCAAACCATCTTGATTTTGACACAATGATCCCAAAAGCTCTGAGCTGAATTTGCAGCAGACTGAACACCTATAAAATACTATCAGAAAGTGATTAAGTGGCACTGAGACAGTGGAGTCCCTTACAAGAGTAAAAGAGGGAATAGTAACATTCTTTCACAAAAAAACCCAAAAAACCTCCCAGAGCTCCAGTGCATCACTCCCCTTGCAATAGATGAAGACACCCATCACTTACTTTCTGAGGTATCAATGCATTTGGTCAACCACATGGAACAATGGTCCTGGAGGAGCTTTGACAATGTATGAGGGATATCTAGCCAAAGCTACACAGGAAAGCTGCCTGAGGACAGAACATCACCCTTGCTGGTCTGTTAACACAGTTTCAGAATGCTGCTTTGAATTCAGTACTCCCAAGCTTCATTCCTGTGATCTACCTCACCCATTTGCTACACACACATTAAAGTTTCAGGAGCTATTATGTGCATCCCCGACCAGTAGATCTGGACAATGTGTCTTGTAATTCTCAGTCTGCAGTGTCCTGCACACTACATTGGCACTCATTCAGTAACAACAAGGGATTTTAAACCATTAAGTGTCAGTGCTCAGAAGGTGTACTGTCCTGCCAAAAAAGCTCTAAGAAAGCATTATGTGAAAACCAAGTCAAGAATTTGATGCTTTTCAGGTTTTGAGCCCACATGTTTACTTCATCCCATTAGAAATGGTACACCTGCTACTCAGATTAAAGCTTTTTGGCTCATGTAAATTCTGAAAACAAAGCAGTGCTGTAAAGTTAAAGGTTTGAAAACTACTAAATTCAAATTGTTAGCTCTCTAGCTTTCTACCTGTTTGTAACTGCATTCAAAATGTGGTAGAAATCATGAAATCATTCTCAAGCAGAATTTTAACAACTTTATATTCTGCTTCATGCAATATGTCAGTATCAGATATGTGACAGCCTGCAAAGCAGGCATGTTTTGAAAGTAAAAAGCAGGAGTACTGTAGGTCAAAGAGAACAGGATTCTTGGGATAGCATAGCTCATAGCACACTTGGATTATGGCAGAACTAGGAGTTCCATTTTATCAACACTACAAGGTATCTGTTGATCCAAGGTACAAGGTACCACGATCCAAGGTACCAAGGGGAATCTCCAAATTAGGATATTTGTATTAAACTTTCAGTTTGGGCTTATTCCATAAGCCTACTTATACATATAATAAATGTAGGAGTAAACAAGGGGAGTAAGATAGATGTTGTTGTTACTGAGTCAGCTGATACAGTATTTATCAGTTGGATTTGCTGTTGTTCCTGTACCTGGACACTAAAGTGAAACCTTGGTTTCACAATCTTGCCTAATCCTGCTGCTTAGCACAGCATGTCTGCTGTCAGAAACTCCTCTGGAGCTTAAGTATTTGTTTCACACTAGTAAGTCTTGCATCTGCTAGAAAATGTGGGATTTGTTTCATGGGGTTTTTCCCACAAATTTCTACATGGTCTGAAGCAAGTCATACTAACACAGTCTTATCTCTTGAACAGAACAGACAATTGTTCTGAAACTTTGATCAACTCCAAGGACGTTCATTTATGAATCACATGAAAGAAAGAAGTTGTTATGAAGTCCTATTAAAGACATGATATAAGAGAACTGAAGAAGCAACAAAATAGCCTTTTTTCTTTTTTGTTCAGGAATTTAAAAAATCAGTTACACAAAATCATAACTTTGAAACAGATGACCTAGTTTTAAGTTCTAAATTACAGCAGTTAAACAAATGTACTATCATAAACAATATGGAAAAAGAACAAATTATTCTTAGCTGTTTTCAACATCTACTGAACCTAATCAATATAATACAAACAGATAAAATTTGTGTTCTGGCACCAGAATACATTTGACTGCTTTATCCAATGAAACTTGAATAGTAGGGGGAAAATATAAAAGTAAAATAGAATAAAAAGGAAAGCTCATAAGACATATGCTAAATTTCTTGCAATGTACTAGATGTACTGGTTGGCACAATGATAATCTTAAAGCTTCCTTTCTCAAAAACTGTTTGATAGTTCCAGTGACAATGTGTTACATTTGGAATTAAAATTTTTTTTAAAAGTAACAGGATGCCTAATGTGAACACTACCTTATGAAATTCCTTCTGCTCATACCAAAGTCAGATATGATGGATGTTTTATTTTACTATTAAAGGAAGATTTCTTTGGTGAGCTGTAACTAAAACTTTTGTTGGAGAAATGCTTCAGTTCTATCCAGCTGTAGCATTTCACTAACTCCAAATCAAACTTTTACAAGGCACCTGAACAAAGATACTTCAAAGGAAAAAAAGAAAATACACACATTATTTATAAATGAATGTAAGTTGCTTCTTGCTTTTGCGGCTAAAGTATGAGTTATGTGTGTAGCATTGCTGTACATTTTTTGAGTAGTGACTACATCCAACTCTCAGAAATGCATTAAAAAGAACAAAAAATCCTTTGTGACTATAAATTTTTTGCTGTTTACCCAAATGAGATATCCGGAATGGAAGGAAAACAACAACACTGTTTTGGCACTGTTTTATTCCAAGTCTTGGCAATAAAATGAGAAGCTATAAAAGGAACACTTGTTCCCAACACCCCCCTGACTGTGGGGACAGGAAGAGAAAGGGGAGCTTGGTTTTACATCAGATCACAGTTTTATGCACTATATGGTGGTGCTCACATTGTGTGATTTTAGAGGGATACCCTTGTCTGAGTAACACTGCTGAGAATCCCTCAGGACTATGTGTGAGATGCTGAGGCTCTCAGTCCAAAGCCCTACAGGGTGACTAAATTTTCCCTATGATAAGAAACCATAAAACCAAACTTAAAATCTCTAACAAAAATAACATAGAAGACTTTACCTCGAGCTGCTTCATGGCAAAAGGAGAACCATCTTGCTTTAATTTTTTAACAATTTCTTCCATAGTGTTTGCTGAAAAAAGACTAAAAGAAAAAAAATTTAGTTAACAAGCTGCTTCAGTCTCCCCCTTACCTCTGAAGGGTCGGCAACAATGACATTAGAAACAGGGCATAACCAGCTGATTTGGCTTTTCTCAGCAATGTCTTCCATGTTGTTCAGTTTCAAGTAACTCAGACATCTCTTTTTCCTTTACAAATCTCCAGTGTTTCAATAAACCTCACTAACAAACTTTGATATTTATCTATGAACTTCAATTACTGCCATCAGTCTTACCTGCGTTTTTATAACAGATCAAATCTTTAGCTATCCATTCTACTGGTTTGGTGTCAGCATCTTTTATCTCTAAATGTAGTTATTGCCATCCTTCTTCCAGAGTTTTAGCTCTTTCTTATCACTCTCACTTATTTCTCCTTCCCTTTCTGGAACACAGAAGTTCCAAGCTATCATAGAAATGGCCTTAACCCAATGAGTACTACAAATGTGTTGGGTAACATGTCCTGTTCAACTCAACAGTTACTCTCCCAAATTCCCATCCAATGTCTACAGAAAATGTTCATTTTAATGTGCCACAGGCTATGAATCTGGCTACTATGCCCAAGGATTTCATGTATTGATAAGTGAAATATTTAGCGAGCTTCAGCTAAAGCTCCCTAGAAACAAAATGTTACTTAAACTTGGAGGTCATTTCTCTCACCTTATCTGTGAAATACTGTTACTAGATTTAACTTCATGTTCTCTACCCACAAGAATAAAAAATTTGAGAAGATTGCTGAATACCTGTTAATCTTCTCCATATGTTCATCAAGTACAAACTCCTTTTCTTGATCAACTGTGCACTATTTGAAAAGCAAATACATATTTCACTTGGTTATTTTAGACTGAAAAGTGTATCAGTACCAAAAATTTTCAGTGACCTGTGTTACAGAAATATCATATCATAAATGAACACTTAATATTCATAAAACAGTGCCATTTTTCATGAATTACAATTTTGCAGTGTGTATCTAGGAACTTGTCACTTTATCCTGTGAATGTTAAAGATGTTGCCTCATACTGCAGTGCTTTGCTCTGAGCTACTATGTATGCATATTTGTCTGGGTGATTATCTTGCACACAAGTAATTCTGATTATTCTATCAAAACACTTCTGTGCAATCCACTAAGAAAGTCAGTGTAGATAAATCTCAAAAACCTGAGATTGTTTTTAAAAAGAAACCCTTTCATTTTCTTTAAAAATATACAGGCCTATGTTTAGGCTTTTTTAATGACAAAAAAAAAGCACTTATCTTCCTTTTCTATGTCATTTTAAAAAAAGGTATTTAGACAAAGTGTGTGATAGACCCATCGGTCTTCTGTGGGAAGGCTGTCAAATGTTTCACATCTTCCGGCATTAAGGGGTTTGGGACATAAGCAGATGTTTCAGGAACAGCAGCTGAAGCTGAAAAAGGTTCCTGGCATTTCAGCTCTGATAACTAAAAATACACAGTTTGCTTTTCCATTCAGTGTCATTTTGTAAAGCGGGATACTGCAACATATAATCACTCCTATTTCACAGTGTTCTGTTTTGTCAAGAAAATCAGTACTATGATGTAAATTAGCTTATCCCATTTATTTTTTTAATTAATCTTATTTATGAACTTAGTAATTACAAAACAGAAGTAACAAGAGTAGACACAGCACATTTTAAAGCTGAACAACAGCAGAGTAATAGACTGACTAAATAACACTGAATACTGGTTTGAGTCTAGAAGTTTTCTTTCTTTTGAAAGAGAACTCCAATGCACATCAAAAGAGTTAAAATAGCCACTGATTGTAAAGGCAAAACCTTTTATTTTCATGCCCATTGTTACATAGGGCTAACACAAGTTTTATGGATAGAGTGCAAAGAGTTTGGAAACTCATTATTTTCAACCATAAAAAAAGATAATCAGTAGCATGGATAAAAAAAGAATGTCTACATACATTTGACAATTTTGCTTGATTTCAGTATTTTCAGATTACCTTCATGTGATAGGAGTTCAATAAATCTGCAATTTTTTCTTTTGAAGGGGATTTCAGTGCTATGAGGTCTTTCTCCAAGGCAGGTAACTATTAAAAATAAGATTTAATTACAAATAAGTAAAACAAAACCTACTACTTGGGTTATTCCTATAATAGTAGGATATATGTATATAAACATCCCCTCACCCTCCCCAAATTTCTGACAGACCTTAAAGGAGTCCAAAGCAAACACCACAAGGAGACAGAGTTCATTTGCTAGTGCTGAACCACCCAAATTTAATTATGCTGCAGTGACCAGCTAAGAGCAGCTTCCCAAGCAGGCCCCCAATGCAGGTAAAGCCAGGCTGCACCAATCTGGGAGGAAAGAACACATTAATATGGGGTGTCACCTTGACTGCAACCTTTGCAGCTGTATAAATCTCTAGTTTCATACACTGTTGTCTAATTTGTATATTTTTAAAGCAACTTCCATTATGCTGAGCAGATCATGCCCTTCCAACAGTGGAATTGTAAAAACAGCACCATTTGCTCCCTCCTTCAAGCAAAGCTGTCACCAGCTGGCAAGGGTTAGAAGGACAGCTTGAAAGTGCCTCACCATCCCTGTTTATAGGACATGGCCAGCTAATACAAGTGCACCTCTGCAGACACTCGTGTTGGTGAACAGAGGATTGGGGTGCTGAAAGCCCAAACCTGTCACTGTGGCTGTGGGCTGTGCCCTGGCCAGCACTGCTGGCACCTCACCTTTTCAGATTCTACAAAATGTGTAGCGATGCCAGCTTTTAGCACATCTCTTCCTTTCAGCCTGCATCCTGTTAGTGCGAGGTAATAGCCAATCTTTCCTGAGAGCCTTGGCAAGAAATAGCCTCCACCTACATCAGGAAAAAGGCCTGTAATAAAAAACACAAAACAAAAGTGAAGGGAGAAGATCTTGTACTGATCATCAGTACCAGCAATTTTTTCATGTCTCACTTTCATCTCAAGGTTGGCACAGCAACCTTGCCCAAATTTCTCCTTGACTTGGCTTGACATTTCTGGCATCAAAACCCTTCCTAAAAGCAAACTCTTGAACACTTTCCAAACTTCATCCTTTCTGCTGGCACATTCTTTACAAACATATACCAAACAATAACATTTATTCTTTTTGCCAACAACTCAAGACAATTTTAGGTGCTTGAAAAATCAAGTGTGTTCTCAGCAAAGAAACAGAAGTGACACAAAGAATTATGAAATAAATTGTGCAAACTCAAACTGGATGCTGCCTTTTCACTGAAACCTTTTATTATGATAAAAATATCAAACACTGATGAAGTGCCTCTTCCATAGCTTGGTTTGAACAAATTTTGGGACTGAGAATTCAATAATAGATCAACAGTATTGGCAGGGTCTTCCTGGAGGTGGAGGCACAAGATCTGACTTAGTGCTTGGCTCTTTGACAGCACTGTGACTAAGCTGAAATTAAAAAAGATTATTAAACTCTCCAGTTTAGTAACTGTCTTTGTATATTTTTTAAATCTACAGATTAGGGTAGTTTTTTAAAAATCCACGCTGTGAATAGGATTTAAAACATTTTAAAAAGTTGTAATTGAAAAGTATCTACTTTCGGTTCTATACATTGATCAGCAACAAAATAAATTTAGCCCCTTTTTGTAACATACTTAAACTTGAGAAAACTTTAACTTAGCTGTATTGATTTCAGAAATCAGAGTGCACAGAAGCAGGGTCCAGTTACTACTTCGAAATCATGCCAATGGTGTATTCATGGAACTGAAAGTCTTTTAAAAAAATTAAAGGTGTGCTGCATTTTTTCCCTTTCAGAGAATAAATTAATCACGGAAACAGTTGAAAAAGAATACAAATGAGCAATAGGAAACTCCTAAGACACTTGCCAAAGAAGAGATACTAACTGGGAAAATTCAGATGTACCTAAGGAGTTTATGGGGTTCTGATAGAAGATGGTAATTTTTCATTCACAATTAATTGCTTTTGTTCACAGAAGAGTCAATATATTTACTACAGAAAGACCCTATTCCAAGTATTTTGAGACACAGGAAATTAGTGGTTCCTGAACAGTCCTTCCCTTCAGATGGAATAAGGGGAGGTTTCTTTCACACAGCTGCTCATCAGTGTTTCCCTCTTTGTAATTTTAATCTAACCCATCTCAGCTTCCCCTCTGGTTCCCTCTTGGTCTTCCTTTTGTTCTGCTGCTTCTAATACAACAAAAAGTTGGTTTTAGGAGTCCCTTCCTATCAGCTACAGCTGTAGCCTATTCCTACTGATGGGTGTGCTGTCATCAACTGATTTATTCCTCATCCCCAAGCTACTGAGACATACAACTCTCCTCCTGAAATGCTGAATGCTTTGCTGACACCCTTTAAAAGCCCTAAGCTGTATTAACTCCAATTCATCACTTACCTACTTTTTCACCTGTACTCACATTCTTAAACAGTCTATTCTACATTTTACCTTCTCAGCTTGAGCCATCATAACACTGATGCCAAGACTTCTATTTAGTTTTATGTTTCTATTCATCTGTCTCCCCTTGGATATCTTTCTACTACAAAAAAAAAAAAAAAAAAAAAAAAAAAAAAAAAAAAAACCACCAAAAAACCACCCAACCTCATTTCAAAGCAAAACTTATCTTAAAAATGCCCTCCAAAGGAAAAAGGCAATTACATTATTATCTCCATCCACCAGAACAACAACAGCAGCAATATTTTTTCTTCTTGCTGTAGTTAAAATAATACTGAAGCTGGACTACTGTTCTCCCCACACTCCAGTACATTTCCAGAGGAAAAACATCTTTCTATTGGGATCCCTAGTGCCCTTCCACTTGGCCATACACAGGGAAATCAGTTCTCAACAAACTGTGAAGTTGATTAGCCTAAGTTGCTTTAGAGGCAAATAAAGCTAAATTGAATGAAGGTTTCTTTAATGAAGGAATTTACAAACAGGATTAGTGAAGGTCCACCTAATCCACTTTAAACTTACTTGGTTGCATAGTCTGCTATAGTTTCTACTGCATCCTTTTCAATATTCCTGTGATCCTTTTTCTCTTATAATTTTACTTCTCTTGTCCATGTTCTACATATTGCTCTTAATTCTCTCAGTAATGCTTCCCATATGTTTCTCTTTTCTACTGGGGTTCTCTTAATGTATTTCATACTTGATTTTTGGTTTTTTTGTTAGCATTTAGCAATCATTTCTCAATTTCCTACTGAAGTAAGAGAAGAGCTGTGTTACTGCTGGGCTGCCCAGGCCATAAGCCTATGCCTGTACTGCTGCCTTGCAGTCTGTGCTCTGACACAGGTGCAACATGCTCTGCTGTAATCCCAAAGGTGCAGCTCCGCATTTGCCAAGCATAAGAAAGACAGTGCTGCTACATTCTTATCTTGCCTGGCACAGGGGGTTGGGAATTCATTAGTATTGACATAGAAAGCTAAAAACTTAGCAGGGATATACAAGAAAGTATCCATTATTAGTGTAACACCTCCTCAAAGCCCACACGTTATACTTCCATGGTTTGTTCTCCCCACCAGTGGTTCTTCCACACCCTCCTACTTCTGTGCTGCTTTCCAGGGCTTTATCTTGTCTGTGTCAAACTCCTACAGTCTAGAACTGCCTTTTCTTTCCATTTGCTAGGTGGCATATCTATCAATATCCTTTTATTTATGGCAATGTACAAATGCAGAGTAACTGTGTGAAAATGGAGCAGCTGAATGAATGCTTTGTTTTCATTCCACAGCAAAGGTGTCATGCCTACTGAAATAAGTGAGCACATGAAAAAAACCAATTAATACAGTATCTAGAGAGCTAGACATTTTAAACACACCCCACAGAGATCAAAACAGCTAAGCCTTTAAATCCAAACAGATTTCAGTGGTTTTACTTCTAAGTGATCCTAAAAGGGGTTGAATTACTTTCTTTCCTAAGCAAGTTCTAAGCTTTTCCTTCACATGTCTTCACAGCCTATTTTTGTTTAAATAAGTCCTTGTCACCACAAGAAATCTGTGTAAAGTACATAGTTTTTGTTACTATAAAATTACTCATATCTTTACCTTTGAAGAAGAAAGTGAAAGTACTTTTATTATTAGAATAATTTCACATGCTAGTGAACCTCTATGTTTAGTTAAAAAAATACAAATACAAATTGTTTACTTCAAATGATTTTCATATACAACAGCCAATTATAAATGTTAGAGTTTAGAAAACTCCTATTGTATTAAAGCTTAAGTTCAGTTTACTAAGTTTTTCTTCAGAAAAAAACCCCAAACCTTGGAGGGCTGAAATAGCTTTTGTTTTTTTTATCCCAACTCTACTCATTTAGAAAATTTTCATTACACTTATCAGCTAGCAGGAATTGTTCTAATATTTTTTCAGGAGTTAAAATGATAACGAGCTTGCTTATATTTGGGTGGTTTATTATGCTTTATTGTGCATGACAGTTGCATCATGAGAGTTCACTTTAATCTCACTCACTTTTCTTGAGCCACACCTGTATCTTTATGTAACTCTGAGATACATTGTCTTTTGTACTTCTCAGAATTAACAAAGAAACTGTAGGATCAAACATTAGGAAACACAAAGTACATGTTGCTACTTAAAAAAGGCCACGCTGACAACACCGTGATCTTGCCTAGACACAATCTGTGCATGGTTGTAACAAGTCTACATTAATAATCTACAAGAAAAGCTGGAATTCCAAAATCTGTCTCATTAACATTGCAGAGCAGCTTGTAGTACACCCAGTTGGACTCATACTGAGCTCCCAAGGTAAAGCTGGCATACCTGCACTGGGAGCTTCAGACTTTACCTGCCTTCATCTGTAGCAAGACTCAGTTCCTTTCTAAAAAGGAGTTTTATCCTGACAGCCTTTGTGTCAGTCTACACAGTTAAGAGCCTCAATTATCAACTCCCAGAATACAGGTAAATTTCTAATAATTTAATAGAAAATACTTTCCATTTATGGTCATCTCCAATTCCCTTTTAAAATTCTTTCCCTACCACAAAAGCACTCAGTCAAAGATATTTCACCCTGGGTACACAAACAGTGAAACCCTAAACATGTTAACATGTGATAATCTGGTAACACACTCACCTATTGCTGTTTCTGGCATGGCAAAAAGAGTCTTTTCTGTAGCAACTCGAAAATGTCCATGGATTGAGACTCCAACTCCCTAGACAGGCAAAGGACACAGTCACAAAATTACTGGTAAAAGTAATCATGGCCACAATCCTATTTGACATACCTCTTGCTTTGCTCTACAATTTAAATAATATTATATTTACCATGTGCATCTCAACAAAATATTAAAAGGCCTTTTATGGTTCAAACACTAATAAAACCTCCTATTATCTTCATGATCTGGCTGAAATAGCATTCTATGCTTTGAAAGATGGGTGAGTCATACAGAGAATAACTTCAAAAAACCATGAGTGACCCTGTTATCTCCACTGGACTACTAAGGGAGTTGATATCCTTTTGCTAATGTTACTCCATCTATCATTTTTGCACATACTTCAAATTACCAACAAAAAGAAGCCAATACTTTTGAAAAATACATAAATTTCACAACGTTGTCATCCTAATACTTTCAAAAGAAATAATAATTAACCATTCTTCTAATGTGATAATTACCTACATTATAAACACAGAAGTATTCCAAGCAGAAAAAGCCTTCAGCATTATTGATTGAAATTCAAAATACATGAAAGAAACTCACTTTTTATCCTGGGCACTTATGTTCACCAAGTCAGTAATGGAATTTACATTTCTAAGTATCCAGCACTCTTCTCTAGCAGCCTGTTCTGATGAAACACTTCCCTCAAAAGCAGAAGAGTTTCTGGTGTTGTCAATGTCATATTTTCTGATTTAGGTAGTAAGCAGCAACAAGGCCCAATATAAAAAAAAAAAAAGCACTTCAAACAAGATAAATTTAATTTAGATAAATCTTCAAGAGGCAAACTGACAAAACCAAAAATCTGAAAAAGCTACTACTACTTAGTAATAATATTTGGTAATCCAAGATTATTTGGATTACAGGGCACATATACTGAGGTCTAACTTCTCAAAGCTTACCTACATGATACTTATCAATAGGTGTTTGATCCTACCTGGAGACAAAACCCTCTGCTGAATGCTTCACAAGAAGTTATTTCATACAAATATTCTCTCTCCTTCTTTCCACTGTTTCAGTTTACTTCCTTTCCTCACTGATAATCTCCCCTTTGCTCAGTCCTTCCAGCCATCCACTTTTTATGCTAAAACTAAGATATCTTAAAAATCATTGGCCAAATGAAGTCAGTGTCTGATGAGGAAACATGAGATTTTAAATAACATTTTTAACTGTTTAAATACTAGAAAAATGGCACTTTACCCAACTCAGGCTATTAGTCTTCACAAGCATCTTCACAGTATTTCATACTTCCCATAAAAAAGAGTGGGATTAACTGGGTGATACCCCCTTGGACAAGCAGTATGTATTTGACAGGTTTTTAAGCTGAGAGTAGAACTTCTTTTCCTTTTCTTATCTACAGAGACCTCTGATTGGGTTTTACATCAAAATTTTTCAAAAGGTATCTCAGTTTCATATAAATTAAATTTCCTTTACATCCTTCCCTAGCCTCTCTTACAGTTCTGCCCAACAAGAAATGAATTGTCACTGGTTATTCCATTAGGGTGACAAGCAACTAAATCTGAAAATATTTTCAAGTTTCTTCTGTGAAATGACTCTCTGCCACTCTTGGGTTTTAATAGAAATGTATGAAGTTTTTAAGATTCCAGTTTAATTTCCTGAGAAATGCACCCATAGGGTAACTGGTTATCAAATTTGATTTTAAATTCAGGCACTAAGCCAAATGTATTCACATGAAGAATTGCTGTTCCAAGGAGGAGAATGGGATTTGAGCAAACATCTGAATCTTATTTGCACAGGGCAAAACCTTATGTCTCATCCCTTAGCTGTCCCTTAGCCCTTTCTCTGAGCACTGCTCAGATCTCATCTGAGCAGCAGCAAGAGCAATGGGCCTGTGTTTAGCTCTCCTGAAAATGCAAAGCTGCATGGAAAGCTATGTTCACTCCTAAAACAGTTCCAGAACTCTTAAATGAAATGTAAATGTGACTTCATCACTTGTGACTTTTTAAATGTCATAATAGCATATTTTCACTGCATAAAGGCTGCTGTTATTTTTAGGCATGTTCAACAATAACTGTGACCTTTTTATAAAGATAATGAAATAAAAATCATGCCCATTTTAGTTTTTCTTATGCTTAAATTAATATTTTCTAATCCCATATCTAAAATACAAATACCATCTATCTCAAAGCATTTTTTCTGGCTTGCTTTCTAGATAATCAGAATTTTGTTTAAGGACTCATATTTTTAGCTTGAGTAGTAAGTAACAAAGATTGGAGTGTAAATTCCATGAAGGGAGTTTCTTTTACAAGCTTGTTCCTTTTTTAGAGTGATAAAAATAAATGTCGAGTTTTAATAATAGAAAGTTGAAAGATGCAATTTTCTTTTGAAAGAAGTAATTAAATCAGATTTCACTTTCTCAAGTGATTAAGCCATAATTGGATTTGTTTTTTAGATAGCCTTCGAGTTTTATATCACAGATAACAGCCTTATTTCAGAGGTATATTTAAAAGACTAAAACTTTATTTTCTTTTTATTCATTATAAAGAAAGTGCTGCAAATACATTCTTACTTCTTTGAAGATAATTTCTAAATAATCTAAAATTAAGATAAAATTAGGAGAGAAAAATAAGCTAATGGTACAAATCCCAGTAACTTCTTTACTGGTGTTCATATGCTTTTGTTTGTTTATTTATTACTTCCCAAACAGTTAACAGATCACTGCAGGTGTTTAACTTCCTAGAGCTAATACAGATACTTACTAGTTTAATATATCCTGTGTAAAGAACACACTAGTCAGAAGTCTAAATGCATTCCTCCTTCGTTTCAAGATTTTCTAATTTTATTTTATTTTAATTTAGCTGAAATCTTACATAGCTAGATTCCCCTCTAGGAGGCCCTTCACACCATTAAAAAATCTTCAGTTGGACTGTGTTCACTTCACCAGACACTTGCAGCATTTACACATACAAGTCTTAACACTATAATATCTTTATTAAAGTACACTATATTCTGCACTGTCAGAGATCATGCTTTTCATGACCTTATATACAAAAGCTAATGTCTTCCTTCAGACTTTTCCAAGGTAATACACTCCTATGGTCAATCAGGCTTTTACTGGCTGGAAACATTTTCTTCCACTGACAGCTGAATGTTTGAAGTTTGTAAAGGATACTTACAAAATGAGACTGGAAGTTAAGGAGAATAAAGAAATTAACAAGCAACCAATTTAAACCACTGGGCTGGTTTTGGCTCCTCCTTCTGTAGGGTTTATATACGAATCAAAAATATAGGTAAGAGCAGAAATCATGGTCTGATAATGTATTACTGGAGATAGGCTATTAAGGGGTTTGGTTACAAATTACAGATTGATTACTACATGGAAATTAGAGCAATTATCTTAAAAACAGTGTTAGAACTCAACTCAAGTCTCAGTGTACCTCAGGGAAACATGTAATTTTATAGGCAGTTCAGTCTGAATTCATCAACAAGCTTACAAAAAAGAATGTAGAGTGTCTGAATTTTACTTCCCATACAAGACTGCCTACACAGTACTGTATTTCAAAAGTCATTATGTGACTGTGTATAGAAACTTTATCATTGATGTCCATTTTCTTTCCTCATGATGAACACAGAACCTTATTACAAAGTATTTTTCTAATGAAAAACAGGGTGACCAATAAATGAAGAAATGAAATAAAGCTCCTGTGAATGTTTTGTGTCCCAAAAGCTGTATTATCTTAAATTGAGAATGACCCACATTTAGTAAATCAGAGAATTTATCACATCTAGGGAAGCTATTCAGAAATTGAGGGCCATCACAACAGGGAAAAATACAGAGCAAAATAAATACCCCCTTCCTGAATGACATATCGAAGCTTCTGCTCACATACAGAAAAGCACAGCAAACCATACATCATACTGGCTATTTACTAAATAATCTAACCCAGACTGTAAGGAATGCGTAGGCAAGACAACAAAAGAAACAGAAATAGAAAAGGCCTTCAGGAATGTTGTTTGTGTCACCTTCACCAGGGTGGTAAATAATTTTTAGCTGTTTGACTAAGCACTGTAATGATAATACCAATATTGACTGCAGTGAAAGACCTGTTGTAACAGCTCCCATCTAATGACTACACTTTGTACATTTTTAACTGCATGAGAAGAGCTTCTGGTAGAGCTAGAACCAAAAAGAAATGTAGCAATCAATTGAGCATAACACAACCAAGGGAAAATGTGTCTGCATACAAATGAGCAAAAATAGCCAAGGTGAAGCAAAAATGTTTTCAAAGTAAGCAGAATTGATTCAGAAGCAGCAGGAGCTTATAGCTACAGTAGATCAAAAATCATGGATGTAAGAGCATTACCCCCTGCATCCAGACACAATGCATCTTAAACTGAATCAAAATTAATCTTCATTCATCATTAATGTTAAGACCCACTCCAATGAGTATAATCCATTTTCATCTGTAGATACTAACAGACAAGATGACAAAATGAACCTGAGCAATGCAGTGTGACAGATCAATCTGGACTTAGAATATCACTTCTTTTGGTTGTTGACATATAAATCAACTCTATACAGGTTTTTCAAAAATATCTTTAAAAACAGTGGGTATTGTGAATTTTTCAATAATTTGATGTGGTATTTTAAAACATAAAATACAATATGATAATTTAAATCTAAAATATTAATTTCCATAGACTGATTATGTATTAGACAGTCTCAGTCCAAACTGCTACACACACATAGAAGCACAACGAGCTGCCTGGAGACAGATTATTTGTAGAAAAATCTGATGTCTCAGTCTTGTTCTTCTCACCCCTAAGTATTTAAACAAATTGATCCAACTACATGAATAGTAATCATTTAGGTCAGGTTCTTCTTACAGGGAAACTTAGGGGAAAAAACATATAGGCCAATGCTGCTACAGTGAGTATCTTTTATAAACCAAATTTAGACTGACTTTCTAAAAGCCCAGGTTTGATTTTTCTACTGCCAGCCCAAATTTTCAGTGATTACAATTTTTACTATGGTAACTATCATAATCTGCACATTTTTTTATGGGCACAAGATTTGTGCTGCAACAGAAGGAAAAGAGAAGATGTAAGGAGACCTGGATCTGAAAAGCCTACAGCTTTTAATTAGTAACAAGGTCAACTTTTTCTAGCTTTACATTTGAAAGTATTCTTTTTATCCCAATTTGGTTTTTTTATACATAACTGACCATGTGTATTCAGAAGAAGATAGCAAATGTGGCTTTTTTAATTGTTTCTAAAATTCTGGAAGAAGCTCTCCATTTGTCCCTCTGTATCACCTAAAAATGTAGTTACTGCAAGAAATTTCTGTGTCCAGCTCATCACATCCTAATGTCTGCAGGGAGGGCAGGCAGGTGGGAGAGAACATGTTTCAGCAACGTGCACCAGTGCACAACTGAGCTTTTAGCTTTTATCTTAAAACTGAAGAAACACTTCTTGTTCTTAAAGACAGGTATGTGCATCAGAGCTTTATTTAAATAGTGGCACAGTTATTTGGGATAACAGGAGTGAATCCAGAGGGTTTTTGTAATGATGCTCTCTTTCTCTGAAAAAAGTGCTTAGAAAGTGTAAGACCGATTAAAAGTCTTGCAACTCAAAGAGAAAATGAGCACTCAAATTCTTCAGGAATTGAGGAAAATGAGCAGAAATATGAAAGAATAGGGAAGCGGGCAAAGATAATTCCCTTTAGAACTTCTATTCCTTGATCTATAATAAAGAGAAGGAGAGGGAAATAATGAGATAACTCTCAATATGGGACTAGGCAAGTATACGAAGGCCTAAAATTAGAGAAAAATAGTGGGACTTTTAGCATGCAAGAGTCTGGTGTTAAATGGAAAGAACAAATCTGTGCAGAAGCCAGCAAAAACTCAGCCGTTGTAGAGTTAGGAGAGAGAGAGAAAAGGAATTTTACTTACTGTACCAGTACTGAATTATAATTTAAAATACTTGTATTCAAGACAGTGCTTTATGATAAGCCCTTTGGGGAATAACATCACATGAAAACCATTGAGCATTCAGTGGTTACATTCTGTTGATGTCAAGAGCTGCTGACATTCTAGTCCGATTAGCCACAAAATGAAGAGCACCATTTATTTATCCCTGGGATCATACACCAGAGCCAAGCAGGCAGAGCAGCGTGGCCAGATGGCACAGAGGCTGGAATAGCAGCAAGGAGTAAACCCTTTCTTAGGATTGCCTCAGCATTGTTTTCAACACCCCATATTTCAGAAGGTAAGTGGTGTACAAGTCAACCTCACAATGATTTGTTTGTGCTTGCAAAATCTGTATTGTATTTCACAGTAAAAGCTGCCTTCAGCTTTGAAGCACTGGCAACAAAGCAGGCCACAAGCTCCTCTGTGGTACACAGAGGGAGGGGGAAGAGTGGGATGGGCAGGGAGAGAATTGGAAAGCAGCTTATCTAGGTTTAGTATGACAATTACTTTTACTTCAGGGCAGATTTTAAGAGTGTGAATTAAAACAAAACCAAAGATGTTCCAGAGCATGATGGCTGACAAGAGGCATGACACACTTACAGAAAGGAAGAAAAGAATAGCAATTGGGAGAAGTCCCAAGAAGTACTGACATTTCTAGGTTCCAGTTTCCTAGCTTTTAAAAGGGCTAAAGGGGTAATAATGTCCATTACAGTAGAGAAGTACTGTGTAAAATCATAATTTTTCATGAGCTTTCTATGATGTGCAATAAAATTTGCACCCCAAATAAAATGACAAATGAATAGCTTTGCTCTGCGGGCAATATCCACTTGCAAATACACATTCCTGTAATTAAAAACTGTATCACAAGTGGGCAAAAAAGTGAAATTTTATAGATATGGTTAATCCTAATGTTTCCTAGTTTTTGAATGTTAGTCTCAAATGCTGCTATTTACACTTCTGAGTAGAAGTTACATGCACACAACTTACATGAATAGATATATATGTTGGTAGTGAAAGGAACATTCCTAAAGAGTTACAGCTGCACAATCTGGATGAAAATGGGACAGTGTAAGGACAGCTACTGGTCAACTCCAGCTCCTTTGTGTACTGCAATTCTATTGACTAAAATGGGTAACATACAAGCTGCTTAGGACATCACTACCAATTTACTTGAGAACAGATATTAATGTAGTAAGAATTGTTGACCAAATCCTGCTAAAGTGTAAATGTAGACATTTGTAACTATTGACAGATGCCCCATCAGGTCCTGAGATCTGATTTACAAGGAAAGGTAAATTCCTCTAGCAATATCAGCATCTGGAATGTTTCACTGAAAATTAAATGGCACTAATGTGAAAAAGAACTAAAACTAAATATTAGGCACTGAGTTCACTCATCTACTGCAACACAGGTGCAGTAATTCTGATTCTGTATTCCAGAAGTGAAGATGCACAGGTAGATGCACAATAGAATGAATATTTCCAAACCATGGAGTAGGTTCAGGAATTTGGCTGCGTTTCCCTGGAACACCTGTATTACCCTGTGTTTAAAATGACATCATTTATTAAGCAGCATTCTGAAAAAGCTTCATGTTTTGAACTGCAGTGTTTGTGATGCTTCCCCAACCACAGCATAGATTCCTTTCACAAACAAGCAAGGGAAGCACAGCCTACATGATATCACTGGGAAATGGAGGGCACCATCTTCTGAAACAATATTAAGAGTTACCAGCATTTTGCAATAAAACTGAGAGGGCACCCCAGCTGAGGTCATGCAGAAGCCAATCACTAATGAAACTTTATTTGACAGCTTCATTACTTGCTTGGATGATGAAGTAACAAGGATTTCTAGAGGTCACAATTTACTTTTGGTGAAGGCAAACACTTTCAAGGGCAAGATTCAAAACCATCTCACTTTGGAGAAACTAACAAAATGAAAATAACTACACTCAGGAAGGCCTAATCAAATGCAGAGATTATAAGGATGCTTTCCATGGAATAAATGACTGGATGTTTTTCAGAAGTTTACACCAACCATGAAATTAGTACAAATAAAGCAATGGTGTTGTGAAAAGAACTACTGAAGGTATCACACTACAGCACAGTCTGCAGCAGCAGGCAGCCAAAGGCTGCAGTGGGAACACTCAGCCTAGATTCAGTACAGCTGGGCAGCCTCATCAGCCCAGTGCCACCTGATACGGCACTCAGCTTTCTTGAAATTCAGAGAAAAGGAGCACTTTTTTTCCTTTGTAGGCTTTGTAGAAAAGAGTAGCTCTGCAAAACCGACTTTTTGACAAGGAAGAAGATTTAAAATTGGTTAAAGGTAAGCAATACAGGCATGTACTGTGATGGGAGTCTATGTTAGGCAAGGAGGAAAAGAGTGAGAGTAAAAGTTTTGTGAATAACTAGAAGTGGTGGCTTCCTAGGACTGGATGCTTTCAAAACTCCTATTTACAGGGACTATTTGTAACACAGTATCTCTGTAATAAAGGGATAATTATTCTGCTCTACTCGGTGCTGATGAATCCTCCAGCTGAAATACTGTCTGGTCTCTGGCAATGGACTGTGAAGTACACAAATGGGAGAGTTTCCAGAGGATTGCAAGAAGACTAAGAGACTTAATCTATAGGAAAGGCTGAAGAGCTATCCTTATCAAAGAGAGAGAACCAGGAGCAAGGAACGCAAGTATCTAAAAATGTCCATAGGGAGCTGAGACTAAGACTGAAATATACTGATTACACTTTACTAAAGACTTAAATTAGACACTAGGGAAGCCAAGATTGAAAGAGTAACCAAGCACTCAGGTGACATAGCTAGAAAAAACAGAATTCCTGCTGTTGGACAGTTCTGAGTGCTTCAGGTGAAAATCAGCTAAGCACTCATCTAGCTGTACTTAACCCTAATGCAAGCGCAAGAGAATAATCCTGATGCTCCTCCCAGCTCTACACAGCTAAAGCTTAAGATATTTCACATTACTACATGAGAGAGTAATACTCAAATGGGTCTTAAGAAAATTCTACTGTCCAACACTCACCCTAAAGAAACTCTGTGTAAATAACTTAAGATGTAGACTCTCAGTGTATAAAAGACCTTGCCTAAAAAACCCACACCAACAGGTGTGTTGACAAAACTAAAGGAAAGACACTCAGGAACCAAAAGATGCAGTTACAGGTTGACATTTTAATCTCCCAGTCTGTATCCTAAGGTGCTCTGAGGAAAGACTAAAGGAGTCACTCCTGAGTACTGCTATTGCTCTCACAAACCGGGCCTCACAATCTGAGGGAGTCAGAGGTGGAAATTTGGTCAAATTTTCTTCTGTCTTAAAGAAGAAACTTTACATTATTCTTCCTAAACATGAAGACTGGAATATAAGATGTTTGGAATAACTCAAAGCACAGTGCTTTGCAAAGTATTTAAGAGAGCTAGCAACTATACCAAACTTAATTTCTGTACTGAAAATGTTGCATGTTACCATATAAGTCAAAACCTACTTCCCCCACAGGAAGATGTTTTCTCAGTCTAAAACTAAAAGCATACATTTTTAAAGCACAGCTAAAACAAACTTAGGAAATATGCTGCGTAAGAGGCCAGACTAAAGGATTAAAAAATTCCTATGTTTGAGCAACACTCTATTCACCAGTAAAAAAATAAGCATTCAGGGTTTTAGTTTGGCCTTACTGATAATTAAACACATAAGCATTTAATAATATTAGACAATAGGCCTGAAAGAGCAACAAGTTGCTTTTCACAAAACACAACATTCAGCTGTGAAATCGATTGCCAGAGGCCTTTCTGAACACCAAACCTACTGACTGTCATAAAACACGAGATGCACAGAGAAGTGAGTGTGACCACTGATGGTTATTTAGCACTGTGGCTCTGAAATGAAGCCTAGCTCAGGAAGTTTCTAAATCACACATGATCTAGAGTATGGTACTGCAAAAAAGGGTATTTCATTCATGCTGTTATAGATTCCTGCAACTAAAAGCAAAGGCCTTTGCTCCTGAGAATGTACTTATGATTTTGCAAAGCTCCTTAAGTTTTTTTACATATTTTTAAACTTTTGAAAGTTAATCCAGTGACCTTGACCATTTTCACCAACTTCCAAAGCCTAAGCCCTGTTTTTCTTTTTTTTCTTTCATATATTCACCTTGACTTCCAAGCCAAATCATTGAAAAGCCACCACTCAATCTGTCTAGTGTGCTTTATTTGGCTCTGAAAGAGGTTTCAAAACAATTTTATGAATCTTTTTGTCTGTTAGAGTATCTGACACAGTAATATATTTTGTGCCAAAGCCCTATTTAAAACCATAGCTTTGGACTGATCTTCTAAATCACCTATATTCATCTCCAAAGAACTTAAGACAAGACTGTGACTTTTCTAAAACCAAGAAGACCAAACGTAGGATGTCATTTGTAGACAATAATATTTTAAAAAACCCCAAACTTCTCAATTTCTTGTCAACTGTTTGGGTACTTAATTACAAGGAAAAGAAAATTTATGGATAAAAATCAGCTAAATGTGAAGTAAATTTTAGAAGCATGAGTGTGCCCAGTGTTCCTTTCAACAGAGCATGTCCTTTAGCAGTAAATGTGGTATTTATAACTCATTTCACTATTTTTCAGTAAACTGCAGACACCTTTGCTTCTAACAAATTTGTCTTACAAATTTGAACTTACTGCTCCAAATAAGTACAAAAAGATGAAAAGATATATTTATACTGAATATCAATTTTTGATGAACTACAGAACAGACAAGGTGCTGAGAACAAGCTCCACAGCCCCATCTGTCGGCTCATGAAGCTCCCTAAGCCATCTACCAGCCCCTAGCCAATAATGAAGTGGAACCAGTTAATTTTTTGGATAAAATTCCTGAGTTTACCATCACAGCTCTATGGTATCTGTGCACCAGTAGCAACTTTTACTACATATGCACATAATAACTGAGTTTCTAACACACTTCTGTGATTTTTAACTTATTTTAACCAAGAACAACAAGGTAATCTGCATAATGCTGTTTGTTTGAGCAAGGTTGAGACTGGCTTGCTTGCATTTTTATTCAGAGATAAATGGCCTACAGTGAAATTGCAGTGTTTAAGACGTGTCCCTTGACTTTTAAACCCAAGCTGAAATGACTTGCTTTTAAAGCCCAGGGCTTGAATGTCCACCTTTTAAAGGCATCTGCTGTTCTTTGTAAGTGACAAATGTTCTACAGATATCTGCCTGCAAGGGAGGCGGTTGAAAGGAAAAGTGTAGCAGACAACTCAAATCTAACACAAAGCACACACGTGAAAATTAATCAGGGTTGAGAAATACTACTGCTAACCTCCTTTGTTAAATTATCAGGAAATGCTTCCATGTGCTGCCAACGTGTGGGGGGAAGTGTGTTGATGATGCACTCCTGTAGTAAGTACATTATCTCAGAGTAAACTGCAGCTGTGTTAACAAATTCAAATCAAACAGCACTCAAGGTTACACAAAAAAAAAAGTTAAAAATAGTCTGGAACTCAAGACCCATCTTCTTGTTACCATAAATTGTGCAGCACACTTGCTGAGTCAAAATCTAATCCCCTACCCACAAACAAAGATAATTGCTACTTCTTGTATATGATAAGCAAATATGTGGTCATTCAAACCCTAATGGCAGTTAAACTCTGTCATGATCCCACTGAAATTTGGGTATCCTGCACTAAAATTTGGTTATCCAAAATAATGTTTCAGACTAATTGCTGTCTTTCAGAAGCTCTTTAGAGGAAAGAGAATTCATGAAGCATCTTAGTAATGCAGGATCATCTGATTCCATTATGTTCTTTTCAGGCCAAAAATAGACTTTCCTTTCAAAGGACAGAATTCTATTCCTGCTCAGGCCACATTCATAATGAGCAATCTGCAGGACCTTTAAAAAGCTAGTGGCTGCTGGGCAGTTCTGCTCATTCATAGCTTTCCAACCTATTATTCAAAAGTCCATAAAATAAATGGACTCCTTATCTCTTATCTACAAACCTTCAGGTCTCCCATGGTAAATAATGTACTTTTTCTGCAAGAAGAGCTACAGAACAAGACTCCTTCATGCTGGAAACAATGTATGTACACTAGGCTGAGGGGAATAGCTCTCTAGCTGAGATCCTTGGGGCTTGGTAGCAAAGAAGCAAAGGGCAAGAGAGCTACTGTGTGTTTAGAGCACAAGCTGAAAAGACCAAAACAGACAAATGAAATGTGTAAGGGAAGATGGAAAGGGAAGAGTCATGACAGGTCAAGGATCATGCAGTGTTCCACTTCTTGCATCCTATCTCTGACAAACTTTATTTAGATAGACTCTACACCTGTATCATGGGATGTACCAGAAAACAACAGAAATCTAAGCAGTGATGTGGCAGACACGTTTCTTAGTCAAACTCATTGTTCAAAATAACTGAGGATCATTGTAGTCTAATCTCTGATATGGCGCAAATATATCCTACAGATGTCAAACTCAACAGAACAGAATTTTAGCATGTAAGAAAAGCATGGCATTGCCCTGTTAACTTCCTACTTATGGCAACAGTTGCTGAAAAAAATATTAACACTAAGTATAACTAGCAAGATGATGGAGTCTTCTCTATGTTGCTTTAACAACAAGATGCAGCCCTGGGTAAGGTGTGTGTGAGGAGTCAGGATCTCACAGATGTTTAAAAAGTACTAGAGAGGTGAGAAAGTAGATGCATTTCCAGATTAGTTGTTGGAAAAATACAGAACTCATGAATGTCTGTTAAGCTGTTGCTTAGAATTCTCTCAATTTTTCAAAGAGCTGTTTTTTACACATATTTTTATATAGTTCTATTTTTTAATACACTTGGAATGGAGAACTATTCCCAGCTCTTGTCTGATATACCAACTCCCCCTAAGTATTCTGAAAACCTTTGGGAGAGTTATTTCCAGCAGTGAGGAGCTTCTGCTCTTTTCCTCAGAGAAGGCATTTGTATTAGCTATCAAGGAACAGCAGAGGCCCTCCAAGAGCAGCAGTGTACCCTGACCAGCAAGAGACAAAGGTTCAGATTATGATGTTTGTTCTTCAATTGCCATGTTGGAAGTGCCCTGAGTGCGATTCATTCAACTCACAGACAGAACACGACATTATTTTAAAGCAATCTGTCAGGGATCACACCAAGGCACTTACCCCTCCCATTGTAATGCCATCAATAAGTGCCACATATGGCTTCTTGCAAGTCCCTGTAAGAAACGTAAAGAAAAGCAATCATCCATCTTTTTCAAGAGTGGACCTGTGACTAGCTGCCACATGACACGTTACCCTGTGTCCTACTTCAGCAAGAGCAGCAGAAAATAAATGGTAATTTAAATAGTAATCACATTATCAACTTACAGTGAAGGTACCCCATGCAGTTCTTAAGAAATGGAATGAAACACCAGTTTCTGATTTACTGGATTGTGGGTGTTGTAAGAGAACATTATACAACTATCAAACATCAGACTGTTTGTTCAGTGAGTACCTGACAGTTCAGCCACTATAAAGAGCTTTGTCTGTTGTTGGGACACAGCAGACACCCTTTCACCCCCTCTCACAGTCTGGATTAACAACAGCACAGGGTGTGTGCCAGCCCTTCAGTGCTTTACTACAAAGCCAGATGTATGGGCAGGTTGCAGTCACAATGTGACCATGAACTAATGCAATGCAGGCATGTTCTGTCACACCAGCTCTTGCACACAACCCTGGATGTGGTGCAGGCAGGTTCAGATGACAATGTCTTGAACTACTTCATCTGCTGGAGCTTTCAGAAGGCATAAAACTAAAGCCCAAATGCTTTCAATTACCATTCATGGAAAGACAGAGCTTCACTGTTAATGAAACAGCTGCCTTGTATTCAGCGTTTTCAGGTCAGCCTTACAGTCCAGAAAGATTGCTGATACAGGTATCCCCTGCAACCATGGTGCAAGTTTTTCTGTAACAACTATACAGAGCTTTGTTTAAAAAAACCCTGTTTTTAAAAGGCAGTTCAATCCTTCAAAATAGTAGTTAGAAAATGTTAAGAGAATTGTATTTTGAACTTTGTTCTTACATGAACATACAAGCTAATGTATGAGCTGTAGATGCTACCCCTTGAATGAAATTTCTGTAGCAGCAAGCCTTTCTCATTGTGAGGCTGTGAAAGCAGCTCCCTGCTGTATTTTTCAGTTGTAAAACGTAAGATATAAATAAATCTTTTTAGCAGAAAACTCAGTCTAAAAGGAATACAATCATACTAAAGCTATCAAAAATCTTGGGTTTGTAATTACATGCATTATAGATACTGAACACCTAATTAAAAAAAAAAACAGAAAAAGAAAACAGACTTTTAAAGTATGTACCCTTGCAACAGAATTATCATCAAGTTCAACTGGCAAGGTAATACTATTTTTCCCCAACTATGTGAAACCTTAAATTACTTTTTTTGCCTTGTACTGGCGAAGGAAAGAAAGGTACATGACAAGCATGCTCAGCCTAGAAGCTCTGTCAAGCAAAGTAAAAATAACTTTTTAGGAATTACTCTAATAGCTGTGCTCTTCTGTGAATGTAAGCAACACCTTCACCTGTCCTCCTGTAGTGACTAACACTGGATACAATATTTTAAAATCAAACTGTATTCAATTAAAATATGTTTGGAGTATTTTCTTCTCACCAAAACCTTCAACTCTTGACTTTTACCCTAAAGAATTAATATCCTTTTTTAATATGTTTTACTCCAGTAAACTTCACCCAGTGTCTTTGCTGTTCTTTGCAATAAACTAAGGCAGCTCACTCCTAGTCTTTTATGCTCAGCCCTAGTCTTTTATGCAGTCTATTTAAATTGAAAGACTTAATATAATTTGATCTTCTGCTTTCTGACTGAATATTAATGATTTTCCACACATCTGTATTTACCTCAGGTCTTCTTTGAAGCAGATTAATGATACTTAGGGCAGAACTGCAGTGTCTGCAGCTAAAACTAATTCTTCCAGAGGAAGACAGAGGAAACAGAACTAACGCTGACAGTGGGATGGGATAAAGTAGCTGTCACAGTAACTTAAACAAAAGAAACACATTCTGCATGCAAGGTATAAAAATGAGGTATGTTACATTACTGGTATTGAACTTGGTAAAAAAAAATACTACTTCTCTGATGTTACCACAGTCTTTAATAGATTATCAAAGAGATAAGTTTACATTTGAAGCCAGTGTTATGAAAACTGTAGTGTTTCAGAAATTGCTAGTAACGTACCGATGGCATTGTTCAGCCTATATTCTCCTTGGAAGAAATCTTGTGACAGTTTATCTCCAACTTTCCCCGCTTCTGTGATGGCTTAAGAGAAATAAAAATTCTGAAGATAACTGTAAGTTTAATAGAAAATAAAATAAAAGAAAATAATGTCGCACAATTTGGGTATTTTCCTACAGCAAATAGAGATCAACTTAATCCTGCTTTATTATATTTGAGAAAATTTGATCAAATTTAAATATGAATGTTAAGTCTCAAACTGTATTTAATTGTATTTTGATGGAGACTTTGTCACATACCTGTGAGAGTATGGTCCGTTTTCTAATCCCTCCTAATGTTAAATATTCATTTGTGATATTTTTCATACCAAAATTTAGAACATTCACTTAAAACTGATTATACTGAAGACTCTAAATACTAAAAATGAGAAGCCAATTAGAGCATGACATAATTTAATAATGACCTGTGCTGCTTGTTTACTGACAGTTTACAACAACTGTTAATTTTGACACTTTGGAGATTTCCTGCAGTTCATAGCTAAAAAATAACCCCAGATACATTGATCACCCTTGTGAGATCTGTATCTAGCCATCCAAAACATCAGACACAAATTATCCAATACTATGAGAGCTAACTGTTAGGACCCTTCAAAATTTCTTGTAAAGAAGCTGTCAGTAATGAAAATTTGGGAAGAGAAAGGTAGAGACAAGAACCCTCTCTTCCCTGGAATGACTGGCTGCTATTACCAGTTATCCATAAAAATGTAATTTTTGCACTTTTATACAATGTCCTGACAGTTGTCTCTCGACAAACACCTTAAACAGCAACTGCACATGAAGGTGTCACAAGAGTCAGCACAACTGATCTCTTACTGTTGTGTAACAAGCTTTTCTTACCCAAGTCACAGTAAACAAAGGAAATCAACACAAAGTAGTAACTGGGAAAGACATCAAATATTTAAGAGAGTACAGTCCTTACCTCTGATGTCACCCCCAGCACAAAAAGCTTTTCCTCCAGTTCCCTTTATAATTATGAGAAAAGTTTCAGGATCTTGTTCCCACGTCTAAAAAGAAGTAAATATTTCCATGTAAGACTTAAAAATCTGTGCAAATAATGTTTGCTCTGCATAGCATCTATAATTCTTACTTTACTTTTTCAAAAAGCAAATCAAACCGTATTTTTAATTAGTTAGTCTTAAGAGCCAAGTGTCTTTCTTCCACTTCTGCATTCTATTCAACCATGAGAGCAGAGATGAGCAGAACTGCCTTGTGTATTTCAGAAAAACACCTGTGCACAGCTCCCAGCCTCTGGGGAAAGGCAGCACCCCACAAAACAGGGCCTGACAGAAATCCCAATGGGAAAACTGTGGGGGCAGAGAGGTGGGAATATGTAACAGTGTCCCTGTAAAAATCATGCAAGTTATGTAAACCTAAGATGCCTGGCAAAGAAATCAGCATTTAAATTGTCTCTGGATTTTGTCAAAATGACTACAATCGACACTAATGAAGGAATGGATCAAATCCCTTTGTCCACATGCTTTGTTAGTTACAAAAATTATGGGCTTTGGATTTTGGGTTTTTTTCTGAATTAAATACTCTTGCACCTGACTTCAGCAGTGGGGCAACTGTACGAGAAAAAGATGTCTTTTTCAGGCATTCCACCCCTGCTCTGAAACTATGTTTACATGTCCCTTAATCAAGTAAGTGTATCCAGATAAAAGAGGGACATGTTATCTCTGTATGCCAGCAACTGCACTTAAAACTTTTAAGGTTATGCTTCAAGTAAAACCTGGTACCCAGTACTACAGATTATGTATTTCTTTCTTTACATGTTCTCCAAAGAATGCACAAATTTGCAACACAACCATCTACCAGAATACCAAAAGGCATCAGACAATTATCCAAAAAATGTTGGCATCTAACGAATTTTACTCTGTGCACATGATAAATAGTATAATTAAATTAAAAGGGACTATTTTCATGCTTAAAATCTCATGGTACTTAACTAACTTGTAGAAACAGTGCCTGTAAATCCATGAGTTCTCATTTAAGGAATGACACTCACAGCCCCCTGCTTCCCAGTGGCTGGTATCTCTTATTTTCAGCCATGCAGCCTCCCCACAAAACATGCACTCCACCAAGAGGCAACGCCACGGTATAGCTTGGAATTTGTGCATGCTAACTGAGGAGGTGGGTGTTGCCAAAAGGAACATAAAAATGCTGAGCACTGCTCGCTCTTAATTCAGTCCTGGTATTAACATGGAAGTCCATTTACCAGTGGACATGATAAATTTAACTCTGACAGCTTGCTGCTTGGACGTCTTCTCCTCTTTCCAACTTGCTTGAAACTGCCTGGTTTCTCCCATGCTGTAAATCTGAGCTCATTGTACTCACACATACTTTCATTCTTTAAATCAGTACACTAAGTGTCTAAGTGCATTTCAAAATTGGATTCAAATAACATATGTATAGTGGATGAGTAGAAGTGGAGCTACTAACCTTTATTTGAGGATAAATTTGTTGTATCATAGACAGATTTAGTGCATTGAGAGCCTTGGGTCTATTCAAAGTTATTATTCCTGCACCTCCTTTCTTTTCCAACAACACTTCTGCTGTCGAATCCGTTTGCTTAGACATTTTCTGTGCATGCAAAAACAAATTAATAAAGCAAATGTCATCAGTTAAATAACTTGAGTAACATATTTACGAAAGTATTTATGGAAATTTATTCTCAAAACACGCTAAATAATTCTTTGGAAACTACTTTATGTTTGACTCCTTCAAAGTTAGAAACCTCAGACAGATTTTTGGACCATACATTGTTTCACAGTAATATCCTGAGTTCACTTAAATAAAATTTACAACAGAAACACACACACAAAAAAACCCCAAACACCAAAAACCAAAATCAAACAAAGAATTCCCCATCCTACTAATAAAACACAGACCCATGGCTCCTTAAAACTGACATTCTGAAAATACTTGCAACAATTAGAACGACGGTTCCATATATCCTTACTGCTAGTTTGACACTGCAAACTCAAATGTACACCCTGCTTCATCTTTAAGTAACTTTTAACACTACAGAACAAATCCCCTGAACTATTTTCTCACTCACAGTGGGCTGATAGTTAAGGAATTTATGGAAGCTAACACAGAAACTACCTATAAAGGTAAGTAAAGCCAAAGTAATTAAGCTTTAATTTACAGTAGAATAGAAACTTGTAACAAAGTGATCAAAGATGTGAGCAATACTATGCCTGAGCAATAAATGACAGTGTTGAGAACCACTGCGTGCAGACACATTAGAAGCTGCATGTGCTGTGTGTCTCAGGGGAGTTAAAGAGTCCTGGAAACTCCCAACTCTGTCAAAACATGATGCTTTCCTTACCAAATGTTGTAATATTACTTGCAGTCTGTTGAGTGCCTTTAGCCTGAAAAAGAAATATTAAATTGACAGCTAAAAACCATAAACCAGCCACACCATTCCCCAAATATCTGACTGCTGGATTAAGCAAAGCAGTGGCAGAAAAAATTCTGAACACAACTGTTTCATGTTCTCCTGTTTAAATTAGACTGGGGCACAATTTTTTATTGAAACAGCTGGAAATTCCTTGCTTACTAGTAAATACATAGCAGATACCAGTGTCAGCTACTAATATTTCCAAGTTAGGAGAACCTGGAAATACCAGGACAAAGGGGTTGAGGGATATGACTGACACTTTGTGTGTGTGTTTTAAAGTTTTACAACCTTTGTGCGGGAGCGTTCAAATACTGATTTTAAAAATAAAGTCTTGTCAAAAACTTTGTGTATTTCCAAAAGCTTTCACGACACAAGCCTGCCTTTGTGTGCACATACACATTACACACATTTACACAGTTTGTGTGAAGTGCTCGTGCTGCTGTGGGCCACAGGAGAGACCCACGCTGACAAACTTTGCGAACACGCCGCTCGTTTTGAGTAATGAGGCTGTTACTTATTAATGGCCACTGAGGAGGGCTGTGCTAGCCGGACATCAGAGAGCTCGAATGAGAAGCTTCACCTTTCAGCTACTTCAGCGCACAAACCCGGTCAACTACATGTTAGTGCCGCGGCATGCTAAGCTATTTTTTTAATGACATGCTCGCTCCTGAAGGTGAAAGTTAGTGAAGGCCTGGCTGACGTAGGCCCAGATCACAACTCGCAGCAGCTGCGGGGCTGCGATCCCCGGCCGGCCCGGGCCGCCGCTCCCCTCGCTCCCCGCCGCCGCCT
>VXAC01000486.1:4056-70065 GCA_013399225.1 Rhipidura dahli
CAGGATGGGATGGGATGGGATGGGACGGGGAGACAGTGCTGCCCTGCTCTCCTTGTGACTGTTGGGATCACAGAGCCAGGCCAGGGCCAGATCGTGCTGGGTAGAGCAGGACAGGATCTCAGCACCTGGCTGGGAACTGAAGTGCCTGTCAAGCCCTCATCCTCAGCAGGGTGCTGGATCCTGGGGAAGCACAATCAGAAATGGACTTGGCTCTTCATCTCATAAATCAGTTCACATACTTAATTTTAACTATCCAAACACTCCTGTCCTTAGACTTTAAAAAGTGGTGACAATTTTGCCTCAATAGGGTCCAACTTAGGTGGGAAATTTATGGCCAGAACTTGCTCTGCTTGCCCTGCTGAAGAACTATGCTGGGTGATGCATCTCCTGGACGAGTGTAATGGCACTGAGGTAGGATCAGTTTAGCCCACTGGCCTCAGAAGGGCCAGCTGTGTCAGCAAAGTGGTCAGGATTTGTCTGCTGTTGAATTTTTGCCAGTTGAGGACCTGTTGGAAGAGTCTGGAGGCTGACACGTTGAGTCCCTTCGCAGACAGCTGAAGTAATCCCAGTGGCAGCCTGCACAGGGGATGCCAGTCCATCCTGCACGGCGTGGAAAAGGCAGTGGCACAGTAACAGCGAGGGCAGAGCAGGACATATGGCACTCACGTGTGCGTGGAAGGGGAGGCTGCTGGCGAGCAGTCTGCTGTGGATCACTCAGAACAGGCTGTTCTCTGCAAAGAAGGATACTCTGAGAAGCATTGTGGGGCAGCTGAAATACTCCGGAGGCAATGAGTCAAACACTCACGATGAATATTTTTTTCTGACGAAAACCAGACGTGGATTAGCAGTTGGAGCTGCAAGTCAGAAAGTAAAGGTGGTAGGCATGCGGCTGCACACGTACGTGGGCAGGAAAGCAACAGCAAAGAGCTGCAGGCCTGCAGGGAAGGGAGACACAGGTAAACCAGAAATCCGCTCTGAGAAAATGTCCTGCGGCTGCCAGGACCAAAATTATTTGGCGAGGATGCCTGGAGACTTCCACAGGGAAGACGCCTGATTCTCCAAGGCGCCGGCCACACTCTGTGCAGTGTTTGCTCAGCACTTCTGAAAAGAAGGCTGCTTCTCCCCACGTGTTTGAATGAGAATAGATTGGGCTGAAGGACTGGATTTAGTTTTCCCTGTGCTCAGGGAAGTTGAGGCTGTTTCAGACATGCAGCAGGCCCTGCAGAAGGACTCCCCCACCAGTGAGAGCTGCACAGAAGCCCTCCTGCAAATCCACTGCACTCTGAGACTGCAGCCCTCAGCATCCACTGGCTGTAGCTCCAAGCAGCACAAAACTGTGTAAAAAAGGTGGCTTATGATCTGAACTGTGCATTTGACAACTTATGATCTGAACAGTGCATTTGAGTTGCTGCATGCACTAGTTCTTATGCAGATGCTGCTTTCCCTCTTGGGTATCCATGTGTCCTCAGCTGTAAGGACAGTCTTCTTTATCAGCCTTTTTTTTTTTTTTCCTAAACCCTATCTGAGGCTAAGGTTTTATTAATAACTTTCAAGTGGCTATTTTGCAAACCTTCCTTGTGCTGCACACTTTCCTAATTTATTGTAATTTCCCGTCTGGTGGAGTGCACTTACTTCCTTTATATAATATATCAGCTGCAGGGCTGGAAATTGGGCAGCTATGAATTGAAAAGAGCAGACTTTCATGAGGCCAAATGCGGTCAGGTATCATTGCCACTGGGAGCAGAATTTGACCTGATAATCTAATCTCATACGAGAGACTATCTCCAGAAAAGTATTGTTACCAACAGCAAATGACCTCTGCTAATTAAGCTGGAGCAATTAGTCCTATTTAAAGCTGTCGAGAAAATATTAACTGCTAAACAACAGTTAGTGCTGGATAGTTCAAATAATGAGTGTTTTGTTTGCTGGTGTGTGTTAGGTGATGTGTTGGGAAATAATTATCCTTTGACTAGCAGCCAGCTTTGTACTAATCAGAAAGGAGAAGTCATGCTCTGTTTGAAGGATTATACCTAAAAATAGTTCTGTTACCGCCACATCAACGAGCAAAATGAAGCAAATTCACGGCAATGTACACACCTTCCTAACATTTCACTTTTCATCCTAAAAACTCATTGTTCAGCTGGGACTTTCTGTTTGATTGTGTAAAGAGCACCAATGTGATCTCCTGCAATAGCACTAAGCACACTCTCCCCGAGGAGCATTACCCTATGCACCACTGACTCGCTTTCAGACCCTGCCAAATTCCCAAATGCCCCAGGAGGAAGTAAGGATCCTTTCTCTTTATACAAACAATCACACATAATGTAAGATCAACAATATTTGTGACAATCGTGTCGCAGAAGAAATCCATCTGCTTCTTCTCTGAGATGTTTGTGTGCCTGCCCATCCGCGAGGAGCAGCCGTCCCTGGTAACAGCAGGTGACTTATCCCTGCAATTCAGTAGCTTCAGCCTGTCAAACTCTGCTGGGAAAAGTGACCGAGATGGGAAAAGGATAAAAAAAGGTGATGCTGGTGAGCAGAGACAGGATTGTCATTGCAAAAAGGAAAATTGGGGTATCTTTGGCCATGCTGTAGGTGCTGCCTTTTACTGATAAAGTGTAATTGGTTTGGAGGGAATACACCAGGCAGAGGCACTGTGGAAACACAGGTTAAGAAGTGTGAGAAGTGAGACATTCCACATAGGACCATGCCACTGGAGGACTGGCAGCTGAAACATGCCCAAAACATTCCTAGAAGTTTTTTCTTATTCTTTTTGGATAACAGCAGCAGACTAAAGCTCACCTGAGCAGCTTTCAGCGGATGTAAAGCTGTGCAGCTCCCTGGCCAGCTGCGGGCACATGCAAGCCCCTCAGCATCTCCCTCTCCTCTCCAAGTGTCTCCAGCTGAGTTTTGTTGGACCTGGAGCTCCCAGCCTGGAGCCACCCTCCTCCTTCGTGGTGCCAAACGGGAGGTGCCCCGTGGCCTCGGGGGGTGGCAGTGCTGTGGGGTGTGCCCGCGCTGCCCCGGCTGTCCGGGCGTGTTGGCACTGGCTGCCGGCCGTGCCCCTGCCCTGACTCATCCTCTGTCCTGAGAACCAGCCACAGAACCGGGCCCGCCGTGCTGGAAATGGAAGAGTTTGGGTTTGTTATGCAAACTGGCACTCAGTTTCCTGGTTCACCAAAACCAGCAGCTTGGTACTCACATTTGCTTCACAAGCTAACTTTTTTTCTTCCCTGCCCCACTCAGCTTCTAGGTGTTTCATGGCAATGTTTGCCTGCTTGGCTTTAGCACCCAACAGCACAAGTTTTTTTGTGTGTGCCCTGGCAGCAGTTTGAATCCACACATGAATAGTACCAGGTGCTGGACAGTGTCTGGGTTTGGTTGTACCCATTCTTTTCAGGATTGATGCTCAGAGTTATTAAAACTGGCTGTACCAGAGTGCAAAATTCCCATGCAAATAGGAACTGAGTCCTGACCTCCAAGTTCACAACCTAAAGGAGAAAACAGAATCTTACCAGACTTCTAACCATTACCATGATTAGCAGAGCATCTCAGATGTAATGTTGTACCTTTCCCATCTGATCCTGTGTAATGCACCAAATCCTGTTGTCCTGAATGAGATTAAATGAGGATTTTCTACTAGTTCAGTGCCTTAGCCATTAGCCACTGTTGTGTCTCTAGGCAGTGATGTACCTTTGCAAGCCTGGCCCAGTGTCTCTCTCAAAACCATGATATTTGACTTCTTCCTACCCAAATTATTTTGATAATTGGTCTTAAGCTCATTGGCACAATGTTTTGAAAGGCAGATCTAAGTGTATACACCAAAGAGGCAAACAGAGACACTAAAGAGCCCAAAATCTCAGCAGCTGCTAGGTGTATAAATATTTCAGCTATCAACAAGTCATTTTGCTGGGCCAGGTGAGTGCTGCAGCCCCCTCAAAGTCTGCAAGCTGCCCTCCCTCAGAGGGGGACCCTGCCACTGTAAGGAATAATTGCAGGGACAGCACAATAGCCCATGACAAAAGATTTTTCCAGGTGGTAACATCTGAAGAGTGATTTGTGGCCAAAACTTTGAGCTCTCTTGTTAAGAAGAAGGACTCGAGACAAGCACCTGTCGGGAATTCCTGGTGGGGAAGGGAGAACGGCATTCAGGATCAAAGGTCCCATGTGCAGATGAAGAGCCCCACATCGACTGGTCCCGTGAGGGTTACAGATGCCGCTGCACTCCCTGTGCAAGCCGTGGTGATGGACCAATGCCAGTCACCCCAGGGACAGCCCCCAGTCACCTCCTTCTGCCCAAGCATCGGAGGGTACCCCAGAGGTGTCCTGAGACACAAAGGTGAGTGTCAGCCCGCGTCCCCCCCGGGGCTTGCCACCCCCTCATTGTGCTGTGGAGGGAGGAGCGCTTCCTCTTGGACCGGAGCAGGTAAACTGGGAGATGTGCTACAAAGCTCCCATTGTTTCACAGTTCGCCCGCTCGCAGAGCCCGCCTTCAGCCAGGGGTGTTTTGTTTGTCTGTTCTTCCCCTAAATGCTCACTTGGGAGCCGTCAAATAAAATCTCAATTAGCTCACTTAGGACACGAAGGGCAATGTGGGATGTGTTCGCTGGCAGGCAGCGTTCCCTGGCAGGCAGCGTTCCCTGGCAGGCAGCTCTCCCCGCTGCGGGCACGGGAGGCGGCAGGGGCGGTGCGGGACCTGTTGCTCGCACACAGCCCCGACGAGGCATCGCTGGTACCCTAGCAGGCTCTCGTCCCCAGACTAGGACAGCCACACCACCCGGGCATCCCGGCTGGAGATGACACAGGAGCGCCTGCTCTGCTCACAAAACAGCTTGTGTCAAATACAGGGGCTTTTTGGAGCTTTTATCTAATATGCAGCACAAGGCAGCTGCTGCTGCAGTAATTGCCAGTGACAACAGGTGTTGGAGCAGTGCTCTAAAGCACCTTGAGAACATCCACGGGAGAGGTTTTGTTCCTGTTTCACTGCCAGCTAGTTTCCAGCTATGGTAGATGCCTGTCTGTGGTTGTCAGCACCAGCCTGTCTGAGCCAGGACTGGGGCTTGCACCCTTTCCTCCACAGCCCTCCACTCCCACTGCATGTCCTGCTTCCCAGCCTGGCTCTGCTGCCTGTGCTACCACATGGGCACTGGGCTCCTGTGGCTGAAAACCAGCCCTCTAGGTTTGTTTCAGCTGACTCAGCAGGTGACAAGAACATGGGTAACAATTGGCATAGGAAGATGCAGAGTGATGGGTTAGGGATCATCTGTCTTGAGAGCAGCCCCACTTTGGATCCATCACTGTGATCACAAATCTCTTGTCCAGTGGTGATGCTACAAAAGCTGAGACCCAGAGCAGCCCTCTCTGGCCCATTATTTTGCTTGACCTGTGCTGGAAAAGGAGAACTCACCACCCAAACCTTCTGTCCCTTTCAGAGGCTGGAGAATATTCTATTCAGAGGCTTAGTGACTAAGCCATTGAGCTTCTGACTGTATGTGAAAAGTCAAAATAAGTTTAGTTTTTTTACAAATACTTGTGCAATAGAAAAAGAATTATTTTAGTCTGGTTATTTGCAAGACCACAGTGTGGGGCATGGGACAAACTTTCGACAGAGACTGGGGCCAGGGCAGCTGAAAGAGCAACTCACGTGGGTCACAGCACTAAACTGTCCTCAAATGCAAGAGGGTGACATGGCCACAAGCCAGGGGCAATGGTAAAGTCATTCCCCAGAAAGAGCAGCTCTGTTTGCCCAGAGAGTGTGTATGGATCCCAACACACATGGGCACCACTGAGCTGTTAGGGGCTTGTGAGCAATCCCCATCATGTGTGTCTGCTGGTGAATGATGTTTAGCTGCTTTTATTCCTGCACACTTCACTTACGTGGGAGCAGGGAATGTGGTGATAAAAAGGCTGGAATGATTTCAGTGCTGGAGAGTTTCCATTAATATATTTCTCGTTACATAACGCTGCCATCACAGTACAAAATCCAGGAAGGTGCCTTTTGGGAAGGAGGAACTTTCCTGCGTAGCTGTAATTAGGTAAGTGGGGTTGTAGAGCAGGCTGGGCTTTCACCAGGCAATTTTTAATTTCACTGGATGTGTTTGGGCTATTGCATGGTATAAATTTCTTTGCCTTTACGTTACAAGGCACCTCATAAATTAAATGGTTGATGTTGTCAAATGCATGCCATTAGCACTCTGAGCAGATAATCCTTCCCGTGGCCTCATCGGAGTCTATCTCAGGGCCTGTCTCCAGATAATGGCCTGAAAGAAGAACAATGGTGCTTGCGGCTTCCCAGGGGCCTCCACTCTTCAGTTCTCTGCTTCAGAGAAGAAAAGTTATCATTATCTGCATGGCTCAAGCTCCCTTTGAAATGCAGTTATTTTTTACTCATACACTCCCAAGTATTTTTTACATGATATCAGTGAGAAACTTGAAACTCCCTTTGAGAAGAGAAAGATTTCCTACAGCCCTACTACTAAAGAAAATGGATAGATCAAGTAGTAAAGTTCAATGACTTACTTAGCGTTAAATAAGAAAGAGAATAATGAATTGGATTTTGTGTGCCTGGTTTTCCTCTGCAGGGAGCAGTCAGGCTAATGGATTTTCATTGCCTTGTGCTTCTGTTCATCAGCCTAGGTGAGTTCAAAACACTCTTGCCTTTCCTTGTTCTCCTTTCCCTGCCCACTCATCACAACTTCAAGTATTTGGACATAAGCAAACACATAGGTTTGCTGCTATCAGCACCATCTTGACTGCTGAGGAAAACACAGGGTTAATCCCCTGTACCCAGTGATGACTTCTGGCTTTATGGGCATCTGTATTTTATGCCCAGTGACTGCAAGTAGGCAATTCCTTACCTAGGGTGGACACTAGCTTCCTACTATTATCAGTTCAGGCTGTAACATCCTTCAAAAAAGACATTATTTCCCCACTGGGTTCACCAAATATTAGTTTGCTCTCCAAACCCTCCTCTTTGTTTACAGGCTTTACCAAACATGCTGTAGGGCTTTTACTGGGGAAGGAAGGGAGGTGACGGAGAAGGAAGCTATTACAAAGCTATTTAATATAAACAACTTTCTCCTGTAAACTCCAAACATGGCCTGGCAGAGAAGAGGTTAAAGCTAGGGGGTAGATGGGGAGAATTATTTGGGGAAAGCAATAAATGACAAATTGGAAAGCCCAGGGAGAGACATGGGGGAAGAGATGGGCTGAACATAAATGGGGTGTACTCCTTGGCTTGCTGGAATCCTTCTGCTGCTCTGACCTCGGGGTTTGGACCTGGCTCCTCCCTAAGGCATGCCAAAGCTGGGGGATGCTCAGACAGAAATCCTGCAGAACTGATTGGGAGTCATATTTCAAAGGTGAACCTGAAAGGTCTCTACAGAGCCAGAAATTGCTACTTCCTGCCCCAAACCTTTGCTCCGTCTGCCAGTGCTGCCCAGAGCCAGGGAGCTGCTCTCTGCCCACTTGCAGCAGGATTTCCGTTTTCCTACCAGGCTTGGTGCCTCAGGCTTCGTGGTCTGTTTTTTCTCTGAATGGGAAATGCATAATGACAAACTGTTTAAACAACTTATGGTACAAGGAAACTTGCTGGAGTAAAGTACAGCGCTCTAATTTATTTCCAAGGAAGTGATGCAGCCTCCAAAATCACTCCACTCAAGCACTGCAATTCAAAGTTGCAGCAGAATTGCTGGCCATCCTCAGTGCTGCCTGCAGCCCTCATCTAGGTTGGTGCTTGGGCACAGCTGAATGCCTGAGGTGCAGGGAAGGTCTGGCTCCCAGAGCTGTCCTGACTGTTGGTTTGCTTGTGTGGGTAATTCTCGTCATCCCAGTGCTGAGGAAGGAAAGTCCAGGGGCCACAAAAGCCACGGAGGAATTCTCTTGTTCTATTTCCAGCCCTGCTTTTTAAGACACAAAGGGCTTCAGATCAGATGCATTTCTGAAGCTTATCTTGTGAATATTTCACTGCTTATCCAAGCAGAACAAAAACCTTCAAACCTTCTGAGGTCTATCCATCACAAGCCTTATCTCCCCATGTCACAATTTGGCTCCTGGCAGCTGCTGCTTGGAGCCTCTGCCACCAGCTTTCCATCTCCCCCTCTGTGCTTTTCCACAGTCACCCTGTGGCCATGGACTCCCTTGCCACTACAGTGATGGCCTCTGCACTGCATGCAGAGGCAGCAGGCCTCTGCTGCTGTGTGCCCTGCAGCCAGCCAGCATTCTGGTGGGCTGCATTTGTGCTGCTGTGTCACAGCCCATGGTCTGCATCCCCCCACACACAAACAGAGCCTGGGATATGGCCAGAGCCATGGACAGAGCAGAGCACACTGACTCTGCCTGGCCCCAGCAATAGAGAATATTACTCTGTTTATGGGATATTAATGGAGCTTGGATACAGGAATGCTGTCTCCTCTATCTGAGTTTCCAAGACTGAAATATCCAAGGAGAATATTTCTGGGATCTTCTCCCACCTGGAAGCTGCTGGTCCCCTCTGGCAGAGTCACCACTGCCATGGGGCTGCTTAGAGATCTTGAGGAGCATCCCTAGAAGTCCAGGCAGTCTCTACCCCTTGGTAGCTGAGCATGGTACCTGAGCCACTGGGAAGCACCAGGAGCACGGCAAGAACACAGGAGAGCTACCAGCATCCTCAGCCAAGTGGAAATTCCTGGCCAGGTAAAACAGCTGCACAGAGAAACTTAATGCCCAGTTTATGCCCTGTGACATTGAGCAGTGTCAGAAGAGTCTCTGCAGTGCCCTGTACTTGGTGTCAGGGCCACAGGACTTCTCTTGCTTTGAAGCTGAGCTGGCACAAGGAGTTTTCTGCAGCCATCCTGTCCAAGCCGTGGCCAAAAACAACAGGGTGAAGGCTTTGGAAAGAGCCACCCATCCACAGCATAACTGATTTAAAGTGGGGGCCTGGATGGCTCAGAGCTTGAGAACAGCTTTTATGCAGGTCAGATGTTGAAATCCTGTGCACCACGGTGGGGATCAGAGACTTCTGCTGCTTGGTACTGCCTGGACTCAGCCCAGATGTAACAAGCTTCAGCATCAGGGTGGCCTCTTCCAAAGGGGACCATTTTCCTATGGTCCTGTTCACAGGAGACTCTGATGTGTGGGTTAATATTGCTCTCCTGCCTGTGGCTTTAATTTTTTTCTCTGTTTTGATAGTCAGAGGGGTAAAGTTAATTCCATCTCATATAAAACAATGAATTTGTCTCAACAACAAGAGGATAAATGTGCTTTTTATACTGTGGTGTATGATAAGCTATTTATAAATTCATATCACTTCTGGATCACAGTCAGAGTTTAAAATAAAGTTTTAATTTAATCATAGTTTTCCAGTGCTGACAGATATGATAAATACATTTTTGTTTCAATAAAAACTAATTTCAGCAGTGTTTTGCAAAAATCATTAGAAGCTAAGGATTATTTCCCTCAGCTTTTTTTGCTTTGTTTTTCTCCATGTTCCAGTGTTTAGTTTAATGTTACATTCCATTACAGAAAAAAAAATTGTGTCTGTGGTAATTTGTTCTCCAAGGCCTCTGCTTAAGAGATGGAAGGATTTTCCTGAGAAGACTGATGGAGAGGGGTGTCAGCTCATGCCACAGAGGCCCTGGGGCAGCTGCATCACCTCTCTGAGGTAGTACCAGCCCTCAGGGCACTGCTGCAAAGCCCACCGGCAATTTCACAGTGACTGAGCAAACCTTGGTATTTAAGGTGACCTCACAAGAGAGCCAAGAGGGCCCAGATGGGGTAGATTTAATGCCTGGAAGGTGTGTTTAAACACAAGTCCTCCTTCTACAGGAAGGCTGCAGTCCTGTTGCATCCATTGATGAGCTGAGTCCCTTCAAAATTTTTCTGGACCCTCTCCAGTTTTCCTGCTTTCCCATGTAAACAGCTTTGAGGAAGATGACTTTTTCTGCAATCAATCATATTCATTCTGCAGTAAGTAGCTCTTACATCAGCTACCATTGTATTGTAGATGTAAATGCAGCACAGCAGAGCCCTGCCATGTTGTGAGGTGAGCAGGTCAGATACTGTGCTGGAACAACAAAAACACAAGGAATGTTGAGCAAGAAAAACAGCTCATTCTTAAAGTGTTTTAAAGCTGCTGTCTGTCTTCTCAGCCCTGCAGTTTACAGCCCATACTTCTCACACTGCCTCCCCGTTGGACAGACAAGAGCTGAAGCTATCTGGAGAGCAAGTCTGTGTGCTGCAGACATAAAAACACTGACACTTGTATCTATATGGACTGGCCTTTGTCTGTGAGGAGCTTCCAGAAGCTGAAAATACCCAGGAAAGTGTAGAAGGGGAAAGAGGTCTTCTTCTGGTGGGCTGCCATGTCACTCAGGCTGCTTTCATGGTGATACCTAGAGGATGCCATTGATGCAGCCAGCTACGATAATCCTTACAGTGGGAACAGGAGCTGGGGGATAATCCTGCTGTTTTCCTTGGTTATGGTTCTCTTCAGTCACTAAGACAAAGCAAACAGGATTATCACAGCAGCGATTCAGGAGGTGAAGTTTCTGGTGCCATGTGCCTGGGGCTCTGTGGGCATTTGTTTCCAAGGGAGGTGCTGGCTTTGCAGATCAGCCTGTCCTGCTGAGGGCAGTGGGAGGGCAGGGGGGCTTGGCTGGCTGCTCCCGAGGCCCTCACTCAGAGCTGCCCCTCAGGGATGAGGGCTGAATGCCAGATGCAAAGCCCGTGCTCTCTACAGCTCTCCCAGGAAGATGCCTTCCCCAGAACCCCAGACACGTGTGGGGTGCACACTGCCCAGCTGTGCATGGTCCCAAAAACCCGGGCTGGGCCAAGGCACTTGCAGAGGAGCTGAGGGAGGACAAGGGGTGGCAGCTCTGCCTGGGCTGCCAGATTTTCTTTAGCCAGGGGTGTTTGAGGCACTAAGACACCCTGGAGGTTCACAGTGACCCAGCCTGTCCTGACTGTGAAACTTCAGAGCAACTCTGTGTCTGGGTAAGTGGGGGCTCATGCCTCCAGCAGACTTTAATGTCTTGTCAGGTTTTGTTTCAAATCCCTGGCGTGCTGCACTCATCCATCCCCTCTCAGCCTAGCTCCACTGCTCTCAGACCAGCCTGCACCCCGGTGACTGTCCTTGCCATGCAAAGCCAGTGCCTCTCTGTTCCTACTTCAGCACCTTTTGCTTTGCTGATAACACCCCCTGACCCCACCGTGCGATTCCCTTCTCCACCAGTGAAGGAAAGGCACGTGAGATTCTTGGAATCAGCCTTCACACAGCCTCTGCCTGTTCCCCACTATTGGTTTGCTTCAGGACTTCCCTGACCCCTGATTTCAGTATCAACAAAGAAATTGATCTTGGCTTCGTGGTTTTGCAGCAATCTGGGCCCAAGGCTGTTTTAAATAGCAAACTGCAAAATAAACATATGTGTGCAGCATATGCTCACTGAGGTGCAGGAATAGGAACCAGGGACATGTGGCGCAGGAAGGGTTGTTGGAGCTCCAGCTTGTACTCGTGCTGATAAGGCAGTTTCCAAGAAATTGCCCAGCCCTTAAATTCTAGAAGCTCTCTCTTCCGAGGTCAACAACCTCCTGTGGACTGAATCCTGGTGTCACTCTACGAGCAAACACAGGCCAGGCAGGGCCTCCTGCAGATGGCACAAAAAAGAGAACCTGTGCTGCTGAGAAGGGGTCTAGGCACTCTCTGGCATAGAAAATCAAAACACGCAATGAGAAGCACATTGGCAACTCTGGCAGTTTGGGAAAGCACAAGAAAATGTGCTTCAACTTAATTCTTCTTTGGCCAAGCCTCCTCCTTGCCTGAGAGGGGATGAAGGTGGTGTGGAGCTGAGCTGCTGTTCTTCCTGTGCCAACAGTGGCTGCAGTGCTGCAACACTTGGGCTCCCTCCAAGGTCTCCCCTCATCCAGGGGAGCCCTCCATCAGCTCTGCACCCAGGTTGCTCCAGCACCCACTCCCCTGCAGCTCCACACCCTTCTTTTGACAAGCCTTAACTTCAGACAGGAACAAAGGCTCTTTGGAGAGCAGATTTTCCACAGCATCCCACAGCTCTGCTAGCAAAAATGTTCCTTGGGGTTCTAGTGAGAGCACAATCAGAGCTGATTAGACCCAGTTGTTTGTCTTCCTCATTTCACCGGGGATATTTTAAAATATCTTATGCAGGTGCAGGAGTTGACACAACAGAGCATGCAGCATGTCAGAGTCTGTCCAGCTTGTGTGTAAACACCACTAGTCCCCTTTTCAAACTCCTAGGAGCTGTTTCATAAACACAAAATACTTCACTTAATTTCCAAACCACGTGGGTTTTCCCCAGCAGGGCCAGTGGTGGAGGACATGGCACCAGCCCTGTGTCCTGCAGAGCTGCCCCGGGTCCCTGCCAGGGCTGGCAGCAGAGCCAGGCAGAGGCTACCACCTGCTGGGCCCTCCTCAGCGAGTCCTGCTCAGAACCTCTCCACGGTGCCACTTACTGCTGGCAGGGATACCATGTGCATGGCACAAACCCTTCTGGCCAGCCCTATGTCACTTACAGAGCTCTAGACATGTAAGCCTTGCAAACAGTGAGGATGCTCAGTAACTTTGGGTGCCTGACCTCTTTCTTGCTCATTTTATGTCTTACAGAGTCTGTTTCTCTTCCTAACTGACCCCACAGAACAGGGTCATCTTTCTGAGCTGAGGCAAATTGCTGGAATTTTGCTGAATTGGGGAACCTGTCATTTCCCCATCGAAACTTGCTCCCACCAAAACCCAAAATGCCTCTTCCAGCAGTCCTTAGAAAGGGGGAATAAAATTCATGTATACTGGATGGGCACAAGCCTGGATTTGTGTGGGATCCCACACTTTCATGGGGTGTTTTGAAGGTCTTCATGGGGACATGGGAGACACCCTTGCATGCTTAGGGGTCTTCATGGGACCTGGTGGTAGAGTCGCCATGCAGGCAGCACTCCGGAGCAGCCAGGTCAGGTCACAGGACTGCTGCTTTTGTGAGGGTGCTGGGCCTGGCCTGGGCGATCCAGGAAACCCAGGGTCATGTTTGTCCCACTCTGATGAGTTCCGTAGCTCACCCTGACTCCTGCAGCCTTGAGATTAAGGGACTTTCCACCTGTGCTGGATGGGCACTTTGTGGATCTTGCAGTGCTCAACACTCACTGCTGCCAGCTCCTCCAAGGGGCTCATGATGCTGCAGCATGTGCATTTCTGGGGCAAAGAGTCTGCTTTTTTGCACCAAGAACACTGAATGCTATTGACATAGTTTCTTGATTTAGCCTTTTTTGTTTGAGCTGCTCTACCACGCTGTCCTGAGCCTCGACAGATCATGCTGGCTTGCACCTACAGAGCATAGGGTTCCATCTTCCCAGTTAGCCAGGCTCTGGGAAAGTCACTGGAAGGACTCCAGTGGCTTCAAAACAGGAGTTGACTCATGCCCCATGAGATCAAAACAGAAATGTCTCTGCATATGAGAAAATATTATGGAAACTGTATCACTCATGCATGAAAGCCACACTTCAAATTTATCATATAAAATACATAATATTGTAAATGGAAAGAAAAATTGCACGAGGCCTGGTGTGCATGAAAATTATTGGCATGTGAAAATGTCTCTTCCCATAAACACAGCTGCAGTCTGGTACACAAGAAGGCATCCAAAATGGGCAAGCTTGGTCCCTTTCTGCTCTTCTTCAAAACTCTCCCCCCCTTCTGTAGGAGTTATTAATTTCTAGACCCATCCCTTGTATTGTCAAGAGTGACCCAGAGCAAGGCTTACGATGGAGTGACCGATATGAGGCTTTGTGGCAGCTGTTTCAGGGCCTCACAAATACAGCAGCAGCACCTGCGAGCGCTGCTGGGGACAGGAGATGGGTGCTCAGAGCACCCCGTGGCCAGGCTGCATCACCTCTGGCTCTCTCAGGTCTTTGTGGGAGGCCTGACTGTGGGGTCAGATCCTCCCCCCTGGTGCTGGCCAGGATGTGGCCGTGGTGCCCAGCAATGCAGAGTGCCCGCGATTCCCTCAGCTGACATCTGCGGCTTGACTGCATTCCAGCCAGAGATGATTGCCACGGTCCAGGGAGCAGGATTCAGGATTCACCTTGAGGAAATGAGCAGAGGATGGCTCTGCATGCACAGCAAATGTAACTCTGAGGGAAAAAATGAATTAATGTGGGTATTAACTAGCAATTTGTCATACAGCCTCTAGAGTCAGCTTCTGATACTGTGAAGTGTGCCGTGAAAAGCAGTGGATGCTTCTGTACCTCCTCTGGCTTCTCTTCAGCACTGGAAGCCGGTGGATCCCCCCACACCTGTTCACTGCTCAGCAGTGGGAGAAGCCAGGATGAATGCTCCAGCTGCTGCTGCTGTGTCACCTCTGTCCCTGGGCCATGGGGCAGACTGCAGCTCAGCCCTTCCCTCTGTGCCCTGCCTCCCTCCCCGGGTGGGAGCACCAGGAGCTGGCTGAGGGCACTGCAGAGGTGCTGTCTGTCCCCTCCTAGGCTGGACCTGACACAATTTCCATTTATTGCTCTGCAGTGCCTCAGTGTCCCCTCCCTGTGACACCCATGTGGCACAAGGATCCCAGCACACACCCTCCAGCAGCTGTCACTGAATGCAAACACAGTCCAGATTCCAGTGACCCAGAGAGCCAAGGGAAATGACACACCTGCACCATTTGTCCACTACTGCCACCAAGTTGACCATTTTTTTCCCCAAAGCACACACAGTTCAGCACAGCTGGCCACACTGTGCAAGCCCATCACTGATCCCGATGCCTACGGAGAACAAGAGCTGTGAGATGGCTGAGAGGACTCTCATGGTTCCCTGCCTCAGTGTTATGGGGTGACTGCAGTATTCCTCATCTAACTGGGCTGTACTGGGTCCCTGCTGGAGCAGGGAACTGACTGACTGGCCCCCTGCTGACATCAGGAGACATCCAGCTGCGATGACTAAACTCTTCTTAATTCCAGAAATCCAACAAATAAATGTTTCTTGAAAATAAGCTGGTGTTTTGCTCTGGGAAGTGAGTGAACCATCCCCTGGTTGCCCAGGGACCCGCAGGGCACCAGGCAGTGACACGAGCATCTTGCTTGCCCGCCCTCCTAGCTCGCCTCCCCTCCTTTGATGGGTTTGGAATGAGCTCTGGAGGTCCAACTGTGGAGAGTAATGATGTGTGAAAGCTCACTTTCATTTTTCACTCTACTTTTTTGGAAGGTGGAACATTTTAGAGTTGACAGTACCATGCTAAAGCCATATGAGGCAAGTAACTATTTTTAACAGGATGGAGACTATCTGAGAGTCTACTGCTGAATCATTTCAAGCAAGGAAGAAATCATGGAATCCAAACGTAGGCGTGGGAGGGATGGGGGCGGGAAGGCTTTTATCATCCACTTATTCCAATAACTGTCCAAGTGCTTCAAAACTTATGATGACCACTTAACTGAAAATGCCTGTGGGGTCACTTCAAGTAGTGGCTGCATTTTACAAAATGCTCCTGCCCTGAGAGAGGCAGATCCTCAGGTTAGAGCAGCTGGAGAGGCTCCCTGTGTTCACCAACCCCCTTTGCAGCCTGCACCAGGCTCTGAGCTGTGCCAAACAGGAGAAGACACTCCAACATCTCGGCACTGCCCTTCTCTGGGCCCCCAACACTGCCGCGTCCCCTAGCCACGCACAGTTTATAATCCAAAGGTGTAAAGCCTCCAGGCAGAGGGTGGACGCAGCTTCCAGGGTTCGGACCCTGTGACCGCTGTCAGGGGCGAAACAGGTTCCGTGTCTGAGGAACGGATCCTATCAGAGGACCTCGCTCCTCGAGTCCACTGAGTCCCAGGGAAGCACCCTTCAGCTGGGTGTCGACACCGTCAGCGGTGCCGAGCACAAGCAGGCAGCTCGTGGCCTCTGAGGGAGAGCGGAGTGACGAGAGAGAGAGGGAGACCGAGGAGGGTAAGCAACAAGGTTTATTCCCGGAACAGGTGGGGGGGATCTCTCGCTTGCCGAAGGCACACAACATCCTTTATATTCAAGCAGGGTTAGGGAGGAACTAACCAGGGGAACCAATACATTTGAACATTACTACATCGGGAACCAATCATATAACAATTGAGAGGAGGGGAGAACAAGTCAATCAAACAGAAACCAATCATTCGACGCCTAGGGGAGAACCTTCTAGAAGCTCGTCTTGATAGACAGCCTTAACCCTCCCCTAAAGGCGTGGAATAGCATTAAAAATCCTCCCAGGAGCGAACCATTTCTCCTTTAGGGGGAACACAGATCATACCAACAAGTCTTATAAGTCAGTTCTTTTTATAACTCCATCTCTGTACTATCCTCCATCTCAGAATCATCCAGCCATCTGATTGCACGGGTTGGAGCAGCCACTGGAGCTGTCTGGGTCCCTACACAACACCACTGGGGGTACTCGCTGGGTGCAATGTGCTGAACATTTGTGGCACCACAGCCTGGGCTGAGAGGAGAAAACACAGCCTCAGCCCTGGTCTGGATGTCCTTCCACCTGACAGTGAAAATCACTGCTTCTGCCTCTCCTGCCCATTCCAGCATAGGGGTGGCACTCCAAATAAGCTGAGTTAGCCAGGTGAAATTGGCCTCGTGGATAAACTGAGGAATTTTCCTCACATTTTCTGTATCTGACACATCTCAGACTTGCAACAACTGGCCTTTCTCACTGGTAGCCATGGACTAAGGCAGCCTCTCACACAAGGAAGGGGCAGGAACTGAGTTACAGCTGCCTGACAGGCCATGGCTCAAATGGTCTTAGAAGCCTCTCATCCTTCTTGTGTGAAGGAATGCACAGTGTTTACAGGCACTCAGAGCACAAGGGTGGCAACCACACACATGATGTTTGGCTTTGTGCTGAAGTTTGTTTTACTCCCTTGCAGGTGCAGCATTGACTGGTTCCATGTAGGAAGGTGGCACTGCTTGGGCACACCGTGGTGCCAAAACAAGGGCTGGGAGGAACATTTCTGCATTCCACCCTGCCAAAAGCAAGGCTTTGTGATCTGCAATGTTTTCCCACTTTGCAATGGGAAACCAGACCTCCTTCCCTGACCTAGCTTGGTACTTGGTCTCCAGCCTGTCTTCTCAGTGTCATTGAAATCATGGTGGGACACATGTCCTTAGCCCCCTTTAGACCAGTCTCAAGGCTCTGAGGACCCAAAATCTACTTCTCCTGGGATCCTCTGCACTGAGAACAAAAGTCAAACCCTGTCCTGGCTTTGCACTTCACCATGGCTGGGGCAGAGTGTGCAGAGATGACACCAAGGCATTGTGAAGTCCTGTGTCTGCTTGTCACACAACAAAACAGAGTATCTTTTGTGGAGACAGAAAAGTCCAAATGAACTTTCTCTTCCAAGCCATCAATATAATCTACAGAAGGAATGTTGCACATTAAGAGTACTTTTAGCTCCCAACTCAGTGGCACCTCAAATGAGAAGCATATTGGCCTTGGTAGATAGTCTGCAGCTCTTCCCAGCATCTGCTGCACTGCAATTACCTCTGCAAACATCTTAAATGTGAGCTTTGAGAACAGGTGGACCTTCTGGCTGAAAGGACTCAAGCAAATTTAGCCAAAGGGATGGGATACATTCCCTTTAAAAAGCCATCAGGGTCAGAGTCTTCAGCACAGGGAGTGGAGCTCAGGATAAATGATCTCAAAACTCGATGTTCTTAAATGCAATTGTGAAGTGAGAGGGACACAATGAGAGGTCTGTTCTCCCCTCCAAATGCCTCTGCATGACACCCGGAGCACTGCACAGCCCGGCTCCACCCTGGCTGGTCACTGCTGGCACTGCAGCTGTCACCTTGTGGCTTTGCTCTTGCTGTGCAGTGAGCAGCACTGAGCAGCAGGGCTTGCACTGCTCCCCGTTATTTCAACTGCAGTGCAAGCTGCTGGGCTCACCTGGGGACTGTGGGGCTGTGGAAAGAGGAGACTTGCATCTCCCATGGGCCTTAGCTCTCATTTGGGATCCCCATCCATGGGGAAGCTCAGAACTGCCCTTCCAGACCCTCTTCTCCCTTTTTTCTGGTTATTTCTGACATCACCCCTCCTCTGGAGGCAGGGCTGGGGGGAGGTGATGGCTCCCTGCTCCGTGCCAGCCCACGCAGGCAGGGCACAGCCCAGCCTGGTGCCAAGCTGACCTGGGCCTTTGGCTTGAGGAAACACGTGGCTGAGCTGATGTCACTGGACTGGCATCCAGCATACTCACACTTGCACACCACGTGTGGCTTGGCCCACCCCTGCTCCTGCAATCTTGAGTAATGGGGACTGACACATGATTTTTCCAGAAAGCAATCTCTTCAGATCGAATTAATTCTGTGATTTCCAGGTGCTTCCTCCTCCGCACAACTGATGAGGCTTCCTGAAGCTAATGGCCAAGGCTGCTCGAAGCCAGGACATTTAAATTAATCTTTTGTTCTTGGGGACTTTCTGTAGCCTGATGACTCTGGGTGCTACTTCTTCTCACTTGCAGGCTTGTAGGTCCCAAAGCTGCTGCCAAAGGGGAATTTTAGGGGGAAGAGGAGGGGAGGGCAGGGTGGGAAATGGCTTGTCTGTGGGTTTGAGCCTGTGGGGAGGCTCCACTGAAAGCTCTTTGCAAGAGCCTCCTTGTAGAGCTGCTGTCTGGGTGTGGGGTGAGGGCAGCACTGTGAGTCCAGCCTGGGGTCCACCACAAATGGCCTGAAATGAGCCTGCAGGGGCACCTCACTGTCTGAGGGTGAGGCCAGCAGTCACCAGAAGATCCTGAGGATATGGTAACTGAAGGTTGTGTTTGAAGGCACCACATGACCTCTCCTTTCCAGTTTGAGGGGGTGCTTGTTGAATAGGATGTTTGCATTTGAGCAACACTGACTGTGTCCTGTAGGTCCCCTGTGCATCAAGAGGAATGGAGATTTTGATGGGAGCACCTTGCATTGTGCATGTTTCCTCTCTCCCACTTATTGGGGTTGAATCCTGTTGCTTATGGCAAAGTCTAAAATACAGATGAAGCTGTGAGGCATGAACAATAAATGCTACTCATCAGTAGATACCCCAGAAGAACATCCATTAATAAGGGGTGATGAGTGAATAAAAATGCCTTTTACTCCCTGATCGACAAAGTTTTATCCACTGCTTTTTTGCATAATATCATGCTGGGTCTGGGTCAGAATGTTTTTACTTTTGTGTGGATCTACATTTTCATTTTCTCATGTCTATTCTGTAACCTGACTGCATTTCCAGTATACATAGTGCTGGCATCATGACATTTTCCTAGCCTGTAAAAGACATGGAGCAGAAATCTAGAGAACATACCCCTGTCTCCCATCCACAGAGCAACCACCAGTACTCATCTTAGAGGTACAACCTCTCCTGACCAGAGATGTCAAAGATCCTTTGGTGAAGATATTCCTTCTTTTTTTCAAAAAAAATGCTACGTATTTCCATATCCAGCACTTTATCTGAGCAAGAGGCAATGTCCTGGTGCTGAGCTGCAGCTTTCTTGCCTTGCTCTCCTCATCAGGCAGGTCTGTTCTAGTGGGGTTTTTAAATGTGGTGCATTTTAAACTAGTTTGAAATGTGCAAACCTGAACATGCAGTCTTTGTGGTTGCTGCAGTGTTAGCCCTAAGGGACAGGCCTGGTTGATGCTTTCAGTAAGGTCAAGTCCCTCCTCTCAGCACTGGTTTTGCTTGTGCCTGCACTTGTGCCCTTGCTCGCCTGCCAGCTGTGAGGTCGACACCCCTGTTACACAAGCAAATGTCGTCGGTGTTTTCCTTCTTGATTGTTCTGCGTGCAGTTTGGATTCCACGAGCGGCACTCAGCTTATGTCATTGCATCATTTTAATGGTGTTTTTCTTGGCTGCAGGTTTGATTTTCTTGGCGTTGCAGTCAGGGCATCTCTGCAGACGCGGACGCCCCGTAGCTGCACACGCCGCTTCCCCTTTCGCGCACCTTGCGCTCGCCCCTGCGAAACCAAACTGCAAAGGACTGGCTTTGCAACTCCTCCCTTGCCCATCCACAATGGCCAACACACTCCTCTGCTCCTTTCATTTTAGTGTATCTGCACTTGGATTAAAGTTGGTACTGTGCTACATGGATTCTTTAAGGTTTTCTTTATGATAGCAGTGCCTGGAAGATGCCTGCAAGGATCAGGAAGAAGTTTTTCTGCACAGGCAAAACCCAGCACTCCTGGTTGTTGAGTGCTTCTGCTCTAACCTTCAGATGGGACAACAAAGGGATAAGGACAGGGAAACAGGATCATCTGGAAATGATGATGCAACATTACCCATCATGGTAGATGCGTGTGCTTGGCACCACTCCTTTTCAGAGCGTTGTCAGCAGCTGTGCAAAGGGTTTTCAAAGGAACTTGGAAGGATATCTAGGTACTTTTGAGTGGTCACATTTTGCTTGTCCTTTTCTGGATGCATATCTTCCCACCAGAATGAGTTTGGGATTGTATTTTAACCTGGGCTATTTAGCAAATTTATTCCTTGTTCCAAGTAGTTCTGCTTTCAAGGTATCTCCAGCAACACAGGTGTCCTAAAACAGTAGTGCAGGGCTCTTGATGGATTCATGGAAATCCTCACCTTTTTTATCTCCAGTACTTTTATAACACAATTTTCCCTTTCTTGCATGAGCTGACAGTCAAATCCTACATATTTTTTTCACCAGCAGAGAGTTGTGCCTTTTTATATTACTGATTATATTTCTTGCCTATGCTTTTTGTAAAAGAAAAACAAAGCAATCACCCCCCTCTCCCAACAACAATCTTTTTCTCCTCTAAACCCATCAGGAATTAAAATCTGCTTCCTCCTTGCCTCTCCCCCCCCACCCCCCATACACTTCTACTTCTGTGCTCTCTGCCCAGGGATGGTCCCTGCACTGCTCTGTGCCCTGCTCCTTGAAAGAAACATGTCAGGAATCATGAAGCTGAGTGAGGTCTGGCAGGGTTTTGGGTTGCACACAGGCAGTGAACTCCCAGAACCATGGAGAGGAAAGAGGGAAAGGGAAAACTGATGGGGCTGTGAGCCGACACACAGAGCAGAACAGGCAGGAGCTTCCCAGAAGGAACCTCCAAAGTAAATACGAATGTGCAAGACATTTCTGTGCCACGTTTCCAAAGGGAGGCTTTTCTGTTTCTCTTTTGTGTATAGTCACTCAGAAGTGCATGTTTGGATACCCCAGGGCTGAACAAAGAGAAGTTAAGATGGTGCTGTCAGCTGCACTCCAGATCTGGCCATGCAGCACCCTGAGCTCATTCTGTGGAGAAGGAAACCCATGACACTCCAAAAGCAAGTGGGGTTTCCTCTTGTGCCAGGATGGCCTTTCTAAAAAAACCATGGCAGCTGTGGCTGAGGCAGGCTCCTCACTGGTCCCAAGGCATCCACACAGAGGATGGTGGCCAGAGAGAAGCTACTCCTCCGTGCCTCATCCAGCACGGTGGTGATGGGGTATCAGCACAGGAGCCTGTGAGGCTGCTCTGAATCACCCTTTGGAAGGGCTTCACTTCCTTGCTGTCTGATCCAAGGCTGCTTTCTTGGCAGAGGCCTCCCCGCAGCCATCAGTGGTAAACTCTCTGCTTTGGTTGGTTGGTTGGTGTTTTTCCAGTGTTTGCTCTGATACACAATTAATGAAACGTAAGTGCCTCCACTTATTGCTCTCTAGAGATTCCCTTGGACTGCAAGTCCTGGCCTTTGGGGACATTTCTATTGTTTCAGCTGCCACCAAAGCCAAGGGAAGCTAAATCACGCTCTCTTCAGTGAGACAGGAGGGAGCTCACCTGCCACTGTGCCCTGACATTGCCTGCAGTTGCCTGAACATTGTCCTTAATGGGAGACACGCCACAGTGGCTCTGGCATTGCAAGGTGACCACTACCCGCGAGGTCTGGGCTCTGTCACCAAGCCAAGCAAGGTCAAATCACTTTGAAATAGTTGACTGATCTTTCAGCATCAACAAGCAGCCTTGGAAGACTGCAAGGAGATTCTGAGAGAGGGAAATAGTTAGACATAATTCAGGTAAATAAAAAAAAGTGATCTGTGAGCCTCGTGCTACAGGCCTACTGCCAGATCTGCCACGTCTCTTTCCCAAGGGCTTCACCTGCCTGAGGATTGAAGGTGACTCAATCCAACCTGTGTTTGGTCAGGTCCTGGTTTAGAGGTGTGCCTACACTTTTGAGATGCGCCTACACTTTTGAGGTGCCTGCATGGTAGTCATTGCCTCCTGACAGGAGACCTTCTTGATGCATTTGGTGTTGGGATCGGACAGCCCAAGAAAGACCATGAGGGCTCCCAAGCAGTGTCCAAGGTCACAGCTACCTGGATTGATGGCTGCTCTCTTTATCACATTGGTTTGTGAAGCAGAAGTTTTCCTCTGCCAATCCTTGCTGATGGAAAACACCTGCTTGGCACTAGCTGGATCTTCCTAGATCTCAGAAATGTCTGATGAAAGCCAAGCAAAACAAGGGGCTGTGGATTCTGGGGGAGGTTTTACCTGGAACTATGGAGGGGTTTCACTGCCAGCTGTCCTGCCTCGCTCAAGGCGCTCTGGCTGCGCAGCACGGAGGATGTGGGAGCTGTGCAAGCACCTCGGACAGTCTGCAGGTCACAGAGCAGCACTGCCAAGGAAAACAATGCTCCTTGTTTGCCTCAAAAGGCTGAGCTGTTACCTGCAGTGCACTGGGAGCTGCTTGGACAGCTTTGGGAGCAGGTGGACAGGCAAAGACTGCAATGTGGGACAGTCCTGTTCCCTTTGCCAGCCACCCCCAGGGGTTTGAGTGAGCCCTAGGGCAGAGCAGACACATGGCAAGGGGAAGGGACCAGGGAAAGGGCATCACAGATTTGGTTGTCAACAGCCAGATGTTGAGCCCATGAGAAGCTGACAGCAGCTCTTTCTGATTTCTCATTTAATCACATGGCTGAAGAACCCTTCTGTGGAAGGATGAAGCCCTTAAATATTTTCAAAGTCCACCTAATCAATATTGCTCTGACAATCTAATTACGAAGGTGAAGCCAGGACAGTTGATTAGTACAAGCCACTTACAGCATGAACAGGGCAGAACTCTGAGCCCAAGTTTGATTTTTTTCAACCTCTTTGACTTGCAAAGTTTTCAGGGAATTTGCAGGCCCACAACACAGGTCTAGGCTGACCAGCACAAGGTCTATTTTTTCAGCCATATGCTGCTTTTACCCACAGTGTTGATGTAAGTGATTCTCACCTTCTTCCTCTCCCCTGTGCCAGGCACTGACTAGAGTTAAAATAATTTCAGATCTATCATTTTCAGAGTATTTTTAACCACTTCCTTTCACAGTGCAGCCTCACAAACCCTTCTGTCTGGCTGCAGATCACAGCTTGCACCCTGCTTCAATCCATCTCCAAAGGCAGCAGCAGTTCCCAAAGAACTGCAGGTAGGATGGCCCAGGGCAGTGTTTAAGGACACAGCGGCCACCCCAGAGGGAGCAGCAGTGCCTGCTGGGCTGTGCTTGCCTGCCTTGTGCCAAACTGCAGCACTTTGGTTAGAGCTCACGGACTTTGTGCTTTCATCTGCTGCTTTTTCTTACTCCACACACATGGGATTATTTTAAAATAGAAACTTCTTAAGAAGCTCTTAGACATTCATAGGACTCAGCCTGTTAGTGAGCAAGGTGCTTCACTTGAGGCGTTTGAGCAGCCCTGCCAAGATCAGTGGGCAGCTGCACACGGTCAAGGGCCCTGTGAAACCCAAGGGCCAGAGGATTTCCTGACTATAGGGCATCCACTGGAGCAGAACAGCAACAAACACATCTAACAGCATATTTATACACATTAGATGAGAACAACTTGTTCAGCAGCGCTCTGCTACTGCAACAGTTACATTTATGCATGCAAAAATCTCGCAAAATCTGGCACAGACCCACTGTGGTTTGATGCAAAACAGCCTAACAGCAACCGCAACAACAAAACCCCCAGCAGAGCTCACTATTAAATCCCCTTAAAATAAGCCAAAGAGGGAGAGAGAAAAAAAGCAGTGTTGATTTCCTCACTCACTATCGGACAGAGGAGAGAACTGCTAGCATTTGGTTAGATATTTATCACCCAGTAGCTGCAGTATCAGTCTGGCTTACTTCAGAACCAAGCACTAAGCACATGCTATGAAAACCCTTCCTCTGCACGCAGAGCTGGGCTGGGTCAGGCTCAGACACAGACTCAAAAACAGGGGTGGGAAGTTGTTTGCCAAATGGCCACTTGCAAATACCACCAAAGCCAAAATTAGTATTTGAGGAAGCTTAGCTTCAGGCTGCTGCTTCCAAGAAGCAGTGTTAAGTACCAGGAAGCACAAACAAACCTTGATTTTTGGTCACATCTGTCACCAACAACTGTACCTGCTATCAGTTAAAAAAGCTGGAAGAAAAACTGTGAGCTGCAAAACAATTTCAGCAAAGGGCCATGCAGGTAACTGTGGCCAGAAAAATCATTGGGAGCCATTGGCTTGATCCTGGGAAGCTTGAGGTTGTTTGCTATTAAATTTCAGCAAAAAAAAACCCCTTCTCTCATTTAGGGTACTCTGGGACATAATGGAATAAACTCCATAAATTATCACCTTCACAGTATTCTTTATCCTTTTTTTCTGGCTCCCTGCAAGGGCAGGACAACCCATGCCAACCCAATTCCCAGGTTTTTAATATAAGCACCACCAGAAACCAGACAGCATCACTTACTATTTTTATAAAAAAAAATACTGTCATGGCTAAAAAACAAACTGTGTTCTATCTCCACAAGAGACTAAATAAATCAGAGGAGCAAATGTGGAGCTGCAGCCAAGAAACCAGTCCTTGCTACTGGGATTGCAGGGCTCTCAAATTCACGTTATGAAAGGGAAAAGCATCGAGGGCACTTAGAGGGACTGCAGTTCTGAACAGCTATCACTGCAATTCCCAAGGGATGAGTACAGTAGGAGAGGTGTTTTCCCCGGCCGTGCTGTTCCTCCCCTCGGCAGTACCGGAGAAGAAGCACTGCCACCTCCTGTTTACCGGGTGCAATAGGAAAGCGGGGGCTGGCAGCGAACACGGCAGGGGCAGAACCCTGCAGAACACGAAGGGTTTTGGCGGTGCCCTCCGTGCCGGCAGGAAGTCTGCAGGCAGCCCAGCTGCTTTCAGCCCAGAGTGTGTGTTTGTTTGCAGGCATCACGAGCTCCCACGCCCCAGGGATGAGCACCCAGCACAGACCCCACTGCCACCCCACTCTGAGAGCTGCCAGCGCAACCTGGAGTCAGGCAGCAGCAACTAATGGGATAAATCACAGACCCAAGACAGGCTTTCATACGTTTTGTATGTTTATTATTTCAAAGTACAGTATATATACATAAGGTATAGCAATACCTTCGAAAACTTTATACAGAAACAGGTATCTACAAAATTAAATCAACAGACATTCTGTGTATAGGAATTACACACATAGATTGGAAGAATCAACATAGTTTCAATTAGAACACAAAAATGGGAAGGGAACACCCATCCATCTTGGGAAAGCTCTAAATACCACCCAGCTCCCTCTGCAACACAGCCACCTGTCCCTGGACAGGTGAGACAGAGTACACCTGATTCCTTGTACCACCTACTGCTGGTATTCACCATCACAGGGACTGGCACAGGAAGGGTGAAGGACCCTTGGGCGGGGCCTTGCCCTCTGAACCTCTCCCTCGATTCGGGTCTCTGCAGCATGTGGACACTCAGCTTTACACCTGATGCACTGGAAGCCAGACATACTGTTTTCAAATTTTTCTTTTTTTCAGTTATGAACAAAAACATTGCAATGAAAAACATTTTAAGAGATACTACAGGTGTTGCCAGCAACAAGTAAAGATAATGAGAATATTCAAGGAAGAAATCAATCTCCAGTTTTCTGGACACTATAACTAAAAATATTGCACAAGTCTATGTGGCAGCAAGCCAGTGATTTCTATGGCATAAGATGGTATTCTTCAGGTCAGAGGGTCTGGCTTCAGACAATGACAGTACTGGATTTTACAGACGGTGGAAAAGCATAGGCAGCTTTCTTGTAGGGCCTCTAGCAACATCTGTATGCACGATGTTTGAATTCAAAGAGCACCTTGAGTATTTAAGAAACAGATGATTAAGCTTGTAAGACACAACCAGCCACAAGCTTGGAATTTTCAAAAGCAGCCTGTAGCAATTACATGGCTAATGGACACTGAATTTCAGTGACAGGCATGTAGCTAAATGCTCCAGGCTGCCTTCATGATTAGTTTATTAATTTAACAGTTTATCTCTAAATTTCAGTTTATCTGAGGACAGTTTTCGGTTTCAGGGTCATAATACAATTTCCAAAACAAGGGTAAGTGGGATGAGATTGCTACACAAGCCTTGCACCCACCCTGCACCAGCTGTTGCCCACCTGTGTGAGCCACCCCACAGAAACACCTTTCCACAGAAAGTGTTCTTGGTACTGCACCAACAGCATCACACTCCTGACAAGCTACCCCATGGAAATAGAACCAGCAACATTTTATGGCTGATACATCACTGCCTCTCAAAAAGGAGGAACATCTTTATGCCAAGTTGCTGGCCGATGCCATCAGGTACTCATCACACCCTGGGCTGACTGGAGAGTCACTTGCCAATGTGCAAGCCAGAACGACTTCTCCATCTCTAACAGATATGTTTAAAATAACACCTGTAAATGACAGTTTTGGTCCATGAAAACACTGTGCACAATAAACAATGTGTATTTTGGCTGCTCTGTGTGTCTCCATAACCAAGGGGGAAAAAAAAAGTCTGAGAAGTTATTAGTGCTACAAAGAGCAAGCAGCATTTCCAGCAGGGCAGGAGGACAGCTAACTATGTTTCTCAACTTAAAAGGAGAAACAACCATGCCAAAAAGAAATAAGAATTTCCACAAAGCCATTGCACTGATTCCATCTGCACCACACCCCTCCTTCATTCATACTGTACACCTGGAGAACATACATTAAAAGATTACAATATTAACATGGTATCTAAAATACTGGAGTCATTTAGCTGAATGCCTGAAAACATCCAGCAATCCGGTACATTAAAGCCTGAAAACACAAACATACAAGAGCTAAGCTATGTTCTAGCATGCAAATTGTTCTAAAGTACTTTGTCTCAGCAGAAGATCCAAGCTCAGTCATGAACAACTGTCTGTTTGCTTCCTGGAAGCTGTGACAAATCTGTTTCAGCAGAGTCAGGTATTTTCACATCACTTAAACAACAGTAAAGCAGAGGTAGTCCCATGACTGGACTGGCCCAAATTTCCTAACATTTCAGATAACCACTGCTCTCAGGAATTAGAAAAATAGATGTATAAAACCCCACCCGGATTAAAGGCTTGCAGTTTCTATATAATGTTCATTCAGGTTTTAAACAATTTGTTACCACTCTCCCTTTCTAAAGGAATACTTAATCCTTTGTCACTGAAGGGACGTGCCATCCCAGACTCTTGAAGTTCTCTGTACCACAAACCAGGTCTTGATCCCACAAGGACTTTCAGAGATGCTCATCTTTAAACTAACAAGGAAGACCCACCATCTTGAGCCTAACTACTCAAATCAAATCAGGCTCTTTTGCTCAACTGGCTTTATCACAAAGCTCAGGCAAGTCAGTGGCATCTCAACATGGAGTTCATACCCCTAAATCACCCAGATGTCTGATCAATTATCCTCCTCTGTGCTGACAGATCAGGTCCCTTATTTTGTGTACAATGCAAATGGTGCCTGCAGTAAGACAGATTCTCCCCCCACACCCCCCTGTTCGATTAAAGTAGCTAAAGCATTGCTCTTGTAAATGTACACTGGCTCTTTCTTCGTGACAATAGGAAGTTCAAGTATTTAATAAAAACCTGAAGTATGTATTTATACTGTGATCTGATCAATTTATTTTGGTCAAAAGGCAATAGATACAGAAATTATGTATTTACTGCTGGAATAAAGATATTTCAGATCCTGTATATTACTTATCCTGGAATTAGAATGTGAACATGATGTTGTGACTAACCCAAATCTTGTAACCTTAATAGTCTTCCTCCATCACCCTCTCAGCCACTGAAGGACTAAATAACAGCTCTCAGTTTGTGCCATTTTGACCAACTAATTCTTCACAACAGTAAAATCAAGGAGTTGCACAGATTTCCATGCCACTTTCACAGTCAACAATAGATTAAAACCCCATTTAGATAGATTTCTTATTTCTTACCATTATTTTCACTAGTTGGTTCAGCCACAGCTAATGACAAAATTTAGTTTCCATTTGTCTTTGAAAACAATCACCTTGTCTATGTGTACATATGTGACAATGGGCAGCTAAAACTCCTACTTCTTAAATACTGTTAGTTATGCAGAAGCCCAGAGAACTTTATTAGCCAACTATCTGTACCAGACTTCTTTAGACCCACATGTCTAAGGATCAAGGATTGACAACTTTTGCTGAACTGACATTGGTTTCAATTACATGAACTCAAGAACTGAATCAACACTTTCTAATCCCTTAGTTTTACTGCTGTTTCACTCCTCTGGAATAAAGAAACTGACCAGCTGAATGTTAATCTAAAGCAGAAAATATGCAATATCATGGCCACCACTTAAAACCCTAAACTCTGTGACAAAGCATTATTCCATGCGTGTGTCAAAAATGCTTAATTAACCCAAAGATCAGAAATAATATGCAAGAAAGGAAATAAATGTCTCAAAGCCCTTAAAGCTCAGTAACACTGGATATGTTCAATAGCAACTAAGACATAATTGGCTTTATTTTTTTTCAAGCTCCATCATTAAGTGACTGATTATTACACAGTGCAGAAATTAAAATCTCATGGCAACTCACTCCAAACAGTCTGCACTGCAAAGCATCTGTATGTCATTTCAAATAGAAGTTCCAGATAAATGTAGTGTGCAGTGAATTTCAGCAGTGCCTCAGGCTGGTACTGGGTAGACAGAACCACACAGATGCTAAACCCTGATCTCTCAGACGAGTGAGCCTGTGTGGTCAAAGGCTGCTTCTGCAAAAGCCCAGATGCTTGTGCTGGCAGGCAGAATGTAAAACACAGTGGTCTGTAGCACCTGCCTTTTCTGCATCTTCAGTTGGTTAGTCCCCAGAAGTTTTAGTTATGTCTGCTTTATTCTCTGTTCCAGTTCATGCTTGTGTTTAATAAGCCGTTCTATTTCTGTGCCTAGAGTCTGCAGGTTTTCCTTTGGAGGGGGGGAAATAATAAAATAAGTTATACAGAGAAAATGAGTCCATCAGCACAAAATGCACTAATAAGTCAAAATTACTGCTTATGTCAGCAGGTTGATACTTTAAAGTATCCAGAACAAATGCAAATGATTAGACAGAGATGGAAAAAACAAGCTCATTTCATTAAAAGACTCAAAGCTCTCGGCAAGCCTTTTGTTGCAGTTACCAGTATTCTGCAGGATGTCTAGAAAGTATAGCATTCAACGGGAATGATAATTAGAGGAAGAGATCTCCAACTTGTGCAGAGCACTGCAGCTCAGCTGGCAGCCCGCACATCATTTCCCAGCCTGCCACCTCTCCCTGGCAGCAGATGGGCTGCCCCAGGAGCTCAAGAGGGCCAGGCCGGCAGAGCCCACAGTCCTGGCTCCACATGCCCAGGGGAGAGCATGAAAAGACCCTGCCCTGCTGAAGGCACAGGCTTCAGAACTCCAGAACTTATTTCAAGCAGCAGCCCATTGCTGCAGCATGCTCTGAGGGTCCTAAACTGGAGGTACAGCAGGGATCATATCACAATACTCCCTGGTCAACCCCAATGCTATCAGTGGCACCACATCACAGTGAGTTGACTTCTGAAAAGCCTTTTAGCAACATGCAGTGGAAGGGAGTATCAAAGAACCACAAGAATGTGTGGAAGAACTGGCAGAGCTACTCACTTTCAATGTAATATTCTTCAGTAATGTATCTTCTAACACAGCCTGAAGCTTCCTGTTTATCTCTAAGGAGAGTTCCAACGTGAGCCCACTGTCTGCAGGGTGGGATGTATACAGAGATGCCATAATCCCACCACGCCTACTCAAGTGTACTTTGTTGAAATCAGAGGCCTCTGATGACAGTGTTCCAGCTTCTTCCCGCAAAATATAACTCTGAATAATTCTGTAGAATAAAAAAATAAAAAACCAACAACACCATAGCATTACAAGGCAGAGAAGAGTCAAGACACTGAAGTAACTTCAGATTCCTGACATGAATAATTTTATTTTTAAGCAGTACTGTATTACCAAAAAAGCAGTAAAAATTGACTCCTGCAATTTCTAAGTTAGAGGAAAACCTGGGATACCAACAGTGATACAGGAGATCCTGATAAGCCAAGACATTACAATGTGCAAGGTTTACTTATTTAAAAGTATTCTGAAAAGCTACTGGGACAAAAAAAAAGTACTTTAAAAAATTCTTTTCTTTGCTGAAAGACTCCAGACACAGAATCTTAAAGCTTTCTATGCACGAGACAAAAATTACAAAGTCTCTTCTCAAGAGTCTTCCCAAGCTGTGATCATGTTCTGTGAAATGGCACCAGCTGGGTATAAATGTCTGGACTCACTAAGCAAGGGCTACTCCTAACAGGCAACTGCACCTTCCAGAAGCAGGTGCCAGCATTTCTTCCCCTCCTAACTGGACTTCCAGACATCATCCTGTAAGATGAGATTTTTATTTAGGTGGAATCTTGTCTCACACATTAACTACTGACCACCTTTGGCTCAGATGCATCATTTGTTTGATATGTATATCAGAATACCATCTGCAATAATGCAGATTCTGCTTCCAAAACAAACACAATCAGTACCCTTTTAAGCACATGAGGAGAATGGACTCTTCTGTTAGCCAGTAGCAGCAGTCCACCTCAAATCAGCCACATGCTGACCATTTTGCTATCAAAAATCCACTTATGCCAGTTTATTCTGCCTGAAAAAATTCAGTAATAGTAATAATTGCCAAAAGCTTGGCAAATACTGGAACTGCTGGAAAAAGGTAAGGAAAGAAACCCCAAAACTAATTCTACTCTTGAAACCTACTGTTACTGCAGTATTTTTACTGTTTTAAACATTTTCATTTAGACAATGACTCCTCTTACATAAAATCCAGAAAGCTTGTCTAGTGCATCAGCTCAACACTGAAAACCTTCATGAATGCAACACAAAACATACTTTGTTTTTTTCCTGATTTCCTCCACCAGCTGTTTAATGTGATCCTCCATAAACTCCATCTTCTCATTTTTTCGGGCATGTGCCTTCTGCAGCCTTAGTATTCTTTCAACCAACACAGCCTTGTCCACCTCTGGGAAGCTGTCCACAGCCACTGCAGAGCCAGTGTTCTCAGGGGACCGATCCTCGTTGCTGCTGCGCGCGTTAAGGGACCCTGCCAACACAGCATCATTTGTAAAAACTCCTTTGGCTTTTACACCAGGTAAAGTGCCCCCAGAAGAGCAGTGCATGCACCAGTTACCTGTCAGGAGCTTAGGATAATTTCCTCAGGATGCCAGTTTCCCTTTATGTTAGTGGGGTTTTCTCTAAAGGATCCTTACAGTGTTGAAATGAGACACACTAGGACAGTAGAGCAGTCCCCTCCCATGGGTGCACTGCCTTTGGTGGAAGGGTGCTCACTTCAGGAATGCTTAATCCCACTAAAACACCTTTATATTCATTTAATTTGCCCAAGACTGAGCTGATTTTAAATGTGTGTTTTGGAGTAAACTAAAATTACAATACTATCAAAACTGTATGGACTCACAAAAGCCCTATGTATAAACACTCTGCAGCACTTAGATCTTGCAGTATTTTCTTTACTTTCTGCTGTTCTTTCCAAGCATTTGTCTCTCTCACACTGACATTACAGGACATCTGGACAGAACTAACCCAACTTAAAACCCAAAGACACAGAGGAAGGAAACATGCTGTTTTCAGTGCTAAAGATCACTCCTTTAGTTCTAACTGGATAGAAAGTAATGAATATTACATAAACCCACTGATATCTCTAATGATGCTAATTTATTTCTCATTTACACAGTTGCAACTGTCAATAGGTCAATTAAACAATGTGGGAAGCCGCTGCTCATTTTTGTTTTGCCTCTGGTGGCATGTAAAAAGCTACTCTATGAACTGGAGTCCTCTTGAGCTTTCTCCAAACATAAAAGCAACAAAATAAAAAAGGCAGGTATTTAAAAAGAGCCAAAATATATAAACATCATAAACATTACAATTTAATCTCATAATAAGCACCTACAGCTGCAGTCAGCCAAGTGCACTTTGGTGCTTAGAGGCTATTTTGTCAGTTTTAATGGGAGGCTGCCCACACACACTGCATATGCACAAAGCACGTAAAGAGCAAGCACACTATGGGAACCTAGTTAGGACTGAAGGGCTGTTTGGCAGCCCTGCTATGTGCTACATTACCTGATGAACTGGAACGGCTCCCCATGCTGCTGACTTCTTTGTCATAATTACCATTTTCCATCTGATCCAATTTCCTCCGTGCTAAAAGTATTAACAAAACAATGGTTACCAATAGCAGAGTAAGAACTAAAAATTGCAGTGTTACCCAACACACAGAGCCTCTAATCATCTCTGACCTGCACGAATTCAACATGGCTTGACAGGTGAAAGACAATGGTAGCAAATAAAAGTAAAACCCAAACCCCATCTCTCTCTGGCCCCAGCCACAAAGCACCAGGATGTAACATCCACCACTACCCCAACACACTGCAGCAGTTGAAGGGGGTAATGTCATATACAGGATTAGCTGGTAACAGTAAGACTTCAATTTGATTTCACTTTTGATTAGCTCTGCCATGTAAATTACTACTGAATGGCAACTCTGTTCCAGCATCTCATAACTGTATCACTACAAGCAGCAAAGTGTAGTACTTGTGCCAGAAGTACCACTCAGTAGGGATCAAGAGGGAAAGCACACAGCTGTTCTTATGTGCAGAAAAAGGGACAGGGAACTTGTCTTGCACAGTGCCAATAGGATCTCTTCTTTCAAACACACTTCAAATATTTGATTATCTTCAAATCTATCCGCATTCAGAGCATATGCGTTGTTGGGTATTTGATGACTTCTATTTGTAGACAAAATTAGTCATCAGTCTCTCCATATCCAGCTCTAAAAAACTGAAGTGTTCTGTTTAACGTACTAAAAAAATAACTGTCGCGAGCAATTCCTGATACAGTCAGCAACTAGGAAACTTCCGGCAACTTCTGAACATACTCCTACACAGACCAGGATCCACATATACCTATGGTGGCATTTCAGTAGTCAGATACATCATAACAAAGACTAAGCTCTTTTGAAATAATATTTCATTTTATGTGTAAGCCCACTTCAAAAGTTACATTTTAGACTGAAAATTAACACAAAGGCATATAACTGCAGTTTCCACAAGGTCTAGCTTGCTCACTCTCGTTGTCTTCAGGGACAGGGAGAGCTTGAAGGGTGACACTCAAACAATGAGCACACACAGACAGGACCTGAGTCTCTACCAGCCACTGAAGGGGTTACAGATGGGGCTGACTCAAAAGTGAAAATAATCACCTAGCTGAAGTTGTTTTGTGAGGTCTTTCAGGTTTGCTGCGTGCTTGCGCTTCTGGGTAGCCAGGTCATCCTTCAGTTCATCCACGTGGGTCTTCAGTGCTGACAGTTCCTCCTGCTCTGAGGCCAGCTGAGCCTGCAGGGTCTCAACTTCTGACTTTCGCTGATCCTCCTCCTTCTGTAACCTGGTGGCCTGAAATAGTGATTTTCTTTTCAGTCATACACAAAAAAAATTCTAACCTAAAACCATAGTGCATGCTCAACACCCCTAACTGCACTTTGCCCCTGGGAATCATTCACATTTTACATCTATTATTTAGGCTGAACACTAGCATTTCACAAGAATAACAAGATTCCTCAAATATCTCCAAAACATCTACATGATACCGTACAAAGTCACATGACCTTCCACAACACACTGAGTTTATGAAAAATTACATTTATCTCATAGTACAAGCAGGACCTGAGGAACAGCTGACAGCAATAAATTTCACAGGCAAATCAGAACCTTTTGTCTGTTTCAATGACAGTTGCACAAACAACTCTCTGCTCTCAGACAGAAAGAGCAACACAGGGACACCTCCTCGTTCCAGTGAAGCGTGCCTCAGGATTTCTTTCCCCTTGGAAACATGAGGTGTTCATATCCCACTGCTACTAATGGCAAACTCAAGAAGAAATTGCAGTCAGGTAAGTGAAGACACAAGGTGGTATTCATGTGCCACATCTTTATCTGCATTAGACCTCTTACTAGAACAAAAACAAGCTGCCCATTGTACTCACCAGATCATCTTTAGCCTGTTGAACACACTCCAGCTGATTCTGCAGCTTTCTTTCACTGTAAGAAAGCTTATCCAACTGGCTCTGTAAGGAATTGTTTTCAGACTGAAGCTGTGCATTCTTACTGGTTAATTTTTCAGTGAATATCAATAGCTCAGATTCTCTTTTCCGACTACCTTCAATGTCCTTCTGAAGATCAGCAATCAGAGAAGTGGAACCATCTATTTCTTCCTTTAAAGCATTGATTTCTTGTTCATCTCTGTCAAAACAATTGTATCTCATTAGGGATAGCTTGAGCCCAAAGACATAAAGCTTTATTGAAATCAAGGCATTCAGGTCAAGCCCAAATAAGGCAGAGGAACAATTAATGACCCTGGGGCATCCATTAGTCACTGGATCATTGTAAATGTCAACGGAGTTTTCACTTCATTTCATGACACACTGCAGTGCTGAAGTGACAGATTTCTGCACCCCACAGAAGAATATGCAGGCATTAGCTCCTCAAGGAAGGCCACCTCTCCATAGTCAACATTTCCATATGACCTTCAGATCAGAGTACAAACAAAACCCTCAAAACCAGACCTGGTAGGTAAGAGGAAGGTTTGCAAACCCAACAAAGGGTCCTGAGGAAGGACTAAAATTACTGAGATACTTTTCAATGATGAATGGGAACTGTTTAACAGCATGAGAGAGACAAGACACATGGGTGGTTCTGCTTATCTGACATTTATCCATCTCCATATATTCAGTTCCACTGGAACCAGCAGAGTGGACAGCATTTGTATATCCCAGCTCATATGTACCACACAGATGCAGGACCATGCTCAGACACTCCTGAATCATGCAGGAGCCCAACCCTTCCCTGAGATTATTTTCCTCACATTCTTAAATGAGCCAACTCAGACACAGCAGAATGAATTCCAGTCCATTAGAAAGACAAGTGCCCCATACTGTCTGAATACAGCATCTGTCAATTAAGTAAAATTCTTTTCATTAAATACTTCCATTCATCCATCACAATTTTAAAGCAATCTATCTGTCTTTCCAGTTTAGTTGCTTCCCCTCTCTCTTTTAATAAAAAAAGCACTGGGCACACACATAGAAGACATAACTTCCTACAGAGCAGGCTGGAAATCAAGCACATCTTATTCTAATAATGAGGGACACTGAATTAGATTTATCAATCTCAATCCCCTTGTTTTGTAAGAGGCCACAAAGGTTATCTTCAGTATTTGCAACATTGATTTAAATTAGGACAGGCACTCTTCAAATTACAAAACAGTTAAAGCATCAACAACTTCAATAAAACAAAACCTTCCACATCCCAGATAATCTTTTAAATCATTACTCAAAGTGCACAGCTGTACCTCTGATGTTGATCCTGCAGCTGATTTACAGTTTTGACTCTGTCCAGCAAATTCTGAATTTCACTTTTCTGTCTATTTATTATTTCTTTATACTTGGATAACTCATCTTCTGTTCTTAAGCGCTCATCCTCTAGACACTTTACCTAAATGGAAAAAAAAAAAAAAAACCAGAAACTATTTAGTCTCAAAAATTTCAGAGCTGAATTATTCTAATCAGCTCTCTAGACTGTTGTATAGAGCTAATGTGTTAATTTTTTGGTAGTTCCAAGTAACTTAGAACAACATCCCAAAGTTTTTCAGATCAAATACAGTCAGAAAAATAAACAAAACAAAACAATTAAATTCAGCAAATGTGATTAACATTAGTTTTGTCCAAAGACTAAACTTAGCAGCTTAATGGATCGGGGTCTACAGATATGTTTCCCCAGTTACCAAGCCAACCCCTTACTATGTCTTCCTCCCTTTTTCTACAGTCCTATTGCACTGCTCTGGAGAGAGGGACTGGTGTGCTATTCTACAGACTGTCTACAAATTACGGGTAGCACAACCAACTCCCTTACCAGAGGTCACGTGCATGAACTCTACAAAATTAATTTCACAGGTAGAAGCCTACAAGCATTTTATTTCTACTAAATTTACAAGATTTAAAATGTTTACAGGATTACAAATTTACAATGTTTCTCAACTTCTCAGCCAAATGAGGTGCATATCACAAAGCAAAACACTGTTATGTTATGGATCAACTCATACTGCCTAAAAAAGGCAATCCAGAGCCACCAATTAGGTATCCCTTCTAGTCTCATGCCAGCCAATCTCTAATCACACTGTTCATTCCTGGAGAAGTAAAACTACAATTAAGATATGGAATGCATTCTTGTTCCAAGAACCCAACACTGCTTCCAGCCCCACTCCACTCCAACTCAGCACATGTTACCTTTGTTCTCAGTGTTCGAAGCTCATCCATGCTTTCCTTAAATGTTCTCTTCAAGTCTTCCAGTTCTTTTATTTTTGCATGCTGCACCTTTTCAGAGGGTAAAAAGCTTATTGAGAAAAGTAAATGCACAGAGGCACCTCAAAAAAATCTAGGCCAATACAGGCCACCACAGCAGCTGAGAGGCTTGAGGCAAAACAGATATTCCAAAGGCTTGGCTAACTTCTTCAAAAAGGAAAGCAAAACCTCAAAGCTTCTTTATTCTCAGGAGAACTGAGAGGAAAAGTGAGACTGCACGTTCTCCTTTGAGGTACACAAATCTGTGGCCCAACAGGCCCTAGGAAAGCTCTAAGCAAACTGGCACTTGGTCACCTCTGAAGATGGTGTGTGCACAGATTGGCTGTGAGCAGACCCAACATCATTAGAGTTTCACTTTGGGGTGAGCAAATCTTTACCAAGAACAGAGGCTGGTCCTTGCCTCTCTTTGACATATATCTGGGCAAAATACTGGTCAGAGAAAGCCCTGCCTGTCATCTGAATTTATGCTTTTAATTACAGCAACATTCATGTTTATAAATCAAAGAGCAGTTATTTCACCTTCATTATATCCTATTTTTCCCCAGCTTAGTTTTTAAAAACTTTTAAAAAGTAAATCCAAGGTAGTACCTGAAGACATCCTCCAAAAAGCAACGCTGGAGGGCAGACATCTGGGATTAGTATTAGACCACAAAAAAAGACAAAACTCAAAGAATTTGGCTAAACTGTAAGGAGCTTAAAATAAGATTCTCAAAATTAAAATATCATGGAATTCTTAACCACAAAGAGGACTTCAGACACCACATATTTACCTCCAGGTGATCAGACTTCTCCTGAATTTGTTTCTCTAGTTCTCCTTTAGTTACTTGGAATTTTGCATCCAATTCATTTGATTTAATTTCTTCTGACTCCTAAAGGGATTGAAGAAATGTAAGAAGAGTTTTAGAGTTTTATGTTTCCCTTTCTATTCCATGAGTGTACAGACAGCTTTTCACATCACTGAGTCTTTCCTGTAAGCACATTTCTGATAATCCTGATCATGCCAAGAAAGACCCCCACACTACATGCCAATCAAGATAAACATTTTCTCTTTCATTTATCAACTTTCCAGGAAAGAAACCAGTCACTATTCATCTCAGCCTTGGAGCTTGCACAGGATAATTTTCCCCTGCTACAGCTTAAGCTAGAAAGAAATTAAAAAGAAGACTCAAACAATAATTTGCCCTCTTGAGAAAATGTGCCTACTTGATAGGATTTTATCATTTCTTGACAGTTTTTCCTTATCTGATCTCCTTCTTCTTTTGCTTCAGTTAATTTTGTCACTGCATCTTTCAGGCGTTCTTTGGTTTCCTACAAAAACAGTAATTAAAAGAATGGGTTAAACCTAGTAAAACTCATTTACTTAACTTCATCTGTGAAGCACATTTCTCACAATATATCTTTCCCTTCACTCTGAAAAGAATTAACAAAACAAAAAGTCCAACACTATTTTGCCCCTTGCTTCCATTCAACTGTTACTTTATGCAATTCCACTTGACCCAACTCTGAAGGCACAAGAGTATCTTGTTTGTGTGCCATGCACATTATCAGATAGCAGATTTAATTGTATCACTTAAAAACTAAGATAACTTATTTAAAATACCCCCCCCCCAAAAACCCTAACACAACAAATTAAAATTTGATGACCAAATTAAAGAGAATCCCACAACACATCCTCCCTTCACATTCTTTCAACATTTCCATTTCAGTATCAGTATTTAAGAGCACTATTCTGACTTTTGCCACAGGTATTCAAATAAAACAGAAAAACAACTTTAGAAACAGTACATAAAAAGTAAACAGTATAACAACTACATTACTCTGACTACATTTTCATGTTGGTATCAGCACCATTTCACCCACCTTGTGTGAATCCATTTCTGTTTTCAATTTGTTCTGAGCCCATTTTACTTTGATAACATGAGAATTGATTTCTTCTTTCAATTTTTCTATTTCTCTGTTGAGTCGAGTGGCTTCACCATCCTGAGAAAATTTCACAGGTTTTTCATACAGTTGACCCAGTGTTTCTACAACAAAATGCCTGTCCAGTTATCAAGTTGTTTTTTTCTTAATGTCTGGGTTTTGCAAAACCATGTACACATTTGAGAATGGCCAATAATGCTTTAATCCAGTGGGAAAAAAACCCTCATTAGTGTTGTGGTTTGAATAGCAAGGTAAGGTTGCATTAGTGTTAGCATGTATTAATCTTACATATCTCTGAAAAGACAAAGCACCACAGAGGTGACTTTTGTTTCAAGGATTTGTTTTTAGTTTGAAGGACTTTTAAGATGTATCCTGTGTACAGTACCACTGCTCAGAAGAGGGCCAAATTAAAGTTCCAGCCCCAGTCATTTATTAACTTTTGGATCTTCCACATGAAATAGAATTGTAAAACACAGCTGTGAAGAACAATACGAAAAGACCTAGGTAATTTAATAGCAAGCTCTTACTGGTTTCTAAAATGAGTGGCAAAATTTTGGATGAAAAATCCTATTGCTTTATTATCAATTTTTAGTAGTACAAGAGAGGAAATACAGAGTGAAAACATAGGAAAACAGCAGAAAAAAAAAAAGACCACAATAATTTAATGCCACTGCAGCCTTAAAAAAAATTTGAAGACAGAAATTACCTCAAAATCTGGAAATCTGCAACAAGCTGTCTTCTCAATTTTGTCAAAAAAAAAAAAAATCCCTAATGTTTCACAAACTAATTTTCAGGGAAATATTAAAAGGAACTTCAAAAAGATGCAACAAGAACTGAGTAACTTTGTACCCCTTCCTTTAGAGGAATGGCACTTTCACAGCTATGAAGCAAAAACTAAATGAGAATAGCTTTTACCAACAGCAAACAAGTGATGAGGTTGTTCTGACAGTGCTTTTAATCAAGTCATACAGCAATACTCAGAGTACCTTAGCTTCATAGAGCTGCTGCAATCTTCCTTTTTCCTGAGAAAGTTGTTTGATTTTATTTGTAAGTTTTTCTATTTCTTTGTTTGCATCTCTCAGTCTTCTCTCAAGGACCTCCTTTTCCTTTCGGAGGTCAAGTGACTCCTTCTCCCCTCGGACGTATTTCATCACCATCGTCTCCTTTTCATGGCGAGCTTCCTCACATTTCTTGTTTGCCTTGAAAAATATCCCATCAGAATGAATCAATCTTGTATTTCAAAATTAACTGGACATTTTCAGTACTGCAGTGGAACAGTATAACAAGGCAGGACTCAAAAACTCCAGTTGGGCAAAGACTAATAATAAGTCCCTCTTAAGCACTGAAATTACCAATACATCTAACAGTAACTATATATCTAAGCAGCTGCATCTTCACAGCTGAACATCTCAAATGAGTTATCAATACATTAGTAAATTCTTGTTCAGAAGGAAAGAAGTATAAAGTTTAGGAACAAAATAACTTTGCAAGTGCTCAGTACTGGTCCTCTGTCTTCCCTCATTCACATGCCAACTGCACAGTCATTATCCAATGGATAATTCTTCCGATTAATTAAATTCAATTAAGCCCTTTCAGTGGCCTAATTTTACAGATCCCCTCACCCCAGCATTAACAAGTTCTGCTTCGAAATAGAAAAAAAAAAACCCTAAAATCAGACACTGAGCTTTAGAATACATGCAATAGAGAAAATACTTGGCATAATATGATATTAAGAAGGAAAAAAAAAAATTCCACTTTCAATAATACGTAAAGACAAAATAAGAGCTTTGTGCCGGAATTGAGAAAAATATTAATTTTCTGACATCCTGTCTGAAAAAAGCTACTGTCAGCTTTTAGCTCCTTTTGAATCACATTCAGCTTATAGGTAAAGAAAATGAGATTTCTTTGAGGGCTGAATTCAATACATATAAAAATAGGTATTTTTTTAAGAGTTATCAGGCACTCTGAAGTGTTAACAGCTATTTGGAAATTCACTGCTGACAGTTATCAAAAATGCAGATATAACTGCATACTAAGAGTTCCAATTTTGGGAAATTTTGTCTTACTTAGTGATCCAACATATTTCCTACAAGAACCAAGGTTGTTCAAAAATGGAGATGCTCAATAGTTTAAGGTTTTCCATATTACCTGTTCCATTCGAAAGGCCATCTCTTTATGCAACTGCTGAATAGTATTTTTGGCTGCTGCATCTTGAGTTACAAGTCTGTCTTTGCTAGCTTTCACTTCTTTATTAAGCTCTTCTATTCTTGCTTCCAGCTAAAATACAACATCATGATATAATTATAGAGAAAAAGACTCTTTGATCATGGTTTATACGGGCAGGCATATTTCACACAAAATTACATGCTTCAACAGATATTTACCTGTATTTCACAGTTGTCAAGCTGCAACCACCCATATCAACATCTAGCTTTGCATGACAGTAAAACCATGGAAGATGTCAATTCTCATCTTCAGTGAGAGTGAAGATGCTTCAAATCAAGTAAAGCACAAGGCACAGTAATTTACTACACAAAGTAATAGATGGACAGCAAGTGCTGAGCTGCCAGAGCAGAGCTGGCTGCTAGCTGAGGTTGCTTCTCGTTCCACCCTTTTGTTCCCATCCTTGTGCCATATCCTTCACCGTGCCAGCAAAGCAGCCATGCATCCATACTGAACTGGACTGGGAATTAATTCATTGAAAAAATCACTCAGCAAATAAAGATGAGCTTAGTCATCATGCTGGCACTTTTTTTAGCCACCTAGTGAACCAAGTCAGAGACCTGATGCAGCTGAAGAATAATCCCCAGTGTTAACTGGATCACTTCCCAGAGTGTGTTCCCTGCCAAGTCATGCAAGTCCAGCAGGAGCAGTGTGGTGGCTGCAAAGGCTGTGACACTGCCCAAACATTGCTCAAATTGTGCCTAACGACTCTCCTCTTGTCCCAGGGGAAAGCCAATTCACCCAGGTTAGGGGTTTTTTTTTGGTTTGAGGGAGAAAGGGCAAGATCTCAGGGTCAGTCTCTTACATTCTGTGCAATCCCAAACTGCTATGTAAGAGTCAAGAACCACCTAATTTGCTTCTTTTACCACACCACAACTTCACCATGCTCTGTTCAGCTCTGCAAATGCAGAGACAGACAAAAAGCTTCACATGCACAAGCAGGCATGTACAGTTTGTTTAGAGCTGTGAGTGCAGCCAAGCCTTCATTTACTTAGAAGTTACCATAAAACACTAATTCAGAAATTCCAACAATAAAACACTCCCATCACAAATGAAAAACTCAAGTGTTTCACTGCAACATCTCTTACGACTCCAGGTGCTCTCAACCACTGTAAAAAACCATTACAGTCCAAAAGAATATTTTCTGAAATCACTCGCAAGCATGTAATGTCACAAACACCCTCACAAATCCTTTTCTCCAGAACGGAAAAAAGCAATTGCTGCATGATAGAGTTTCATTTAATCATACAGTGCTATCATGGAAATACAGAGAAGAAAGAATGAGGGAGCTGCTCATACTGGTTTATTCAGGAACAAGCAATTCCGATTTGTAGCCTAAAAATAACACTTTCCAACTCAATTTTCAGTCACATCATGGATTTTCAAATATTCTCTGAAATTAACCATGAATATATGAATATATTCCTCTACAACACTTCAAGCCTGACACACTGCTTTGTGAACAGATTTCTGTGTGATGCAGTTACCAACAAAGAAACCTGACAACCACGATAGTCACCAGCACTTGGACAAACAGAAATTGGTATTTTAAATGCTAACGTTTAAATGATCAGGGATATCAGCAGATAGCTGATAACACACAAGCATTGACACCTGGTGTGAAACCTTTTCCTCCCACACTAAAACCAGCCTACACCAATGCACACACCATGGTCCTCCTTGACCTGTGTGGTTCCAATCCCTGAGGAAAGGCCTGCATTTAGTACCCGATACTACCACAGCAGAAACTTCCATATACAGAATACTTAAGTGATGTGAATCCAGAAAGTCAGTTTATCCAAAGACACTAAAGGCTTGTAGACAATTTCTTGGAAAACAAAAGCATATTTATCCTCTTAAAAAGCTCAGGATATTAGGCATGGGTTAAACAGTGGCAAGAGTGACATTACATACATGTGAGACTCTAACCAGCACTTCTGTTTTGGTTATCTGTACCTGTTTAATAATGCTGAGGTGCTGCTTTTCTGTTTCTGTTCGTTTTTTCAATTCATCTTTTAAGTTGTCCTTTTCTGAGCAAATTTCCAAAATCAGTTCCTGATGCTTTTTATTTTCTTTAATCAATCTGTAAAGAAAAAAAAATAAAAACAAGGTACATCAGTACTGGGGTTTTTTGCTCTTCGACCTGCAAGTTTTATTGGGAAGCCAGAAACCCTAAAAAAATCCATGAAAGCCTTACAAGAAAAAAAAAAGAATAATGTTGTTCAAGTGGAACTTAACTCCAAAACAGCAAGCAGCAACCTCCTTGTGAGAAAATTGCTTGTTTCCAGCATTTTAGGGTTCTTGTGGTCCATAATGACGTGGGACATTTGTTAACCCAATGAAACTACAAAACTATAAATGTTAGTGATTTTAAGGTAATGTAAGACAGTAACTTTCAGTCAGATGTCTGAAAACACGGAGAGTTTATTAATCTCATGGACTTCTCAGAAGTTCATATGGAAGAACCCATGGAAGTTCACAACCTGGTAAGAAACAGAATCCTGATTTTTTAAGCCCTAAGTAGGTACCAAGTATCCATGCCCATGCTCCTTAAGAAGTTCAATTTTTACCAATAGTTCCAGTTCAGCTCAGCTGTTTGACACATACCTGACATTCTAGCATAAAACTCAGAAATTACATTGTCAGAACTGCTGAATAAAGAGTCTCAAATGTATTTACATGTTTGCAGATACTATTACAGGGTGGGTATTTTAGGACACTAATTGTATGAATTTGTGGGAAGCATGCATTTACCTGAAAAAGATACTTAAACATCCCTTTATCCCCTCCCTTCTGCTGAAAAAAAAAAAATCTCTAACTAGTCTCCTAAATTATAAGGAATTCAAAACCATCAGTTATAGAGAGCTTAGCACTTGTGATCTGCTTTTTAATCTATTAATGAATATTACAGGATTACAAATCTTAATTCACGCCACAGCTGCTCACGTATATATCTAGATCTGATCATAGGAGACAACTGGGCTATTTCCAGAACGATGTCACAAGAAATTCTGCTGATCATAAAGTAAGGGACAAAACAAACACAACCCAGAATACTCTTTGGACCGAACACAAAATGTTCCACAGCAGTTTCACACTCTTGAGGTGAGTCGCCAAGTGTCAGATGGGTGCAGCTGGCCAAAAAAAGAAACATGTTTTTATTTAAAGCCTTCTGGAGACATACATAACATACACACATACATAAACACTTGTCTCGAAGTAATGCCAAGGCTGAAAATGCTGCTCTGCCTCTGAGTTTACCATGAACAAGTGAAACTCTTTACCTCATGATTTCCTGGAATTACCCCTCTCTACACACCCACCACTTCAGATTCCCACTCCTCCTCTGTACCTTCTGAATGTCTACCTGTGCATCACCAGCTTTCCTGTCATCAGCTGACTTTCCTCACACGGATGGTTTCTGTCAGTGGTGAAGTGCAAGAAAATATTTTCCATACTGGGACTCTCTCCCTCTACCTGGTTTCCCTTCCTTTGATGTCCTCCCATAGAATGGTTTCAGAGACCCTTCTATGAAAAATAGAAGGGATACCTTCTAGGTATAAATATGAAGTTAGAGGCTACATTTTGTTAGCAAAAAAACATTTCTAAAGAGGTAACAAAGTATTAAACGCCAAGTAAGGAATCATGAAATCAAGCAATGAACTGGCTTTTGATGAACAGAAATATTCATGTTGAATTCTGCCTGGAAGGACTATTAAGCACAGTTTATTACAGCACACTAATAAGCCATGCATTGCAGAAGTCCTCCTATAAAATGTGGAAAGAGTAGTTCATTTATAGATGACACTTCCAACTCAAACAACACTCTCAGCTGATTAACAACTTTGCTGGATGATGACAGGAGATTGAACACTATTTGAAAAAGAAACAAGCAATTTCAAACATAAATAAAATGCCCACAGTGGAAGTTGGTACTTTCAAAGACTCATTTCTCCACAGACACATATGGACTGAATGAATCCTGGACTATTTTTATATCACCATTACTGCTGCAGTATTTAAGTAATTCTAGACATTGGCAGGCTATTCAATGACACAGTTGGCTATTCAGTTCCTGCCAAATCCTGCAAGAATTCAGACATCTAAGCACACACTTTTATTTACAAGTACGTACCACAAGTAAAAATTATTCCTCCCTTAGAAAACAATCAAAAAAGCTCATTAACTACCTTCATACCAACTCGAGACAACTTGCTTCATACCAAAATGTTGTATGCTGGTGCACACAACATGCAGCCAAAATTGTTCAGCACACACCTCCAACTGTGATGCTCAAATACTCACTTTGTAATAGTTTGTTCTTGCTGCAGGTATTTGTCTTGCACACATTTTTCAAACAGAGCCAGGGCATGTTCACCCTTCTGCACACCATTGGGGAGCTTTGGTCCCTTTGAAAAATCCGTGGATAAGAGTTCAGACTCTATTTCCTTTAGCAAATCCTCCTGTGAGGAAGTCTGATGTATTGTGGAAATAAGCTTCTTTGTGCAGTCTGTGTCATAAGGGCTTTCTGAATAGATTTTATCACTCAGATTTTTCACATAGTCAGATTCCTCCCTCAGATCCTGTAGTATTTCCATTAATGATTGTTCTGTCTGGTTAGTTTTTGGATCGTGTCGTTCAAGTTCACTAGGTAAATGTTCTGGTTTTGTGGAGCCTTCTGCCTGCCTTTCACAGCAGGCACTGGCAGAGCAGTCTGCCCCTCCAGACTGCTGCTGTCCTTCTGCTGGAGCCCCATTGCTGCTTATGCCAACAGCTGCTGACTCCTGATCTGAGGGCAACAAACTCGACTCCCTTTCCAAGACACCAGCATCACCTCCAGTGCAACTGATGCTTGAGCAGTCCTCCATTCCAGATGTTTTATCATACTTCTTATCATCTGGGGGCTTGAAAGAGGAATCATCTGACACATTGATAGGCTCCAGTGTGTTCTGCATTTCTGGTAAATACTCCTCCATAATCTTCCTTCAGAAATCTAGATGGAGAATTCATATTACAACATATTATATACAGTATCAAAAGAGATTGAGATAAGGCAAAGAAAGGCTAATAGAAAATGAAATTCAAAGTGCAAAAACACTTAGATAAGTGTAATATAGAGTTGGTTGCTCTTTCAGCCCAAATTTTAAGTAAACACTCCAGTGCAAGTTTTTCTAAGAGAAGGTGGGAAATCAGGTATAGAGAACAGGAAGCAGTGAGACAGTAAATGCCAAGAAAATAAAAAAGCAGAACCTTTTAGAATTAATAACTCTACCATTTAAATCCACAAAAATCCCAAGTAATCACTTCTAAAAAATACTAAATGACAATAAATTTTAAAAAGGAAATTAAGCATCTAGGATCTTACAGCTTTCACTTTCCTACAAGCAACTTGAAAGCAACAATATGTCTTGACTGACTTATTTTTAAAACCTAGGGTGAATCCCTGGTCCAGCCAGAATATTCAATTTCCATACTGTCACATCCTCACTGAGCATCCATACAGCAAAATGCAGCTGTACCCAGGAACCTAAGGGAAGGGGCTGGGGGAGGATGGGGGTGAGATTCTCTTTCCCCATCTGCTTTCAAGCAACCAAAATCCCCTGTGGAAGAGCACAGATGGTCTTTGGCAGATCTGCTCTCTCTCAAACAGTAGCTTGCAGAGCAAGGACTTAAAAAACTCTGTAGAAGCTCACTAGAAGGACACCATACTGAGATCCAAATAGCCAGAATACTTATAGGAGAGCCTGGGGATATAAAGCTGTATCTTCTTTTTCAGGAATCCCAGATGGTCCTGTGTCTGAAAAGACTACTGGCATTTTCAGCAAGCACAGGAAGCCCTTACCTCCATTAGGAGAAATTCATTACAGCAGTCCCAACTTTTATATGCAACCCTATCCTCCTACACTGGATAATTTAGGCTACTTATAAACAAGGAAAACTTTTCATTTATAAATTCAACTCTGCTATTCCAAGCGTCATCTCAAAGGAAGTGCTTACTTGCCACCTGAAACTTTTTCCATCCTTACTTTCTGACTTGTCAGTTCTCCCTTACACAGCCACACCACCTGAGCCATTCAGGTACTTGCTACACGCCCCTCCCTTTGTCTCAGCCTGAAAGGAAACCCCTTTGTGCTGCTTGGCTTCACTCCACTCCCCCAGAGTCCTGCCTTATTAACCATCACTTCCATTGTTAAAACAGAGGGATATGAGTCCCATTAGGTCTGTCCCCAGTTGCTACCACTGTCACCTTTCACTGTCAGGCATAAAAAGCAGCTTCAGCCCAGCTGTTTCTATCAGGAAATACCCTCCCACAAAACACCTATCACAAGTACCTGAAACCAACAGTTGGGCTACAACTGGGACTTTAATCAACAAGAGGGAAGCACATGGAAAACTGAGCATTCAGCTCAGAGTATGGAAAGGAATGTATCACAACTGGACAAGAGTCACAATCAGCAAATGGGAATCACACATTTTTGAAGTAACAAGCAAACCACTTTTCCTTTTTTAGTTCCAAAGCAAAAAAAAAAAAACCAAATCCTCAATGCTAGAGCCTCTAATCCAGTACAAATCAGTAGGAATCACAACACAAGTGGTAAGGAGAGGTACAAATGAGAATATGGGGAATGAGAGAGTCTATACAACGTGACACTTTCACAAGAATTCCCCATTTTATAAACAAATCTTCTCTGGTATTAATAAAATCCCTGATTCCCCTTCGCTTCAGAAGATTTAAGTTTAGGTCAACACTGGAACCAGCAAATCCCACCACTTGGTTTGTGCCATCCAAAAAAATCTTCATTTGGAACCTATCTACCCTTTGATGACTTCTGCTGGTAATGAAAGTTCACAATGTACTACTGTTCTCAAAAAAGCCTAACCCCACTGACAACCTCAACATGCAAACAAAAATGAACGTAACTGCAAGAGAAAGTATTCATTTTAACAGTAGCAGAACACATTAGTTCCTACTTAATTAAAATGCTGTTAAAAACCAATGCTTTCAGAGTAGTGCACTTTAAACAATCAATAACGGAAAGATAATCTGCAAGTGATGCAGTTAAGACAGAAGAAAAATTCACCTTCTAGTATCTGTTCCCCCTTTAGGTAGTTTATAATACACACACTCAGCTGTAAAAGACACTGCATTAGCATAAAGCTGAGGAACTGGTTTGTTTCTCTAATAGTTACACCAGTCTATGTTCTTGATGATGCTTTCTCTGTAATGATCAGAGGGTTTTTTAACCTCATTTTAAGCCTTTTCTAAAGTGCTTTCTGAAGTGTTATAGAACCTCCCAAAATGTGCAGTTGTTTGATACACTACCTCAAACCTCTTTGTGACTGCCCAGCTGCAGTTCACTATTACCACCAGAAAGGGAAAGGTACAATCAGATACATGAACTTCCATGTTGGTTGTTATACATAAAATTTCCAGTCCAGTCAGCAAACTGGAGGGTATTTATCTCCATATGGAAGCAACAAGTGAAAAATACAGCTCTGTTAAGAGAGTACATTAGGAAGGCCATTAAGTTTTCTTTTTATTGTGTTACTTCCTTCTGTAAATAATACTGTGAATTAGTATTACAAAGACTAATCTACATGGAAGCAGAAGTACAATTATTTGCACAACTCAGTGACAGAGAAGAAAAAAAGCTACTGACTTAATATCCAAAATCACTTAGTTATTATTAGTCATAAATAAAGCGTAGATTTTATATCAAACTCATGGGGAATTTGAGTGATGACTGTACAAATCAGTTAAAGGATGAAAAGTAAATTATGATGATTCAGTGTTCCCTGCAGTCGTACTTTAATTTTCAGTGGTACCAAGAATATAATTTACCACAATAAGTTCAGTCTTTATGATTCCAATACACCGCATTTTAGCCTTATTTGCCCAAATCTACCTGCACCTATCTGCACCTGTTCATGAAATACATAGATTTTCCCTCCCTCACAGAATATTATTAGCTTTTACATTCTAATTACTAACTTTACATAGAAATAAAGCAATTCATCACAGGATCACAATTTATTTTCGTAACAGAAATGTCCAGACAAAGGAATCATGTGGAGCAGGTGTCAATGCAAATTCATACTGATATTCAAATGTCTCTTGAATATCCAAAGTTTGTCATGCCTACCTCAGGCAACTGAAGATAACAGATACTGCTTATATAATACCAGAGACAGGAGACAGAGAACTGCACTGATGTCACTAAAGAAAAGGCTCATGGTTTGTAAGCAAAACATTTTGTGTGATAAAAGGATCAACACTGCCCATCTAGCAGTAGCCAGCTGAAATGAAACATGCTAATATTTGACTGTTTCACATCAAACAGACAAATCCACCAAGCTCCAGATAATATCTGGCTGCCACCAGATAGGAGCTCCACGTCTTTCCATGTTTAATATCCATCCTCTAATATCCTACTCATCCTTATAAATGACTTTTCCAAAATCAGTGAAGTACTAAGATTACATATATCACATAGAGTAAACCAAACAGTTTAGTGCCTTTTCTGATGTCTTCAGAAGGCATCAAAAACAATCAAAAAGGCAAATCTTGATTGAAGCAAGTGAACTGGCTTATGTAATATGTCTGAACATCAAACAAGCACACAGTGTGTAGAGTGACAGCAAAGTGCTGGGTTCTTGCACTGTTTTGAAAAGCTTCTACCTTCAACCACCGGCTCTGCTCCTTCCTTAGGCCTAATGATCATCTTAACAGCAGGGCAAAAGTGCGCTGCTCCTGGTCCCATCCGTGTGATGTTTGTCCCACCCCTCACTCTAAGTCCCTTCTGCTGCCTGTGCCACAGGAATGTCTCAAAACAGCACTCTGAGTGGCCCAGCCCAAGCCTGCTTGCCCACATACCGTGAATGACTGCTATCCATCTAGGGCAGCATGTGAAAAGCTCTGTCATTGCCTTGTGACAGCTTCTGCAGCTGTGACAGGACTCTGCTGTGACTGGACTCACGTAACAGGTCTGACCAGTCGTTCTCCTCCTCTGATTTACAGCTCAAAATTAGTCCAACACTCTAAAGCACCTTCCCCATGCTCTTGCTCCTGTTCCACAGCAGAGGAGGCAGCTGGCTGTTTTCCCCCAGTGCAGTGATACAAAGCAATGGGAGTGGAAACACATCAATTCAGACCCTGTTGATGTGAGCAGCAGGAATGAGGAACAGGAGCACAGCTCAGCCACGTCTGCAAAACATCTCCCTGTGCATCAGACTAGAGGCAAGCTGTTTCTGTTTCTTCAAAACCAGAAATGCCTTTTTTAAAACAGCTACTGTTTTTTCTCATCACAGATATGTTTTTCAAGGATGCAAAGAGCAGACATACTTTTCATAATTATTCACGAAGGTAAATTTAAATCTCCATCAGCATATATGATCTCCAAGATCCAATGCAACATCTAAAATGAGTGAGTAGTTAAACAGCAGGTACAGGACACACAACATTAAAAGGCTAGTACTGGCAAGGGTTACAACCATTTATCACACTACTTACACTGAGATGTGCTCATCTGCTGAATTGCTGATAGCACAACTGACTGCAATCCGAGGCAGGGAGCAAAGAGCTTGCCAATAGAGTGAGTGAACAGCACACCAGCTTTTGAATACAAATGTCTCCCAGGTATATCAAGGAATGCAAAGACTTGGGAAACAGCCATTTTTTCATTCACTGTTACACAACAGAAACATCTTCTGTTAACTGCTAACCAAATGATAAAAGTAAGAACAAAGATGACAATGATTCATTTAAGCTCTTCAAGGAAGTATCTGACACAATGTAAGTATTGATTATCTTGGGAGAACATCAAAAATCTCAATACATCCTCCTGTAACATGCCAACAAAAAGAAGAAAAAAAGTATTTCTTGAAGCTACCTTCAGCAGCAGTCCAGAGAAGCTTATGTTTTAACAGCAAATTCTCACTTCAGAGTCCATCCACTGGCATGAAGAAAAGCAGTTTCTGTAACACCGAGTCCTCCTCCTTCCTTTGCTGAAAATATGTACACTCCTAACTTTTTAAGGAAGCTGTTGGCACCCTCATCCCTTGGCTGTTCATCTGCTGTACTGGTTGAAAATCTTTCCTCCCACAGCAGTAATGCTAATTCTAACGAGGAACACCACCTTGCCCAGCCCTAGACTACCATCCAGTGAGTACACGGATGTGTTGAGGTTCTGGTATATTTTCAATATTATCAATTCAATATTATGCTATTTCTAACTGTCTGTCTTTTCAATCTTCTGGTTGAATGCAAACGTGATTTTTTTAAATCCCTTACTACAAAGGCCTTTCCTAAGCAGATGCACTATTAACGCAAGCATTTAATTTCATAAAATAGATAGAATTTGACCCAAACTCTCAATACTTATGTTGCAAATAGTCAAGAAGGAAATGACTTTGTTTCACCCAATTTCAAAATAGTTGTGAGATGACAACTTAAAGAAACATATTAAATGATAACTATAGGAAACTTTAGTTGAGGTGTGGCTGTCTAGAAGACTTCACTAGCAAGGGAAAAAAGAAAGTGTGCCTTGTCACCTAGTAACTATCACAATGGGGCTCTTTAGAACAAACAGATTAAAGAATGACAGAAGAGTGTGCCTGGGGTGGTTCTGTAAGCAAACTTAAGGTCAAGGCCCTGAGAAACAAAAACCACTGCTTCAAGAGAGGAACACCTCTCTCCTTAAAACCTCAATGCTTAAAAATACTGCCGAGAGACAGGGCAAGAGGGAATAATGCTTTATGGGTGTGTGCATATACAAAACCTTGCCCAACCCAGGCCTGAAATGAAAGCAAAGAGTATTGAGGTAAGTGACTCTGAGGCACAAAACCTTCTCAAAGGGGAATAATAAGACCTTAATACAGCAAATGCAGTTTACTGGACACCAGACACATTCAACTACACATTACATGATCTAATGGCCAGTAGTAGTCAATTATTTTAGCTCCTTTCAACAAGAAAGGGTTCTGCGTCATCTTTGGGTAGATGTTTTCCACTCCTGGCTATGCTCCTAAGAGAGGCCTTGTAGCACAGTCACTGATGAAGAGGAAATCAACTCCCCAAACAAGTACACATGCAATCTACAAAATCGTGAAAAAGCAGCTCTCACATCAACTCATACCATTTATGCTCATCACCTCTGGATGTGTAAAAAGCATATAGACAAGTTTTACAGGACATGAAACAAGCCCATTTTTAAACAAAGTAGCTTTCCTCTTTCCAGTTCGTACTGGTCACAGCAGAGTACTCAAATTGCCTTTAGTAATAGACTGAAGTCTCTAAACTACTCACAGCTGCCATACAGATGGGATGCATGGGATTTCAGAGAGGAGGTGGGGGACAAGGAAAGGAGTGATTAAATGCTCCATCAGTCACAGGCAGATGACTCCAACACTCAGCAGAGTCCTAAGTACCATGACATGGCCAGGTAGCAGCTCAGTGACAGAAAAAGGTAGAGACACCAACACAAGCAGCCCAAGTTCCCAGAAGCCCCTACTTAAATGCATGTCACCTCAGGACTCAGAGTTGGTTTGTCACTGCAGTGTGTGCTGTAAACTTGCTAAGGAATCATTGCACACCTCTAAACAAAGTCCATGTATTTACAGGAAAAACCTATCCAGAAAATAAGGGCCTTGAAATTGCTTCAGAGCAATTCTCTTCATGCTGTAATTTGTGACCTGTACTTCCTGGTTCTTTGTCAAGAATTGGATGCTAACTCATAAATTGCTGCTGTTGCTCTTTATTTTGCTTTCCAAAATGCTACATTCTGAAGATAAGTTTCACTAGAAACTCAACATAAAAATCCAAGCAAACACCCTTAAGCAGCAGTCTCTTCAGCTCTGTAACACTTGCTATCCTTCCGTATTGGTTCTGGTTTCTGAACTCTGCAGTTCAGGTTTAGTGTTCAGTGTCAGCAACCAGGAGGAGGGATACTTGTCCTTTGGAGGCAGCCAGAAAACGGGTTTATTCTTAACATACTCAGACTCCCCAGTGATAGCAAATAATTACCTTTTTTCCCTAGTACCACATCAAAAGACTGGGCAGCAACACACAGGTCAAATAACCAGCTGTCTACCGCAGGCACTGTTACCGTTCTGTGTAACACAATCCAAATGATTTTACAAACATCTCTGCTCTTCTCTGTCCTTCTCTCCAACTGAACCAAAAATGCCTGTTTATGAGTTTACAGAGATTCATGTTTGCTAGCAGATCCCACAGTTGCGGGAGCAAGAAAGGTAAAAATAGCTTCATTTTAAGACCGAAGGTGCTGGATGCAGACATTTATGAATCACTCCAGTTTTGGCAAGTGATGTTAGGAAAGCAGACATACAGCTTGCCTACATATAAAGAAAGTTGTGGGGTTTCTCTCTGTATAGCCCAGTACTGGATGAACAGAAAATTCTACAGCCCAGCTAAACCAGGTAGAAATGCAATGCTTTCACAATGACTGCCCTGTTTGTTCACCTGCAATACTTCAGAAACCAAAGTAGAGCACTGAAGCATCTGAAACTCTAGCTGGTCTAAAGAAACACCAGGAACTGTTCACTTTTATTACTCCAGCTTTCTAACAGCCCTCCAAACAAGAGGCCTGTTCACTGATATGTGTTATATCTGAAAAAAGAAATACTTTTAACTTAGCTGTGCAATGTTTCAAAGATTATAATATTATAAAATAAAGGTTAAAAAGCCAAGATACACACACCAAAAGGCTACTAAAAACCACCAAACTACCATCTGAATCTAGAACTGGGAGATCTGGAAGAGAGATTTTTTTTTTTTAACTATGAAGAGTATTATCCTTATAAAATTATAACTGCAAAGAAAATACTGACTTTTTTCCTGTATCACCCAATAGCAAATCAAAATGCTGTCATGTGAATTTGCAAGAGGAAGCTACGTGCATTTTACAGCTATTTTGAAGATTCACACTTACCCCTCAAGTCACACTGTAAAAGTCTCCCATCACTCCAGCCCTCCAACTACCCCTTAAACTCTCAGCAGCCTACAAAGACACACCTACAGACCAGACTCAGCTACAAATGAAACTTCCACTATGTCTTTTTACAGTGTTGTGTCTTGACCTGTAAAAACACTGAGCACAAGTAGTTCCCCATCTTAGCAAATACACAACTTAAAGGTGAACTGAGACTTCAGCTCTTTCTGCTAGAATGGAATCTAACATTTACTTCACATGCAAGCAAGGACTGACTTTTAGTTCAGTAATACTGAGCAGTGTTTCAAAACATGCCTTTTTTTCTGACATGATTTTTAAAACTTCTTATAAAGAAAAATCAGCAGTGCCCTAAATCTATCCTGAGACAGCAGCTTTACATTTAACCCTTGGAAGTTGTTATTCAGCACTAACTACGGTTTCAGAAAGGAGGCTAGCATACATCCCAATGCACAATCTATATATATTCCACCATTTAAACTACTCTACCTCCTATTCATTGATGTTAAAGAATATATAATAATAAATTCCAACCCACAGATTGATTTTTACACATGGTTCATTACACTCAAGCAGAATCCCATCTTGGAAACACCGCTCATCATGTAAGCAGCTACTGAAGCTCATGAAGCAAAGACAAATACATAACTTTAACAAAACCACATTTATCATTTATGGTGCAATAATGGGTTGGTTCTTTTCCCAATCACTGCAGTATAGACCAAAGGCTCTGCTAAACTGATTTTTTATACTGCTTTATATTTCCATTCACACATCTGTGAAATTAAGTGACATATGACTGTAATGTCAACAGTCAAAAGACCTTCGTGATGAAGCGCTGATGCTCATCAGAAGACCCCAATAAAAGCAAAAGCTGCACATGAGCACCATTTAACAGTTCAGTGACAGACCCAATTCCCTCTTGTAGGTTCCTGAGCAACAAAAACAGAGAGTACATGTGCTTTAGCCAGTTCAATTGCAAATTCCAGAGTTAATGTGACATGCACTATAAACCAGTGTAACACCGGAGATGGACTTTGTATTTCAAAGACTTAAGTAGGATTTATTGGCTGAAGAATACTGAAGAGAACAATAATGATTTGTAGAGTTTTCTTGACAAGTCACACACATGAAGCAGCCAGCAACCTAATGTAAAAAAAGCTTCAGAAATGCCACAGCATTTATCAAAAAGAACAAAACTTGCCTGAACAGTTTGTTCCACAAAGAACTGTTCCTCTTCTTTAGCTATCACGCTATAAAATATTCTATTAGAAACACAATCTTAGATGAATCACAACACAAAAATAAAGTACTTTCTATTATCTTTAATGTCATTATCCTAAGACACAGATAGTAAAGTAACCATTAATAGCCAGACAACTGTTAGAATCAGCTGTCATTTCAATTCAATTTCCAACCTACTGCACTCAGGTAAGACATGAAGCTGTTAGACAGTGTGTACACATTATACCATGTGTATAATGCCAACCCAACAAGACTGCTTAAGAATGATTTGGGGGTATGAAAACATTTCTAGCTTCTTACAGTTTTGTTGTTCACAGCAAAACCCAAGATGCCTCTCTTCAAGAACTTTTCACGTCTTTTTTACAAAATAATCATTATTTAAACGACCTAAAATGCTTTTCCAAGTCAGTGCCAACCTGTCATTGCATCAGAACTCTTGCTAACAATTTCACATGACAGTAAGACTAAAAACAAAATTGAAGAGAAATTCCATCGTTTGTTTTAGCTCACTGTAATCCTAATAATGCTTTTACCTAAACTAATTGGGATAGACTATACACACCTTTCTACTTCATTTGTTGAGAGAAGGTTTTGGTTTCTTTTTCCTAAGGCTACTTTTTCCTTAACTACTGTCTACAACACAAAGACCAGCAAAACAAACTTTCCTATTGTTTCCAATTAATACCCAGCTTATCTGTGTTTTGCATGGTATCTTGCACAACAACTCTGTCATAAAAGGCTTCCTCAGACTAAGCATAATGTCACCAGGTAACACTGTGAAACAGGGAAGCTCAAATACTAGAGATATTTCCGTTTTCAGCTAAAGTTTATGATAAAAAAAGAGAATTCGCTGTACGTGATAAGATACAAAATGCAGATCTACTCTATAGCAGCTGTGTAGAGGGACAAATCAAAAATTTCAACTAAATTGAAAGGGACTGGGATAAAAAGGTTACAAAAAGCAGGTACTTTACATAATCTAGTGTGAGATTAATTTCAAACAGTCTTTCTGGCTTCAGGTTTATATATCTGATTATAGTTCTACATCCAACATTCATCAGAGCAGCAAGCCACTAAAGTTATGAAACACACTAAAAGGAGATGGACTGGCCGAAGGAGATCACACTGCCGAAGAAAAAGACAGAATTCTTAAGCTGAAGAGATGACGTTGATCACCACTGCTTGTACTCCATACAAAATAGAGGGTGGCCTATAATAGAGGGTGTCACACACTCTCACTCTTCCTCTAATTACAGACAGCACATACAGGAAACAAAAGAAACACACCGGAGTCCCACCTACAGTAGGTCTCCCAATATTAATTCATTTTTGCCCAAGATCAAATAAAAGTGGAAAAGCTGGCTGTACACTGGGACATTGAGTCCTCCAGCTCAGGGAGAACTTGACACAGCTCCTGACTCAACTCACACAAAGACCTGCTTTGATGCACATGTTCGCAGGGAAGGGAGTGGAACAGTGACTATACCCAGTGGGTATTTTAGGATTTCCTTGCTTTTATCAGTTTAACACTTCAACTCAATTATTCTTCTCAGGTTTTTAATGTGACTTCATTAAACACCAATGGCAGCCCCAAGGTGCAAAGTTCAGCATTTCTATCAATTCTTTGAACATGAGACAAGTACTTTGGAAGACAAGGTTTACTCAAACTTTTATCTTTGCTTTCCTTTGCTAACATCACAAGTTAGACAGTTGAACAGAAATGTACAATTCCTTCAGGACAGCACCCAGGTTTTCTATCAAGCTCATGCACATGGTTAATATTCTGGACATATTAGCTCCATGTCTGGAGTCAACAGCACAACTCCAAAATAAAGTTCATCAGTTAAGGTTTAACAAGTGAGGCTGGATTTGCTGCCATCATAACACAAGTCACGGGGTACACCTTGAGAGTGTTATTTTTTGTCATATGAACCCCAAGGTTGGAAGCTCATCTATCAGGGGGAAAGCAACATTATTAGCAATGGCATCATTTTAACTGTGAATATCACATGAACCTTGGATGCTTCAGGGTTTACACAGAGACTTGCCATCTTCTGTGTGTCTTCAGCACAGAACAGCTCTTACTCTTCTAAGTCAAGAAAGTAAGTCTTTACTTCAGCAGCCAACGCAATGCCAGCAACAGCACTGCTGTCACCCTTCAGGTTTTTTTGGCATCCTGCCTTTAGCTCTGCTTACAAGGCCAGAAGCAGCTCTGTCCTTACTAGAACCCTGTTCGCATTCATGTTCTGACACTGATAACATCACCTGTGCAAAGAAGAGAGTCTTAAGTGAGGGGGAGAAAGGAAATTTATGACTGAGTACTCAACCTTGACAAAGCACACATTCTATGACAGATATTCTACATCTATAACAGAGCCATAACTCTTGTTCACGCTACAGAAGCTGGAGCTATGGCAGACCTTCTCACAAACCTGAAGTGTCCTGGTAAGATATGGATCTTGGTGTATTTAGCACTGGAGATTGCAGCATGTTTGCTTTCAATGGCTCTTTTCAAATGTTGTTTCCAGAACATGGAAAAGGCTGTAAAATTCCAACCCTGGAATTAGTCTGCATGATCACTGCACACTGAAAAACACCATTTGAGGGGATGGTAGAGTCCCACTGCCTTCAAACCTGGCTTTCCAAGAGTTTCTCCAGTATCCCTGAAAACAAAGTAAACACTTCAATCCTTTAAGGATGTGAATAACTGTGAGCTCTACAGAAACTCTGACTTCTGTTAATTAAGATAAGAGGTAGTATTATATATAATATTATTTCAAAATAAAAAATTCAGTATTCCATGTACTTCTTGAAATTAGAGTCATGATTTTCTCCTCCATTCTGACACTGATTTCTTTCTGATGAGATTTTTTTTCACCCGCAATTTGAGGCAGCAGGGTCTTTGACTATGACTTGAACTTAAGTATTATCTATAAGGCTTTCCACTACTGTTTTTAGCAACTGGAAAATAAGTTCAGAACAAGTCAGCCCAGAACTAAATAGAGGACACTGCTTCCTGGAGCCCACATCTACTAATTTAACATACCTAATAACACTATTAAATCCAGAAAAACATTGCCTTTCTATTTTTCATAGCTCTTTAGAAGGCCAGCTTCAGGAAATACAATATTAGCCCCAGGTAGTGTTAAGCAACAGAGCTGCTAATTAGAAGCAAATAAACTACTCTGTGTATTTGGTTCTTCAATCCTTTTCTCAACACTGTGAAACAGCAAACCTCACAATGCCAACAAACATCTGTCAACAACCCCAAACTGAATCTTATAAAATGATAGAAAAATACTGTGTTAAAACCAGACAAGAACAGATGACTGAAGATTTCTCAGAAAAAGAAGAGCTCAAAGGCAATACACTTCTTTTTTTTTTTTTGTAAAACGAATGACATTTCAAATGTCATCTAAGAGCCTCCTGAAACATCTTTATATTTTCAGTTTCTCACATCTCCAGGGCTTACCCATCTCCTCCCTAAAGTCAACGGCAACATAAGCATTCATAGCAGCCAGTGACTGCATTTCCTTGTCCACAGAGAAACACAGCTGTGGCTCATAGTTTCAACCATTTCCTTATACAAAAAACCATACTGGGACAGTGGCCATACCTGGGTTTTTAGTGTATTCTGCTTGCAACACTTTAACTTCTGAAAAGCAGTTCTACAAGAAGATAAAGCGAACCACCACTAGCACCGATATGCCCATACTCCTCATCTTACACAAAGATTTCAATTTCTAAGAAATCCTCTTTTGGTCCACACAGAGTCTTGCTGGAAGTACACACATATCAGGCTCACCTGTGCAGACTATTTTCCGGGACAAGAGCCAAAATCCGCAAGCCTACATCATAATCATCTCGCTGAAGTCCTTCTTTCAAACCTAGAAGGGCAAGCAGCTTTCGCAAATACCATCTGCAAAAACAAGGACATGTACCCTACCGCAACACCGCAGCTGGCTCTAAAAAATAACCTTCGTAACAGCTGCTGGGCTTTGTTATCTAATTATTTAGCCACACAGTGAAATCAACACGCAGCCAGTGAAACAGGACAACCTGATTAATAACGCGGAGAAGAAAGCTGTACAGAAACAAAGAGATTATGAGCCAGCACAGAAGCCTACGCTGCCCGCTCGGAGGTCCCGACCGGGAAGGCTCTGCTGTGGCACGACCTCAACCCCGGCCCTGCTGTCACCTCGCTCCCACCTCCTGCGGCTCGCCCACAGCCCTGGCGACACCTGTGCCAGCCCAGTGCCCCCACCTACACAGGGAGAGCCCCTAGCCATCCGGGGGAATTCTGCCTCCCTCCCATCCTTCCCCCGCCCGGCGGCCGCGTCCCCCAGGGTTTATCGCCCGCTGACAGTGAAGCGGATCAGCGACGCCGCGGCCCCTCCCGTCCCGTCGAGCCCCGGCGCTCTCGGCCGCCCCCTTGGCAAGCGCAGCAGCGCCCGCGGGGCTGGGGGGCGCCGGCTCCAAGCCCCCGCCCTATCCTCCCTTGCTGCGGCGCGGGCCCTCACCCGGTCGCTACGCAGGCGGCAGGAGCGGCGGCAGCGCGGCCATGGCGGGCACAGCACGGCGCGATCCCGCTCCCCCGCCGGCCGNCTCTCTGCGCTGCAGCTCGGGAGGGCGCGGGGGCGAACGAGCACTCGCGGCAGCCAGGAGGATCAGCAGGTGACGCAGAACCCGTCTCGCCGCCTTCCTTCTCCCTCGTGCTGCCGCCGGGTTCACACCCGCGCTGCCAAAAGCCTGCGATCCACCGACGGTGCTGAAAGCTCCGAGCGGCTGGGTATAGGACATAGTGCCATGGTATTAGCGCATTTTGTGCCAGGGCACACTTAAGTTGGACATCTAGAAGAATTTCTTTACAGAAAGGGTGATTAGACATTGGAATGGGCGGCCCAGGGAGGTGATGGAGTCATCGTCCCTGGAGGTGTTTAAAGGAAGCCTGGACGTGGCACTCACTGCTGTGGTCTGGCTCTCAAGGTGGTGTTGGGTCACAGGTTAGACTCGATGATTTCAGAGGTGTTTTCCAACCTAATTGATTCTGTGATTTCACACAACATCATTTCGGGCATGCGTCTAATAATCGTTTCAATCTGGATGGGGTTTTGTTTCTGCTCTTATTTAAACATACAACGTTTCTGGTCAAGGGATCTCATGCCAGACATTTCATGGCGCTATCTAAGACCACAGCCCTGAGCAGCTGCCATACAGGAGGGATTCTTCTCCCCAGCAGTTTTCAGAGAGGTGGTCATGCAGATGCCTCTCGTTTTTGCAAGATCCAGTGCACAAGTAATGGCTAATAAAATGTTCTCCGTTAAGTAAAGAGCATTTCATTCTCCATGACCAACCCCTAGAAATTATGTCAAAACCCTCTACACCCACATACCATGTAAGAGTCAGTCCAGTGATGCTACTAATCAGCTTCACTTAGCACCCTGCCGGGACTTAACCCTGACTGGATTTCTTTAAAAAATGTGAAAAAATTGCTGGGCATCAAAAATCTGAATTACATTTCAGCGCTGGGATCAGCAGTTTTTCAGTGGAACGCAAAACTTTTTGGAATCCAGAGCACGGCATAAATGCTGTTTTATTTAATAAAAAAATAAATTGAAAAAATACCTTAGCAGACAAGCTGTTAAGTGAAAGCAGTTGTATTTGCTATAGCAGTTCAGCTAAAATAAACACTGGTATCTCTCCTGCAGTAGTATCTCAAATGTAACAGTAGAAAAGCAAGTAAGAATCACTGAATAATTCAGGTTGGAAGGCACCTCAGGAAATTACCCTGTCCATTCTCCTACTCATAGCAATTTATATATGTATAAAAGTAAACATATACCTACATGTCTGAAGTCATCACCTACCCAATGATGATTTCTTCAGCATGTACTGTGGATGACCTTGAAAGTAGAATGTGCTGTACAACTTCATTAACAAACATTAACTGGGAGAGTTATTTCAGAGCAAGTTCTTTTTCTGCATATTCTTTCTAGGTATTTGGAATTTCAGAGCTACAACTGCAAATTTGGGGGTCCTAGAAAATGCTCTTTGAAACTTGCTGTTTAACCCCAACCAGCAACTAGGCCCCACAAAGCTGCTGGCTCCCTCCCCTCCCCAGCAGGATGGGGAGAGAACTGGAAGACTCAAACCTGTGGGTCAAGATAAAGACAGTTTCATGTGACAGAGAACAAAATAATAGTGATATTAATAATATATACAAACTGAGTGATGCACAATGCAATTTTTCACCGCTTACTGACTGATGCCCAGACAGTTCCCAAACAGCAGCCCCTGGTCAGCTTTTCCTCAGTTTATATACTGAGATGATGCCATTTGGTTTGGAATAATCTTTGGCCAGCTGGGATCAGCTGTCCCAGCTGTGTTCCCTCCCCCCTCCCCAGCTTCTTGCTGGCAGGGTATGAGAAGCTGAAAAGTCCTTGACAATACTGTAAACACCAGTTAGAAACAACAAAAAACATTACTGTTATCAACATTGTTCTCATCCTAAATCCAAAGCACAGCTCTGTACCAGCTTCTAGGAAGAAAATTAACTCTATCCCAGCCAAAACCAGGACACAACGTTTTAACAGATCCTTAAAATCAGCAGTGGGATATTAGAGAAAATCAGTCTGTAAACTTTTCAGTGCTATAAATCTTAAATCTTTTGATGTCCATTATTTTGGAAAAGATAATACTGCTTCAGGTAACTAAACAATGTCCTAGCAATCACCTCTAAAGCAGCAAAGGAGTCAGTCACATGAAGGCATGTGTCTTTAAAAACAGTAAGTTGAGCACATAAATGGAAGTAGGTTGCAGAGAGTACTTGTGCCCTCAGCTTTAACCTCCAAATAACATTTTAAAAGCAAGTGTCTAGCCCTTGCTTTACTCAAATTATGCTGTGCATTCCATCTTGCTAAAAATACATTAAAAATCAGGTGTGGAACAGACATAAGTAAAAATTGACTCTTTTCAGCAAGCAGCGCCATGCAACACTCACTTGCTAATTGCCATGCAGCCCAAGTCTAAGCTTTGCTTTCAGAAAGGCTTCTTTGCCACTACTGCTGCTGTTCTGCAGCTGAGCCACAAAGTCTATCTGCTCTGTAACACAGTCACTTCAGTGCCAAAATGCTTCTTATTTGGTCTTCTAGTTATTTAAAGACAACTGCAGAGACAGCAGTATGCTCTGGCCCAAGTCTTTTTAAGATTTGTGCTTTTGTGCTTTGTCTGCAGTCCCAGTGATGTTACCTGTTTGTGGTTTAGTGTGTTCCACCAGACCTGGTAGAATTTCATCTGATTTTTTCCTTTTATTCTGGACAATTTTTAGAGCAGGATTAAAATCAGGTTAAGAAAATAGAGCCTGGTTAGTGGAGTTCTTCCTTAAAGGCAGGAGAAAAGGATGTTTTGTACTCAGCTGGACTCCCCACAGCTCTAGTCCCAGAACTGATGCTGACAGTTCTGACTCTTATAATACCTGTGCTTAAACCAAATTTTCATCTGAAGAGTATCTTATCCCCAGGAGGCATCCACCAATACTTAGGGAATGATAATGACAGGTCACAGAGAAAGTCCGTCCCTGAACCACTTGCATTCTTGTTAAATAAGAATTAATTACTGTACCTTTTAATTAGCCAGCCATAGCTCTCACTTGGCATGTACAAATGCTGAGGAAAACAATTCCTGAGTGAGAGAACTTACCATCTGAAAGACAGACAGTCCTACACAACAGATTTGTCTGCTGCAGACAAGCTCTGCATTGCAGAAGCAGAATTTGGCCCACATATTCAAAAGGTTGTAGTTCTGGCTTTTGGCTTATGCTTTGTTATGTAAGAAAAAGAGAAGTAAGTGTTCATGCAATTGCTCAGTTTCTAGGTGATGCTTGTTAATTATCCAGAATATTTTTTATCTTTGCCCACCAAAAGGGCTTACAAACCTACGTTTTCTCCTTCAGCTAAAGAAGTGTTAGCAACTCCACTTTAAGGGAGAACAGTGAGGTGGCTCAAACAGCAGATGTGCTGAGAGACACCCCACACTCCTCTGAGACCACTGGTGTCAAAGGACCATGTCCAGCACTGCTGAGGAGGAGCTGGCAGCAGAGTCCAGCTTGCCCTAATCCCGTCTTCTGTATTTGTCAGAAGGCTGGTCTGTGTAATGGAATTATTGCAGGGTGAATTGATTCCTGCATTTCACATCACGGCAAAATTACATACAGAGTTATTGTTTTCTCCATTGGGAATAAATGTCATTGTGTCACTACTGTATTCTGAGGGAGCACAGTTTGCCAGGGGTCTTCGGGGGCACCATTCACAAAGCCCCATGTTCCCTCCATGTGTCAGGTAAGGACAGCATCTCTGCTGAAGCTGTGTGCCATGCTATCACGTCTGATCTATGCATGGTAAATCTCAAGTGTGACTATGATTACTCAGGTGCTCTGAGTAAGTTATAATTGGAAAAAATTATTTTCATTATATGTTGCTTAGACTGTCCTGTTTTCAGCATATAGCACAGCAGTGTTTCAGCTGGCTCCAAGGCATTTAGATCCTACAGCTAGGGACACACTGGTACAGTTACTGCAGAAGCTACATGTAGGTAAGCCCAAAGCTCTTGCTAACAACTGCAGGCAAGTCACATCAGCCTCCTGCAGTTCCTGGAATGTCGCTCCTGATCAGCCTCCATGCTAACAGCACTCTACTCAGTTACCTCTGACAGTTACCCTGCAGGAAGACCTGGACAGGCTGGAAGAGTGAGCTAACACAGAACCTTATTAAGTTAAACAAGGTCAAGTGTAATGTCTTACACCTGAAAAACCGTAATACAGAAGTGCAGCTCAGGCTGGTATCTCCCCATCTGTGGAGCAGTTCTGTGTAAAGAGACCTGGGGTTCCTGGTGGACAAGCATCTCATCATGAGTGACCAGGATGCTGCTGCAGCAAAGAAAGCCAGCAGGATGCTGGGCTGCATCAACAAGGGTATCACCAGAAGAGATAAAGAAGTATTTGTCCCACTCACTGCTTGCCAGGCTACACCTAAAATGCTGTGTTCACTTTTGGTCCATGCTACACAAAAGAGATGTGGACAGGCTGGAGAGGGATCAGAGAAGAGCCACAAAGATCATCAAGGCTTGAGAAGCTTGACATGGAGAGAATGGCTGAGAGAAATGGGTTTGCTCAGCTGTCAGAAGAGAAGGCTTGGGGGAGGCTTTGTCACCACATTCCAGTATTTACAGGGTGGCTACAAAAAAGATGGAAATTCCTTTTGTGTACAGGATTCCCATGGAAAAGACAAAGGGTAATAGATACCAATTGCTTCTGGGGAGCTTCCAATTAGACACAGGAGTAACATGTTTCACAGTAAGAAAAATCAGCCATTGGAATAGTCTCCCTAAGGAAATGGTGGATTCCCCAAACCTGGGCAATTTTAAGATTCAGCTGGAAAAGGGTGCTGGGTCATCTTGTCTAGATGTTTTAAGCCACAAAGAAAGCCTGATTTTTTTTTTTTTTTTTTTTTTTTTTTTCGAGAGAGAAGTTTGAATGACAGAGAAGTATTTCTAAATGCCTTACTGGTAGTAGTTCTTCCTAGGCATGATCTGGGCTAATCTTAGGGACAGAGGAACAAGGGGCAGGGAGATGATGAAGGCTGTATGATCATGAGTACAATACAACACAATCTCCCGCATACAAGTGTGCCTGCTCTGATAAGCAACACTGAGCAATTTGGCACGTGGATTTCCTGAAATCTCACCAAAGCACACCTAATTTTCCCTCTTGTTGTAAGAGCTGATACATTCAGCTTCTGCTCAGGCTGGAGCTGAGGGCTGGAGATTCACATGAGCCACGAAGAGTCTTTCTTCTGACTTTAGTAGGTTGTATCTAAACCACCAAGAGAAAACTCAGCAGCCCTTAGATGTGTTCACTTTTCTTTTGAGAATGCTTACTTTGGCAGACAGGATCCTAGTCTTAAACACAGATGATTTAGGCTGAAATGCTGTTACAGCCAGATGCCAAATGACTTAAGGCAAAATAGCTATGCTTCAGCTACTTCTCTGTGAACAGAGATAATTAATCCTTGTTGCACAGAACATGTAAGAATAAAATCTATCACTGATTTTATACACTTCAATAATAAGTACAACAATGTAGAGACTAAAATAGATCAGATTAATTTATTTTTGGTGAAAGCTTAATTGCACAGCACTGGAACACCTGAGATCATGCCTGAGTAGTAGCATAAAAGTGAGCGGTCTTGAGGATGAAGTGTGTTTTTCCTTTAATATAGATACTTGAAGGTGGGAAGCAAAAGTTGAAGAGAAGGAGAAAACACCTTATATAGAAAGAAGAGAAAGGACAAAGGAAAATGAGTATAGGTTGGAAATGGGAGATGAAGTAATGTATGTTCTAGGCTGCAGGGCAAAATTCAAATACTTTAAAATACAAATGCATTAATTTTATGTATCAAATTTCATCTTTTTGCATAGATCTCACAGCCATTTTTTGAACTTATGTTTAATAAATTGGGGTTTCTGGTGCAACTTGGGTAATTACATCCACAAAGATGCTCAGAGGCCTGAAGCACCTCTGCTATGAGGTCTGGCAGAGGGAATTGGCACTGTTCAGCCTGGAGAAGTCTCTGGGGAGAGCTGGGAGCACCTTCCGGTACCTAAAGGTACAAGAGAGTTAAAGAGGGACTTTTTACAAGGGCGTGTAGTGATAGGACATGGGGGAATGGCATCAAACCAGAGAGGGTGGGTTTAGATTAGATATTGGGAAGAAATCCTTTACTGTGAGGGGGGTGAGGCCCTGGCACAGGTTGCCTAGAGAAGTTGTGGATGCCCCATCCCTGGAAACGTTCAAGGCCAGGTTGGATGGGGCTTGCAGAACCGGAGCAATGGCACTTTCCTCCGCCTGCGCCTCCCTGGCCGCGATGGCGGCAGCGCCGGCTGCGAGCGGCCGAGCAGCACCTGCCCCGCTCCGCCCCTCAGGAGGGGGGTCCCGCCG
>VXAC01000486.1:70138-199042 GCA_013399225.1 Rhipidura dahli
GGCGGCCCGGGGTGAGCGCTGCTCGGAGGGGTGAAAGGGCCCGGTGGCGCTTCCATTTCCCCCGGAGAAGGAGCCGGGGGTGCGCGCTTTGCTGAGGGGAGAGAGGGACGAAGGTGGTGGGGTGGGCTGCGTGCTTTGCTGGAGGCCGTGGGATGGGGCTGTCTAAGTTTATTCTGAGTTAATTAAAATGGCTTAATTTAAATAGCACCTGTTTAATTGCAGCTGTTGAAAGCACGTTGCTGGTTGAGTTGGTATGCAGTGTCACTTCGAAGACTACTCTGCTTTATTCGCAGGTTCATTTTAGTTTGTTTTCTCCTATATTTTTCATTTAAAACAATTATATTGCGTGCTAGTATTTGGAAAGCAGGTGCTGGAAATGCATTTCAGCAGAGCCCAGGGCAGTGGTTCTCCTCAGGCTCCCGGCCGTGAGGAACCCAGGAGTGCAGCCTGTGCTTTTTATTACTACAAACTTTTTTACTGAGAGTACAGTGAGGTCTCCTTCGGAGAGACACAGCGAGCTTCACATGTAGGTGATGATGGCCACTCCTGCTTGTCAGTGTGTTCCTCTCTCCTAAAGGAATTTTTATCATTCAATCAGTAATACTCATTGTTGAGATCTTTGATGCTGGAATTATTTTGCTGTGCAAACAAAAAAAAATAGATGGTAGAGAATTAGCCTTCCAAAATTAATGCTTAAATATATATTCAGAACATGACCCAAAATTACTTTGCGTGCCTGCCTGAATTAATCTTTAAATCCATGCTTTTGCAGTTACCTGTCCCACAGCCACCTTTGGTCATACTCTAATGTGAACCTTTTCATGATGGCAGAACCACTTAATCTTCAACATAATGACGTTACAGATGGAGATTTAAGCAACAGGGTCACAGGTACCAACTTACTGTTGAAAAGCTTTTAGTTTTGAGGCTGAGTTTCTGAAATATTTAACAAAACCCAGTATTTTGTAAGCAAACAATACAGGGTATTTTTGACAAGTGCAGAAACAGTACAGAAAGTTTTAACAGTAGTGCAGGTGCAGTAAGAGAGACTTTGTCCAAAGCTTGACAGAGCTATCTTGACTTTGTTCTTCTGTGATTGTGTATATGCTTGACTATTGATACACATCATCAGTATGAGTATGGCTTATAACTACAGCTCCTAATTATCTAAACTTGTGCCAGCTGAAATGCCTTAGAAACTGAAAAAAATCACCAGGATAATTGGAGTATTAAGGAGTTTGGACCGATATGTGGGAGTTGCAGTTCCTCCAGCAGTATTGATTGCCTCTTAAGTGCCTCTGTACTGTCTGATCCATGTTCTCTTACTGCAAGTTGGGGAGAGGGAAAAGCTTCATTTTGGGAGATCTGAATTAGCTTTGTATACAAACATCTTGGATCTGGAGAATTCGTGCAATTTGGTTTCATGTTAGTCAAGAGTTGTAGTTCAGGCAGTTTACAAGATTAATTTGCTTCCAGGTGTGAGAAGGGCTATGTAAGCTTTATGTTGTCTCTGTGAAGACCTTGGATAGGCCTGCCAGACTGGAACAAGCTCTGAATGGCTTGTGTAGCCTGGAACAGAAACAAATTCTTTGAAGGTGGATTAGTTTCCCACTAGAAAAAACAGTTTTTACTATGTTGATATGCAGGCTTAGCTGAATGTCTTTTAAGAGTTGTGTGGTTAAGATAAAACTTGCAGGAGAGACCATGAGGTTTGTAAGGCACTCACTGGAAAGTCAGAATCTCTAGTTTCAGTGTTTTGTTTTTCAGTACTGAGTGATAAGCACAGAAAGTGAAACTGTTGTTTTAATAATACCACTGATTTCATTATTGAATAAATGTAGTATCAGAGTGAAAACAAGTGAGTTCCAGAGTGTGTTGTGGTCGAGGCATCTCTATTCACTCAAAGATGCTGGCAGAATAGTAGGAATAGCCAAGAGCCTTGTTTCTTCCTGCAAATATTCCATAACATAGGCACGTGTTAGTGTTGTTAATCAGATCCCTTTGCAAATACTTCTGCTTCTAGGAAGTTCTATGGAAGACAAAACTGATAGAGAGAACTGCATAGCTGCAGCTGATAAAGGAAATACTGTGAGTTATTTCACTTTATAGTTGCCCCAAGTATTTTGAGCATTTCTAGATAGCAGAAATTATCAGCATGTATTTCTCTTTCTAGAACTGTGAAGTTTTGTCTCTTTTTGTTGTCATATTTTTGTATATTAGAATATTTCTACCCTAATGGGCAGCTTTCTGCAGTAAGAATGACTTAAGGTTTTTCTTCCACAGGTGTCACATTCTAATTGGATTAATGGGAAGCCAAAGAAATTGCAATGTTCCTCTAAGAATGCTTTTTCTATTTGCTATGATAAGAGTTTCTTGAGTCTGTTAGTACCACCCCCTAAAGGGGGCACTTGCCATCGTTGTGGCCTATTTGGTAAGTGCCTGTTGTCCTGTAGTCTGTGACATACAGTACATTTATCAGTGAAACCAGATCGGGTTTGCTCAGAAATGCCTTAAAATGGATGTATATTTTTAACTCTCAGACACAAGTATAGACTATTCAGCACATAATTGGAGTAACAGAACTGACAAGCAGAAGAGAGCATCTCTTTATCAAAAGTGGTGGGGTTTTTTTCCCTTAAATGTAGAAGGAATTTGGAACATTGGGGCAGCAATGTCTGATAGCTGTATTTGAATACAGATACCAATTTCTATGTGCTTTGAATTGTAGGAGAGCTGTTTTGTAAAGCAGTTATTTAAACAGCTGTTGTCCCTTCCAATACATGCTTTGCTCAGACTTCTCTTTTTTGTCTTTTTTGGGTTTTTTTTAGGAAAGCTCAGATGTTCACAGTGTCTGCAAACATACTATTGCTCTGCAGATTGTCAGAAAAAAGATTGGCCTGCACATAGAGTAGTTTGTGATCCCATTAAACAGAAGTAAGTTTGTTAAAAGTTCTGCCAAATAGTTTTCATAGAAAGACAATATCCCTCCCACTACAACATAAATGACCATGGGAAGGCACTCTTACAGTAAAATGTGTTGCTTATTCTTAGGATAATACTGCATTATCTTATGCCTGTCATTATTACATATTACCATATTTGTAATTCTGCATTTTCTTGGATAAGGAATAAGTGTTGGTAAAAATCACGTACGATGAACACTGCCTTTTATCTCTGTCTGCAAGTAGATTGCATTATTAATGCTACTTGTCAGTCTTTTGTTCTTCAAATTTGACGTGTTTTCCTTTGATTACAGTTTAAGTAATAGCAAAACCAAGACGGGAGTTTATCTTAAGGTATGGAATACAATTTTGACTGTGTCTTGAATGGATCTGGTGTGAGTGAGTGGCAGTGTGCTTAAATTAACCTTACAGGAAAGGAACAAGTTGCTCTTCTTAAAATGATCAGTGCTTCAAATGAAAAGGTGCTGGAGAAGTATTCAGAGAAAATGTTAATTCTAGAGCTCTTAGAAGCACTGCCAGACAACACCCCTTTTGTTTGAAAAAAATTGTGAAAAAGTTTAAAGATATGTATGATGTTGCTAGAGAAATACTGTGGGAAGGAGACAGATGTAGTGTATCCAGTTCAGAAAACTTCTGGTGTCTTGTTTCTGTGAAAAAATGGGCTGATTCTTAGAGCCTTGGAAATTTATTGGAGAAATACATTTAATGTAGTATTATACAGTAACAGATGCAGATAAGCTCTTGTTCCTTTGCTGTAGAAAGAATTAAAGATGACAGTTCTCCTTTGTAATGTTTTGAAGCCTCTCTTGATCTTACTTTGAGCCAAACATTTCTTCCAGTCTTCTTATGAACTTTTCTGCAGGAGTTGATTTTTCTGTCCTTGTGGTTTCTTGGGATCACATTTATGAAGGTGAATAAATGTGCATACCTCCAACTAGCCTCATGTTTGCACTGTAGAACTCCTTTGTCATGTACTTCTTTGATGCAGCTTATTCATCTGTTTAACTTTTTGAAGGAATTTAGAAAGGATTTATTCATGTCATGAGACTTTTGTTAGTTCATCCTGTTAGTTCCTGCTGTGTGTGTACTTGTGACTGTGTTCTAATGAAATTGATAACTGATGGTGAGGGCCCTTTATACCAAATGGTTGTACAATATGAATGAAAAAATTGCAGTCACTTTTTTTTTCCAAAGAACAGAAGGATTGGGTTTTTTTCCCTTTTCACCTTTTGAAGCCCACATAAGTTCTGCAGAAGTAAGAGAGCTTAGATCGCATGTTGAATGATAATTATGTGGGTTACCTTAAATTATTAGACTTCTTAAAAATGGATGCCAGCAATTAAAGCAGTAGCTGTAATCTACTTTGGGGTGTCAAGGTTACAAGGAAGCAGATGGAATGAAATTCTTCTTATTTATGAGAGCATTATAAGTGGGAATTTTAGCTGAGTTGTCCCATAAAAGGTGTGAGGAAGTGAATGTGTGGGTTTTCAGCACTTGTTTTTCATTGATGTTCAGTATATCTCTGCATTGTTTCTTGAAGTTTGTTACTACAAGGAGCTACAGCTGAACAATTCCAGTTTAAACATAACTTGTACTTGTTTTAAATAGGGTAATTCAGCTTCTGGGGATTCCTGCTGTTTAACTTAATTTCCCAATTCTGTAGAAGAGCGAGCAGAAGTTAGTTGAATTGATAGCACTTCAAGCCCCAACAGTAGCTTTAACTTTATTATGCAAAAAAATATTTCTGAAGGCCTTAATTATTTAGTCACTTAGATAGGGGAAAATAATCTACTATCCCCTCTTGTTCTAATTGTAATTATTTCCAGTCCATTAAGTGTTTCTTTGCCAATTATGGTCCAAAAGGAAAAGGATGGAATGAAGGCATTGCCAGCTTTCTTTCCCAGCTGATGGGAAAGCACTGTTCAGTAACGATGTTGATATATTACAGGAGGAAGTGAGGTTGAGTTTTGCTGTAGATGTTGTTCTTCCAGATTCTGGTAAGTGCTTGTTTGTGTGGGTAAAAAAGACCCAACACAATTAAGGCTTTTACGTTCACACCCTCCCCAACCTCTGTAAAAGACAAGTGTTTTTTCTTCTGCCCTCCTCCCTCTTGTCACTCCCAATCTCTCCCTTGACTTTTTTTTTTAAATTTTATTTTATTTCGCCTTTCCATAAAATGTCAGTGCCTGACATACCTTGTTAAGCTTAATAACCTTCAATTTTAGTGACATTACTTTCCCAATAGAATTGTATTAACTTCAGTGTGTTCTGGATTATCTTGTTTATTTTTCTGTTTTAATAGATGCGTGAAAATTTGGTACCATTTTGCTTCTTATGCATTTTTAACTCTTTAAAAATTTTAGTATCAGTTTCTAGTTCCATGTACGATTTTACCAGCTTTTGTTTTATTTCATACATGCTCACTAAGTATTTCAAAGAAAGAACAATCACTGGACATTTCTGTATCCAGTCGGAGAACTCTATAAGCATGTTTGTATTTCCAACTTACCAAGCCTCAGTGAGAGACAAGAGAAAGCACCAGACCCTTGAGCAGTCAGATTTAGGATTTTCAGCTGAGCTGGGTAGACGATGTACCTTTTATCATGTGGAAGATTCTATTGTTTAGGTTTTCCTTTGGCTGCAGAGCAGGAGCAGTGTAGTGCCAAGAGCATATTCATTTCATTGATCTGCAGCCCACAGAAACTGTGATGGATGTGGTGGTCAATTGTCTTAGTTTGCTAAACTTCCTCAGGTGCATGAAGTTTATCTCCATGTTACACTGTGCAGTCTATCAAAGGATGATTCACCTTAATCCCATGCAAATTCAGCTGATTCAGGGTTATGCTTAGTTCATGTTTGGTTGCTTCACAGCACACAAGTTGCAAAGTGATACATAACCTTCCAGCTCTTTGGAGAAAAGATTACGTAAATATTACTGCATTCTTGAGACGTTCCATGCATTCATTCCAGACTTTACAAACAACTGAAACAGCTGTTTTCATTTGCAAATAATGGTATTGAAAGTTTGGAATGCTGCTTCATGCATCAGAAATGGAATATGTAATAGCTAAGAAACCAAGATTTACAAAGACACCTTGACTAAATCATTACAAACTGAGTGTTGTAAATAATGAGGTGAGTTACAAATTCATGTGTCTGAAAAGCTATAATCAGTTTTTCAGCTAACAGTCTTTAGTGTCTGCAAGTAAATGTTGATTGTTACTGCTTTGCTCATTTTATGAAGTCAAACAGTCTTGGAGCTGTGAATGTGCTCAGAAAGCTCAAGTAGTTGAGCTAGTCTGAAATACTTTTGTTTTACATTTTAAACATATTAAGTGCTGAACAAATAAGTAGAACATGTTCACCTTGTGATAGGGATATAGCTCTGGTTCAGAGGATGGTTCTGAAGTGAAACTAACTGATGGCTATTTTGTATAGTAAATCACTTATTCTTTTATTTGTATTTTAGAAGACTGCCTAAATAAGGTTCCCTTAGAAATGAAGCCTCATTTAACTTCAGGAATTGATGCTAGAGGAGACTCTCCAAGAGGTAAGCAAGCAAATCCAACTAAACCTGTGGAATTTTAGGTCCTTCTGTGCTGCATGATACTCTAGCTGCTCACCAGCATCACCTCATACTTTAAAATGTTGGCCAATGGAGCTTCCTTCAGGTCACTATTGACATAAGCTTATACACTTTCTAATAGTATAAAATATTTGTTTAGTGATTATTATGTAGGCATTAATTCCATAATATGGCAGGAGTCTTCAAAATCCAAAGCATCAACAAAAGAATAAGCGATTTCAGTATGTTTCTATTTTCAGCTAGTTTTTGATGGGCAACTTTTTTTCTTTTTTTATGTACAGTATCAGAAAACTATTCAAAAGGAAGTGAAAAAAAAATACCTGAGGATGAAGACTCTCCCCACTGTGCTAATTCAATTGCCAAGTTTGTCTCTTTAAGTATTGGTGATGAATTTTCTGGTGTGGTTTCCCACATTCAAAATCCAGACACCTTTTTTTGTCAGCGGATGCAAAGTGCCCGTAAGTGATGGGTTGGAAATGGGATGTATCATGCTTAATATGACATTTTTCTCTTTGGTAGGTAGGGGCTGGAGGAAGGTACTGATTGTCTTGGAGGTTCCGTGTAACTTTAGTCCATGCCTAGGTCAGTTAAGAGCCATGGTGGTACAGAGGATGGTTTCTGGCAATGTTAGCTGTTAGTATCATTTACTAGTCTGAAAGGTGATAATTTGTTTGAGTAGTGCAAAGTAGAAAAAAGATATAGCTTGGATTTTAGCAATCTGAAGTCAATTTGTATCACAAATATTTAATGTTAGATTTGTTCACTCAGGTTCCAGAAATGCATCTGAATTTGTAATGACTTTGTTTATTTCTGTATATCTCATTATTCCCCATTAACAGTGTTTAACAAGTGTTTTCTTAGACCGAATGTGTGGACTGAACTCCCTTGTTACACAGTATGGGGAAAATGACTGAGTATGAGAAAGCCAGTGCCCAAACCCTGCTTTGGCATTTTCTGATAGAGAATAACATGACTCTCTAGTGGGCCAGAGCATGAGGTTGCACGGACGTCATGTGTATCTTCCACAGTGCCCATAAACAGGTGTCTGGGGGAGAACAAGGAGCAGAGTAAGCTGTGAGATGTCTCATCCTCCCAGTGCTGTCTCAGCCAGCAGGTTTTCTTCAGCTAAAAGAGTTTTGGCAGCTGGATGTGATCTGGTGTATCTCCTACAGTAAACTTTTCTTCTGTGTCCATGTGCAGCCTTTTAATTTTGGGTAATCAATAGCAAAGCATATCCTTTCGGAAGAAGCGACCTACTTCATCATCTGCCTGTTGCTGGAAGGGCTATCCTCCTTGGTTTCTTCTTGGCATGCCTCCACTAGCTTGCTTTCAATTTCCACCGGTTTCAGCTTTGTCCCTTTGCTGAAAAAGTCCATCACTGGTTTCCCTGTCTGTTCACTGCTGTCATTTCTCAGACACACACGAGGAGTCTCTTTGATGCTACTGATTGAAGAGCCCTAGTGTGATCAATGTTAAACATTTGAAATAATCTCCAGTAGACTACAAGATGTTCCTCCAGGCTTTGAGCTTAATTATTTTGTGATAACTGCGAGACTGTGTTCCAAAACCTATGTATTTTAACATCAGGTCAACTTGCTGAGCTTGAAGCGTCTCTTAATGAATACTGTGAACAATTTCCCAGTAGTCCATCTTTCCGTCCTGCTGCTGGCAATGTGTGCTGTGCCCAGTTCACAGGTAAAAATGGAGTGAAAGTATTAAGTTATGTCACTTAAATGTATTACCAGAAAGATATATTTTATACTTAGGTTTAGAAATGTTTCATATAGAGTTTGTCTCTGGTTTTTAGCTGTGGATAATGCTTGGTAGTGATTTAAAAAATGATATCTATAAAATACTAATTTTAAAACGTCCCTTTATTGAGCAAACTCCTAACACTAGATTCAGATTATTTAGAATAGTTTTTAAGAGATCAGGGAGAAATTTGGGGGTTTTATGTTGCTAAGTACTGTTTCCCCAGGGTTGGAAATAAGTATATCTTTGGAATTTCAGGCCCTAAAAAAAGCACAGAAGAAATGGGGTTTTATGTAATGATGCTGCTCTGATAGACTGCTTCTCAAAATGCTACTTAGCCAACACCTGGTAGTCCCGAACTGTACTGAGATGGATGTATTTTTATATTGGTTTGTCAAAAAAACCCCATTCTGTTCTCAGATGTAACATCTGTATCTTCCTTTCTAGAAGACAACCTTTGGTATCGTGCTGCTGTTAGAGCTTATGCTTCTGAAGACACTGTTTTGGTGGACTATATGGATTATGGTAATTCTGACTCTCTTCCACTGACCAGACTTCGTCCTATTATTCCGAGCTTAATGGACTTGCCAGCTCAAGCCATAAGATGTAGCCTGGCAGGTATGAAGTAAATGATAAGCAGTTTCAAGCTAGATAGGGGGGAAACAAGTGGTATTAAATAGCCATCACACCTGTATTATCTCACACTGAAATATGGGGAAGGATGGAGGTAATGGTTGGCGTTATTTCCAGAATTCTTAACTCTCATGGCATGTTTACAAAATGTGACAAATATTTCATAGTGTACTCGCAGTTACTGTATCTTTCCACACACTGGTGAGACTGGGACTGACCTCAGAACCTTTCCACACTATGTGACCTTTTAGGTGTAAAGCCACCGTTAGGAGCATGGACCTCAGAAGTCATTTCTTGCATGAAAAAACTGGTGAAAGACAAAGTGTTGACAGTAAAAGTAGTGGATAAAGAGAGTTCTAGATCTGTGGTGGAGCTTACAGATGCATCAGTTACTCCAGCAGTAAATATTTCAAGCCTTCTTGTTGAGGAATGCTGTGCAGCTGAGGAACTGAGGATGGCCTTGCCAGCAGCCAGAGTGAGTGATGTTGAGCAAGCCAATGGTGAGTATGACCACATCTTGCTGCACTGGCATTATTTAACCTCCTGCTAGAGTGGGTACAGAGAATGCAAGCTCTTAACTGGTAAGAGTTTTTCAGTCTGGCTCATCAAGTCTAGCCTTCACAAGTCTGAAGTTCAGCCATGGCAACCTAGTAAAGAAATTGTGTGTCTGTATGTGTTTGTGTCCAGGTGTGCACACTTAAAGTTGTAATTGCCTGCTTTTGGAAGTTGGCACTTACTCTGTTAGAAGTCTTAGAGTTTCCAGTTGAAGTAGGATATGTCTAGTTACCACCTGCCTGTTATTATGCCCTTGTCCATTAGTGCAAATAGTATTTCCTCTGTTTTCATCTTCATTGTCCTATATTTTATACATAAACCCACATACTTAGTCCTTGAAAATTTGACTGCAGTAGCTTATAAAGCTTCAAGTCTATGCTTAAATTGCCTTGTTTGAATTTAGTGACCAAAGCTTCGATCTGAGATATTTTTGCAAAAGTTACATTGCGTTTCTTTGAAATCTAGGGGAAGATTCCTGGCTTCTCTCACGTGAAGCATGCTAAATTCCTTTTTTCCATCCTATGTCTGGCAAATATATATTCTGATCCATTGGTACTGAAAACAGGGGAAGTCTTTTTGTCAGGTCTGTGTTGAAATAATTTCGATCTTGCTTATGAGATGCCTTGTGGCCCGGACACAATTATTCCTTGTCCTTGTTCAGAGGACTAAGGAATTGTACATAAAATTGAAATGAACAGCAAATCCCCTGGCTATATCTAAACATGTTTTGATCTATGGCCCTCATCCAGGACCTGTTTTGTACTTCCTTGGTTTCTTGGTTACCGCTCTCCTTTTTTAAATTTCCCTCACTGAGCAGGAGCTGTTGAATGCAGGTTTTAAACAGTGTGTTCTCCAATGTGCCATGATTTAGCATCCCTATGATCTATTCTACAACTTGTGTTAAATAATAAGCTTCTGTCAGGTACTTGAGCATAATATACAGTGCAAATTTCTGCAACCAGTCTTTTTAGTAATCTTTTTTGTTCTTCCTCCTTAGATTGTTTCCAGTAGTCTTGGTGACAGATGTTTCCCTTCTCTATCCTCCCTGCCCTGTTTCCAGGAACCAAGTTTCCCCAGTGTCCCTCTTGCTCAGGCTGTTGCCACCTAGTCTTTACCTCTTTGTGTGATTACTCTTCCCTGTTACCTATGGCTTGTTCTCTTTGGTAGTGAAGAAATACATTAAACAACTGGCATATTTCTCTTATTTGGTTTTACTCTGCAAGGAGGCTCTCACTGGTAATTAGTCTGTTGGACAATTTACAACAAGAAGTTTGAGTACATGAATGAGCATTCAGGATGTTGTTTTTTTTTTTTTTTCCCTGAAAAAGCCATTTAATTTATTTTCATTCTCTGCTTTTCTCTGTCCTCTTTAGAGGACACAGCAAACAAAAGAATGTGCAAGTGGGTTAAGTTAACTCTTAACCAAACACTCAGTGTCATAGTGTGCACAGTGTACAATCCTGGAGAATTCTACTGTCAGATTTCAAACAGCCATGGTAAGTTTATTCAGCTCTATTCTTTCTGATCATTTCTTTGCTTTCTGATTTGTCATTGATTATAGTTCTAATGAATTACTATGTCAAGTAAGCGTATAGCACAAAGGCTTACCTCTGAGGTTTTTATCTAAGATTACAAGTGGAGTGACAAAGAAATTGGATCATGGTATTTTCATGGTATCATAGTATATTCAAGCACTCTCTTGGAATTTACATAAACTTAGAAAGATGTAATAATTGTAACCTGAAAATGAGAAAATGCAGCCATTGAAATGTGACTTCCTCTTGGATTACTTAAAAAGTAATCTTGTTTCTCTACCAGAAGTCTGTATAAAGACTTCTGATAGCCACTGGCTTTTCAAATGCTAGAAAAAGAATGTGACAAAATTCAGTGGCTGAAGTGGGAGCTAAAGGCATTCAAACAAAAAATACGGGGCAGTTCTTAAAAAGCGAGGGCTGTTTGTTCCTTGACTTACATAGTCAAGGAATGCATTTGAAGTTGTACAAGTAAACTGTACAGTGAAAGCTATTGATGAAGTTCAAGACAGCTTATTTTGTTGATCTCATCTTTTTTTTTTCTTTCTAATTTTCAGAGTTACTTGCTTTAAACTCACTTAACAAATCATTGTCTGAATACTGTCAGAAAACTCCACCAGATGTTTTTGAGCCTGAGAATGGAGACCCTTGCTGTGCTTTTTACTCTGGCAAGTAACAGACTAAAATACTTTTGTTTTTATAGGGTGAGCATGAAAAATTAGCTCTGCATTGGCAGAGGACAGCAAAGAATTATATTTATTTACTAAGAAATGAAAGCTGGTAGACTTACCAACTGTGTGAAGTAATTATTAATTTTTTTAAAACTTTTTTAAAATTAGAGGATGGTAACTGGTACCGTGCTGTGGTGCAAAATGTCACTTCAAATGGAACTGTTCGAGTGAGCTTTGTGGACTATGGAAATACTGAGGAAGTACCACTGGGTAATATCCGACAGATTTCATCCTCATTCCTAAAACTTCCATTTCAAGCAATTAAATGCTGGCTCTCAGGTGAATCTTCTTATGAATTCTTTCTCTTAGAAGAGCTCTTGCATTTAGAGACTTGCTGCTTTGGGGAAGGAGGTGATGATGGGGAATACTGTGGAGAACTCTTGTTCTTTTAGGTTTGTTACTCTTCTTAGCTCCTGCCAGTTCTCTGGAGTCTCTGGATCTGCATGGACTTTGCTTACTGCTTTACTGGTCAAAGGGAGCTTGTTTAGTTGTTCTTCATCTGTAGTGCTTACTGGCTTTTGGTTGTTGCCTTGCTAGGAGTAAATGTGCTTTTGGGCAGCTTTATTTCTCGAAGTTTTTGCAGGCAAAGGAGCTAATCTGTTTTAATGAAGAAAGTTGGCCTTTCAGTTCTCTTTCATTTGACTCCTGAAGAGTTTGGCACTGTACTGCTGTTTCTCAATGTTCTGCAAATTCCTTTTCCACACCATTCAAAATTCTGCAGATCTTTTCTTTTTTTCTGATGTAGTCTACTTGGTTTAAAAATGAAAAATGTGGAAACAGGAAAAAGCTCAAAGTCACATTTCGTTAAACTGTCTTTTGCAGTTCCCCCACCTACCCACCCTTAAAACAATGAGGTTTTGTTTGCTCCTTTGATAAAAAGGCATTGTTATACTGATTGAATGACAGTCTTAAGAGTAACGTTTGTGCTAAGGCAAACTATTTACTTGGTTGAATTGGAAAATATAAAAGGAAAAACTTGGGAGTCCTGAGGAAATGTGGTCATTTAGAAAAAAAGAGGAAGAGCGGTTAACAGGATGAAGGACAATGTGTTTCCCTAGGATAGTAAAAGTAGCCTTGATATTTCTGGGTATGCTTTAAAAATTTTTTTTAAAGTATTTTTTAAAGGAAATATAATGTGAGGAAATTCAGTATTAATGAATGGAGATATTTTAACAGTTATTTTATTTCCTAGGTATAAAGCCTGGAAATAGCAAATGGAATCCAGAAGCCACAACCAGATTTCACATGTACACTTCAGGGTTAGAGCTTCAAGCCACAGTAACCTCCCTTTCTGAAGATGGGGCAGGTGTAGTGCTTACTGACAATTCCACAGATTGTCCAAAAATGATCAATGAGATACTAACTTCAGAAAAATTGGCTGTAAAGGAAGTTCTGGAGGATAAAAATAACTTTCCAAACAAGTCCGTTGACCAGAAAGGTAATGAAAGGAATGTTAACTTTTAGATTTAACTTGAGTTTTAAGTCTTCCAGCCTTTAGCTGTTATTTTCTTGTTTAACTATAATTACGATCCATGCATAGTTTTGGTTATATTGTCAGTTGTTACAGTTGAGCACCAGCTGCCCTGCAGGTGGCGTTACAGACAAAAAGAGAAAGATAAAAATCACTGTGTTTGTCTTAAATGAATGCTCTTTGACTCTGTGAGAAGTTTTCTATGACTGAAACTTTTCTCATGTTTGCTTTTCAAGGTCTTATTTTTTCTGAGATTTTTTTTTTTACATTGGCTACTTTTATATGGCAACAGTTTATGAACAGCAAAGTAAGCATCAATTATCTTGGTTTAGATTTGCCTTCCTGAAGGGAAGACATGTAGTTGTGTCTGAAATTCAAGAAGTTATTATAAATATCAAATAAAATTACAGTTCCTTAAAATACATATATGCTTGGAGGACAGTGATAACACTGCATTTTCTTACAATTTCTATTAGCAGCCTCACTTGGACACTGGAAGTCAATTGAATTGGCTGTAGATGAAACCATGTCTGTCTGGGTAACAGAAGTTGTAAGCCCAGATTTATTTTATGCTGTACCAGTCCAAAATAAAGGTAAGAAAAAGTGTTCATTGTTCCTAAAAGCAGTAAGAAGTCACTTTGCAAGCTTGTTAATAAAATGAGTGTGTATAGTGAACTGAACTGTGTAGAAATGTATTTTGGATAATAGAAATATAGAAAAAATGTCAAAAGTCAGAGCAAGGGGGGGCTTAAAACTTAAGTATGCTCTTCATTATACCCAAATGTGATTGGTTAGTGAATGTGTTTTTTGTAGGTCAGAAGCAGCTCTTGAAGGAGCTGACTTCACTGGAGGACTATTGTCGATCTTGTAACAAACAGCCCTTCCAGCCAAAACTGGGTGAAGCCTGTTGTGCTCAATTTTCAGGTGAGACAATCGTTTGTCCTTGCATTTCCTTGGCCAGTGTAAAACACTGCTTTCGTGTTTGCTTTAGATAAAGTTAAAACACCAACTTGAAAGTGCTTCTGGATCTCTTAATTGTGCTTCTTCTTAGTTGGTCTTTTATATATCCACCACAGTATTAAAAAATTCCTGGAAAACTTTACAGATTCTTGTTTTCAGGATGAACTGTGTTTATAAGATGATTCTTCACATGTGACCATTCTTGTCCCAATCTTTTCAGGTAATGGCAATTGGTACAGAGCTGTTGTTCTGGAAGCTTCCCAGTCTGCGGTGAAAGTACTGTATGGAGACTATGGAAACACAGAAACTTTACCCCTTTCAAAGGTGCTGCCAATCACAGATTCCTATTTAAAGCTGCCTTTTCAGACAATTATATGTTCACTTGCAGGTAAAAAAACCCTCCTCAAAATAAGCAAAAAAACCCACCCCAAAAAACCCTGACTGGTTTTCTTGAACATCATAAATTTGTACCTGTTCTGATGATAATGTTCATTCCTTAATACTGGTAAATGGTAAACAATGTGATGATATTCTGAAATAGTATATTGGTAAACATGGCAAAAGCTGGTTTAGAAAACATGTTTTTAGTTCTCTCTAGAATTTAAGCTATTTATATGAGGAAAATTTAGCATATTCCAAAACATGTATGTATGATTCAAATTATATCTTAAAGGAATTATTTTTATAAAAAACTTGATTTTCCTTTTTTTGCAGGAATAGAGAAAGCTGAGTGGTCTCCATTAGTGCTTGACAAGTTGAAAAAACTACTATTGAAGCAATACGTCACAATTACAGTGAAAGGGATTAATGGAAATGTTAATTTAGTAACAGTGGAGAAACACTTAGACAATGGTTCTTTGAATGTAGCTGACAAACTTCTAAAGGAGGGTTTGGTCAAATCCTGCAGTGCTGAAAACTTGCATAGTGAACATCAAGGTACATACTTCAGCTTAATTACTTCCGTTTGCTTATTCTGAAGAACTTGTAAGCACATGGGGTGGCTAAATGACTTTTCCTTCTAAAAATCCTGGACAATGCCACATGTCAATTCTTAAATTAGGGAAGGTGTGTACATGTGTATTTTGCTCATTCACTTTGGTTTTTGTAGGTAATGGAGGCGAGACCAACTGCTGCTGCACAGAATTAAAAGTGCAAGTAAGATTCAGTCCAAGCAATTCTTTCTTACGTTTCCAGAATTCTAAAAGAAACCCTGTGTAGGAAGCAAATGGGGAGGTGGGGGATAACAGCTAACTGAAATGTGGAAGTTCGTGAAATATATCCTGACACAGGTTTTTTTAATACATGGTAATAATTAGGGCACCCTGAAGCTGAGGGAGGACAGTGTATAGAGAACACATTAGGCTGTCCTTTGCCCCACAGACAGCTCTTACTTCATTTTTTTTAGAGTGTGAAGTCTCAGGAGTGGTACTGTTCTCTTTTCTCTAATTTAAGATCTTGATTTCAGTCCTAATTTGAGTATTTAATCAATTAGGTTTGAGGAAGCTGCTTCAGGAAAAAGGAGAAAGGGGAGGGACAAGGGGAAGTCAGCTACAGTTCCACTAGCTTTTTCCCCCTCTAGATTTTAAAGCAGAAAAGAACTATATATTTATTGAATTAATATGGTACTTAGCTGAGTTTGTCATATTAGGGTCTACCCTGATCTGAAATCAGCAATTTAAAAACCTGGAGTTGTATATTTCTAATTCTTTCTGCTTATTCCACAGCTTGAAAAGCATAAACAAGTCCTACTCTTCCTTTTAAACAAGTTTGGGAATCCAGATGGATTCACTGAAATGAAAAAACTGTTGAAACACTGAGTCTAACATGCACCATTTCATTTGCATGTCCACCAAGTTGCTGCAGTTCCTTTTTTAGAAGATCGAGAGTTTCAGCTTAAAAAATGATGGTCACTTTGTAGAAAATCTGCTGTTTAAGTACCTGCATGTATCTGTATGCTTGCATTGTTACTGTGACACAAGTGAGTAACTTGGCAGGTTGCAAAGCTGCAGCAGCTGAAATTTCTGTTCTGTTCTTGTTTTATGCCACCATGTGCTGCTGAACTTTTAGCTTTTATTTTTCTGTTGAATGCACACAAGTTTATGGAATGGCCATTACATTGTGAGTCTGTTCTGCAGACTTGCAGTTCAAATGATTGTAAAGCTCACTTAGCTTGCTACTATTAATATGTCTTGGAAAACTGTATCTTTTTTGATTACTTTCCTTTCAACCTAATTTCTGGTCTGAAGTTAGACTGAGATTTGTTCTTCATAAACTTGATTTCAGTTTCATTAAAGGTTGAATGTTGTCTTGGACTGCATACAGGTAGTTCTCTCTAAAATCAGTAAACACTTTAATGTGCAGTTCCTTTTTTATGCTTATGCTGTATAATATACATCTGTGAATATTATTTTGAAGCTGTTTTGTGTGTAGCTACATCGTCAGGATTTCTACCCCATCAAGTTTTCACATCAAAATAGAAAAGACCCATTCTGGGATATGACAAAAATACTGAATCAAATTATTATCAGATTTTCAGTATTTTTTCAGTTGAATACTTAGTTATCATTTCTGACTAATTCAGGAACGTCACATTATTGTTTGTGGAACACAGTAGACATTTGCTCATTGAAAGTGCAGGGTCAGCCTTTTTGTCCACACAAGTCTGGGCTTTTGCAGATTGGAAGAATCTTGAGATTAAAATTGTTGTGAAATATTTTCCTTTGACTTAATGTTTTATTACACTCAAATTGCCTCAGATTTTTTTTTCCCTGCCTCTTAGTTTTTGTTGCATCATATTCTTGCAGTTACTAATACTTAGATGAATGCTTGTGTTGCAACGAGCCTGGCAGTCCTGGTCACCCTTGACCCAGGCACCGACCTCCTGATGACCGAGAGCTCACTCCAGGTGCAGCTGTCTCAGGGCTTTGTGTGGGTGGCTCATGCCGAGATGAGGTGGTCCAGGGTGAGAAGCTGACAAGGCACAGTGGAAATTCAGGCGAGGAGGCAAAGGGCTGCGAGAGGGGGTCTCCCCCTGACCTCCTTTATTGCAGGGATAGGTGAAGGGACCCGGGAGGGGGAGCAATGGGGGCAGAACTTCTGCTTGCACTTGGATTTTTAGAGTTCTGTTCATGGCCCTGGTTCTGAGCCAAGTTTGTGGCTGTATCAGGTGTCCTTTTACTCCCTGGGACGAGAGTGACTTGCACAAGCATTTGCCCACATGCAAAGTACCTCACTGATGTTTTAGTCCTCCCCACAACTCCTGTTCACTTGTCCACATGCTCCCTCTCCTAGTAGCTACTCACTGCGTTCCAGAAGATGAGTTTGACTACAGTAGCCAAAAGCAGCCACTTTGCATCTCATAAGCAGGAGAAAGGAGAAGTGAATCTTGGCTTGTTCTACTTGGGTAAAAAAGAGCTGGAAACCAGTGGTTGGTGTTGGCCATGGAGATGTCTTTATGGTGCAGAATAAAGGCACCATAAAGAATAAAGGCAGTAATAGAAAATGGAAGAGACTTCATGTGGTTCATATACCTGGTTCACCCCTTCTTTTCAGATGAGCTCTTGGGAGCATTGATGTAGGAACAAATCAAGCAAGAGTGTGGAAACCCAGTGGAGTTATTTTATGTAGTCTTGGGTTCCTCTTGCATAGTTTTTTTCTCTGCTAGTTTTAGTCTCTAATTGAAGTCTTCTCTTGAAGTGATGAACTGTCACCTATGGATTATATTTATCTAAATGCCTGTATGGTTATCTCTGAACAGAGGATATTATATGAAACAATAACTTTAGACAATAACATCTGTGCTCTTGGAAATAAAATTCCTTTGTCCCCTTCTAGACAAGAAAAACAACAGTGAACTGGAAGTCTAGAATAACAGCACTTTTGAAAGGGAAGTAGTATGAAATTAATAAAAATTACCTAGCAGTGCAAAACAACAGGTCTTTTTTTATCCTTAGAAGATGATTTTCATTTATGAATCACTGTTGGAGTATACACTGCTCATTGGGTTTGACTGAAATAATTTTTATTTAGCACTTGGTGTGTTCCTAACTCCCCATGCTCTCAGGTAGACACAAAGGCATGTTTTGTCTGTACAATTCAAAAATTACTGATCTGTGTGTAGGTTTTGTGTGAGAAGAGGTGTGTAAGCACTTCTTTGACTAGAAGAGCTCAGTTTTGTGCAACTACCAGTACTGACATAGAATAATAACATAATAGCTTAAGAACAAACATAATTTTTAAAACATCGTTCCTCCAGGTCTAGTAGGTGTGAATATGGTACTTCTGCTCACAGGTCAAGCATAGTTTTCCGTGCAAAAACAAGCATTAAAAAAAATTCTCAAAAAATTTGGCTCCTTCATGAAACTTCTTTAGTGCTGCTGTGAGGCAGAGTGACGGTGGGGCTGTACTTCTGCCAGGCCTGCTGGCTGTGCTCCAGGGCTGCTGACATTTTCGGCTGTACGGAGTCTATTGGAGGGGACACCAATGTTCCTCCTAAATGTAACCTACAGCAGTGTGGGTGTTCCTGGGGTTGTTTCCCCACCCCCAGTTCGTAGCTGTAGGTTCAGGCGTGGTGGATGTGGAGGAGAGGCTGTCCCAGCTGAACACGGTGTAAATCCAGGTGGGGAAAGGTTGCTCATACCCCCCGGTGGTGCACAAGGTACGCGCAGAGTCTGCCGAGAAAAGGTAATGTGCGACACAGAGCGCTTTTTCCCCCTCCCTTTTTAACTGAGGACATCTTAAACCTCCGGCTGGGAGGGCAGGGGCCGTGTGGGGCTCAGAGGTGCTGGGGTACGCTCGCTTAGCGGAGCCGGGCGTGGAGCGGGGTTCGAGAGCAGCCCCCGCCCGGGCTGCCCCGGGCCGCTGCCTCTCCAGCCCGGCAGAGCCTTCCCGGAGAAGGCTGGGGCTGGTCCCCAGCGGCCGGGCGGTCCCGTTCGGCGGGCTGCGCGGGCCAGCGGGGATGCGGCAGCCGGCTCAGAGTCTCTGTGCAGCCTGGGACAGGCAGGAGGGGGCAGGCGGCTCTCAAAAGGCCGGTTCAGCAGCCGAGGTCCCGTCCCGGCTCTGCAGGAGCCCCGGGCGCTGTGCCTCTGGTCCCCGTGCAGGGACCCCCGAGCTCAGTGCGGGGATTGCTCCAGCTCGGCCGGAACGCGGTGTGAATCTGTTCACTCCGATAAAAAACCCCACCACCCAGGAAACCAGACTCTGGCCGTGCTCTAGTGTTTTAATTAGCTTGTTTCTAGCACTTTTGGGGTGTGGCCAGGTGTTGCAGTCGCTCAGACTGCCTGCAGCGTGGGGGGCTCAGAATGGGTGGATTACCCCGCGCTGGAACCAGTCTCTGAGGATAGCGTGGCTTGAAAATGCCTTCAGCTATCTTGCTATTAGCTAAGTTTAAGTCTCATCCCTGCCCCAGGGAATATTATTGGCCCCTGCTAGACATGGCAAGGGATGATTGGGTAACTTTGATATACCTCTCTCTCTTTCTGGGACTCTTAAGCTTGTGCACGAGGGAAGAGCGGGGTCTTCTTACCAGCTCCCTTCGGGACCCTCTGCCCCCTGGGGGCAGAGAGGATATACCTGGAATAAAGCTAGAAGAATTCCACTCTCTCGTCTCTTTGTCTTCGCTAATTGCTCGTTAACCCTGCCTGGTCGAGCGGGTCCACGAATCCCCAGCTCCGGTGCTGCTTGTGTTACCTGGGGGTTGCGGGAACGCATCCCTCCGTGCACGCTCCAAGCCCGAGACAGATCAACAAGGGATCTGGATCAGAACCAAGCCGAGCTAGCCACAGCCAGGGGAGATCGCTGAGCCTGCCAGGGCAGGCTTTCCAACAGGTTGTGTCTCATGTCCTTAGTAAAAATCTTTCAGCAAAAGACACAATAACAACTTGATCAAGTCTTGATAGTTAAGGAAGACTGAAGCGCCTGGGATGATACCTGTAATGTGTCTGGATACTTGCACTTTGGGAAGGAAATGAGAGTAGCTTTTTCATTTTGTATAGTAAAGATGAAGCATCACTGTGAGACAAATCCTCCATGCAGTCATATTTTCCCACTGTATTCAGTAAGGGCTGTGCTGGAGAGGCAGTGTGTGTGCTGACCCGCTCCTCATCTTCTGTGTTCTGGGATATCAACCATGTCATCCTCAGTGCATGCTCTTATAGATGTCTTGGTCTTTCAGGAAGACTCTGAGAGGAATAAGTAGATGGAATGGCTTAGAAAGTAGATCTCTCTTGACCCTATCACAGTTATTTAAAAAAAAGATACATGTGGAAGATCCCTGCTTTCTAAAGTAGGACCTTCAGGAAGTCTCCTTTTGGAAGGGCCCACAGACCGCTGTCCCAAAAATGCATGCAGGTAGCAGCTTGTACGTGTTTGTGGGAATGACGCCATGGAAATCATTCCCAGGCTGTGGATTGTCCTTTGGGGCTCCCAGAGATGCAGCAGGAAGATAAGGTGAGCATTGGGGTTAGTTTTGTAGTAGGGGGTAGGTATGAGATGATCTCAGCACGTATCCTTGTGAGAGCTACACTGAATGCTAGAGATGTTCAAAAGGACTTTTCCTCTCTCTCTTCAGCCTCTGTCATGGGGAATCACTCAAGCTGACAGCTCTCCCACTCCGTTCTTTGGGAACCATTCACACCTGCTCCTGCTGTAGGTCGGTCAGTAGTTGATCTACCTCAGGTGTGGATGTTTCTGGCTGATGCAAAGCAGTGCAGGTCGGGCCAGACACCCAGCTGGAGATTCCCTGCCCGGATTTGCCTTGCTCAGGTGAGGGGTGACAAAACCAATTACAGTAATTGCTCCAGAACTCATAGCCTTGAATGAGTTCTCAGTAGGGTGTGTAACAAAGTTACATGTATGCTTTAATAACCTCAACATAATTATATTGTTTGCTGGATGCTGCTGTTTGTCCTAAGACACCAAATTCCCACAGATCACTGTTCCCCTTTTCTCAGCCACTCCAGAAAACATTTCTTCCCAGCATCCACTCTGGTTGCCCACTGCTACAAGCATTGAGTGCTTGTGATGCTGAGGCAAGCTCTGTCTCCCTTGGGTGGGTTTCCATTTGGCAAAAGATTAAAAAAGTGAGACATTCATGGGGACACTCCTGCTGCTCTAGCCACAGGCAAAGTCAGTAGCATAAGCACTTCTGTCAGAACAAACTACACAGTAAGTGTAGCAAAAGCTCTCAGGTCAGAAAAGTGTCTTTTATTCCGTAACTCATGGGTTGTACAGGACCTGATTTGCAGCGTCTTGATTTTGACAGTACCCCATGTGAGCAGTGCTGCAGGATCAAGGTCTCTTTATGTACAGGAGCCTTTATTGCAAAGGGGAAAAGAGCCTCTCAAAACTCCCTCACTGCAGAACTGGGTGGGGGAAAATAAATAAGCTGGTTTTGCAGAGCATCTTATGGAAATTTAATCCTGTTTATCCCTTGGAGGAAAACATTGTCAAAACTTTTAGACTAAAATTTGTGATGTTTGTTTAAAGGAGAAGTTAAACATTTCCCTGTTGTCTTCCTTCTCACCCCTTCAGTTTCAGATCATACTGTGAGCTGCCCCCAGGCAGTGCATGTGGCTGGGCAGAGGGGGGATGCATGGGACTCCTAATAGAAGTTGTCCATTGCTTCCAAACCTTGCCAAGAAGAAAAAAGTTAAAATTACTTATGGAAAATGTGCTGAGAGAGACTGAAAAAGGAGTCAGCGAGATTGGTCTCCTCTCTTCCCTCCCTACATCTCAACATCAGATGAGCGCATAGAAGTGGGCTCCCCTCAGCAAGCTGGGGCCATTCCTCAGCAGTGACAGGAGGTTGCTTGGCTTGTGAAGAACATGCTTTAATGAATATGCAGTGTAATCTTTCCTGCTTTCTCCTCTGTTCAAATGAGTGATATTTTGCAACGTTGAAAGACATGTTGGGATGGTACTTGTCAAGAAGAGATTTTCTCCCCTTTACCTCTCCTGTCTCTGGTCTCACTCCTCCAAATACAGTACACATAGTTACAACTCTTACTTGGCTTCAAGTAAGTTGTCATCACATTCATGTGTCCAAGTGAGAATCTGGGTACAAAAATAGGAGTTATGACTTAGTGTGGTTTAAAAAAAGGTTTTTTTGACTCAGTATTGAGGTAGATATTTTTAAAATTCCCTATCTTAAGGGCTGAGAAGATAAAATGAAAAGGTCCTTCACTCACTACACCATCCCCCAGCAAAGCTACTAAGGTTGCTGCTGCTAAGCCTGGGCTAATGCTGATGAGCAGTAGGTGATGATGAAGCTTTCTTTCAATTCCTGGTGCTGAGAGTCTGGCTGGGCTGAAAGGCAAAGAATTCATCCTGCAGATTAGTTGATTTAAACCCAAGATAAGACGAAGTTGTAGAAATATCTTGACCTGTCAATGTTTTGTGTGAAAACAATGTGAAATCCCCCCACACCTGTCACATTGACTGCAAGCAGAGGCCTGTCCTGCTTTGGGTGATGTGCACTCTGGAAATAGCTCCTAGAAAGAATGTCCTTGAGGCATGGCAACTAATGGCCTTTCTTCTGTGGCATGTGCAGGCCTTGATGCTCCTGAGGGACACACATTGGGGGTTCCCCAATGAAGTCATGTATTGTGTTGACCTCCCTTTACTTAGCCAAGCCTGGGATCTGTTAATTTAGTGGGGGCAGTCTGGTGGGGGTGTTGGGAGGCTATGCTGAAGAGTGATGCTTGATGCATCTGGCACTGCAAGACAGCATTATTGCATCTGTAATCCCTAGTGGGGTAATCCTGGAGGGGATTTCTTAATCCCCTCTTCATTGTGTACCCATGCAGGTAACTGAGTATGGCCTGCTGTGGGTATCTTGCCTCGTCTGATGTGACAGGTATATAATTTGCTGCAGAGACAAGTCTTTCCTGAGAAAAATCCCCCTCTGTTTTCTTGGAAAAACAATTAATAGAGCTTGTTATCAAAAATATGCTTACTTTTCTTTAACTAGAGGAAGAAAATCTGCTTTGCAATAACAGGGGCAGAGACCCATCAAGAATCTGGTCAAGTATGCTCTAGTGAGTGCTTTTAATCTGGAGAAAAAATAAATACTCATGTTTAAAATAGAAAGCAAAGAGCTCTACCAGATACATATGGTCTGAATCTGGGCACACTTGAAAGTGTCACTGAAATCCACCTATGATGTGATGGCAGCCTCGCTGATTTCAAAGGAAAAATTAGCAGAAAATTGACTTTACTGGACAGTTATGCATAAAAACATCTCCCCAGAAAGCCAGTCCTTGGAAAACATAAGGCATGAAAGAGCCTGGTCTTGAGTGTTGTTGGAGACCTGTGATGGGGTCGGGCTGCAGTGCTGCAGGACCCCAGGGACAGGGACAGGTCCCCTGTGCTGGGCTCCCAGCTGAGACATCCCAGCCGGAGCTGAAGGCGAGCTTGGGGGGATGCGGCTCGGGTTGTGCTCGGTGAGCCCCCGGAGCAGCTCTGGCCGGCTCTGCACCAGCGTCCCCAGGGACACGGGGCCCGGGCGGACTCAACTGTGACAGGGAGGAGAGGTCTGTGTGGGCATGGGGAGGAGGGGAGGCAGGGTTAGGCTGTCCCTCCTCCCCTGCCAGGGCTGCTCTCTCCGGATGTGATGGCAAAGGACAGGAGTATGGAGAGAGATTTTCTTTTCTGTCATTCCCTCATTTTCATGGCTTTCCCTTCTATCTCTTCCCCACCCTTCTCCCCAGGGAAGGAGTTACTTTTGCCCCTCAGACTGCATGTTTCTGAGCTCATCACCTGAGACACCCAGGAAGAAGATGATCAGCTGCAGGTAAAGAAATAGGCTTTAGGAATTGGATTTCTACTCCTCCCCTCTTTTGTTTGTTTGTTTGTTTGTTTTTCCCTCCAGATTTGTCACCGTGAACATCTTGTCATTGGAGTCCATCTGCATTTTCCTGCTTCCCCAAGGTATGTTTAAAGTTGCCATTTTGCATCAGTGGTTTTGTCTCAGGTGCTTCCCCATCCCTGCTCTGAGGAAGGAGAGCCAAGTTAGTACCTCTCCAGGAAGTTTAGGGATAAACTTCTGAAACATAGTTTCACAAAGAAGGAGAGAAAATAATACCTGGAGAAACAGATTTTCTGAGAATTCGAACATGTGACTGATGTGTATGCAAAGTGTCTAACTGATATGGGGAAGCTGATATTAAAAGTGCATAAACCTATCCAGTGTTTATGACTATAGTCTCAGAAGCCTAAGGCTGGCTTAGCTCATTCTTGCACTGTGTCCCTGCATGCAGTGAGCAGAGGGACTGTCCTGTGTGCTGGAGTCAAGTCCTTGGCATTTTCTGTGCTCTCTGTGTCCCTCCTAGAAGGAATTTCCTGACACAGATACATTGCTGTGTCACCAAATTATTTTTTGTAACTGTGAAACCTATACAGCAAAACAGCATTTTTGCTGTGAAATCCTGTGTGTCTTGTCCATGGATGATTATCTGTTTGATCCCACAGCTTTGCTGGTGTTGGGTATACAACAAATCCATGTTGACCAGGAGATGATTGGCAAGATCTCAGCTGCTGGCCAATGTAAGTTCATTTTATAAAGCAAGTATTTTCTGTTTCTGAATTTCCTCTTTCTTTGGTTGTTTTGGTGTGTTTTGTTTTGGGTTTTTTTTAGTTTTTTGTTGTTGTAATTACTGACATTTATTAGCCCCTCTTCAGTCTGTAACATCCCCAGCAATGCTCTGGCCAGCACAGCACTGAGGCTGCTTCTGCCCTAGCCCGGCTTTCTTCCCCTTTGGTGTTAGCTCTCCTGGGACTTGAGATACCCTGTTTTCCCCAACTGGCTATTTGCCAAGTGGATGGTGTTTGTGTCAGTTCCCTCAGGGCCTACTCCAAGCAATCCTGATTTAAAGAGCTGTCTTTAATTACAGACTTAATCAGACCTCCCATGTGGGTGTTTTTTTCAGTCTGTAAAGCCAGCACCAGTCAGGATGCTGGGAGCAGGGGTGATGGGGCTCTGTCTGGCCACCGTATGTTCACCTGCAGCTCCCTTGTTGTGCTTGCAGTCAGTTACTGATAAACTCTGTCATGAATTCTCTCCTGATAGCCATTTGTTTCCTATTGTCTGTCAAGGGATAAATTGCCTTTATTCCTATGTCAGGCATGGCCTCCAGCTTTATCCTGTAGCACCATGTGTTCAGGTCAGGCTTTCCATCCCGAGGATGGGTGTTTGGGTGCTTTTCCCTGCTGCCTGTCCCCAGGAGTCCCTTGGTGGGCTGCAGACATCCTGCTTATGAGTCCCTGGAGAAGAGCTGCATTGCGCCACTCAATTCCAGAGCCACCTGAGGAGTGTTTCTCCATGCTGAGCCCAATCTGGGGGCTCTGCAGTTTTCTCTGTGTGTGCTTAGGCAGGGATAACAGCCCTGTTGCATCTCAAGGTTCAGCCCAGCTCTGAGGGCAAGGCTGACAAGCCAGGACGGTGCTGGGAGGGAGGCTGTGCTCCAGCTTGTCCTCAGCACAGTGCCCCAGGGCAAGGCTGGGTGCCCCGTGAGAAGAGCCAGTGACCCAGAAGGGAATGAATGCCTCACAGCTTTCTATCCCTGTAATCTGCTATTAGAAAACCCTAATTATAAATTCAGGTTTTGGCTAGCAGGAATGATTTGGAAAAGGTAGTGATTATAAAAAGATTATAGTAATGGGGGTAGAGTAATGTCACTGGCCAAAACAGGTCCTGAGGGGTCGGTGTGCTTGACCTCTATTGAACTTCTGCATTCATTTCCCCTTGAAGTTGATTCTGGCAAATGCTGCAGAGGAGACTTAAAAATTTCCCTTTAAATGCCTTGCAAAATGACTCTTCAGAGTCTGTAAAATGCCATTTATTTATTTATTTATGTGGAGGTGTGAGTTTCCACTGCAGCAAAAGCACTTCAGAAACTTAGACTTGGGAGCAGTCATGTTCATGCAGGGAGGGGTGATTCAAAGACATGTCTCTGAGGAAGAGATAAAAGGCAGATTTTCATGAAAAGTGTTTCTATCAGTGTCTGGGACTGTTCAGGGAGTTTGTGTTCAGGAAAATGAGAGCCTGTTTTGAAAAATGTGCTGCAGATGAAACACACTGTGCTCTGTGGGACTCAGGAGACTTTGCAAATGTCTCCTGGATTTATGTCTGTGCCTTGGGCTGGGAGAGCCTGCAGGTCCCACTGGGCATGGCTCCCCCTGCTGCTCCCCCCTCCTTCTGTGTCCTCTCTGGGAGAGCATCTCTCCCTGTATTTAGAGATGTTTCACTGCACTGGCTGCTCCTGTGCTGTCACTGGGACCAGGCTGGGGCCCTGAACTCTGAGGTCAGTCTGGCAGGCTGAGTGATGAGCTGGAGCTGGTGCAGGCCAGAGCAGGGGTGCATGTGGGCTTTTGGCTGTGAACACTGGGCTGCCCCAGTGCATCCTCTGCAGCTTGTCTGGATTTTCAGCTCTTGGCTGTCTGCTTCCAGAGAGTGGGGCTGACAAAGTGCAGTTTCACAGTGGATGTATTTTTTTCTCCTAGTGATGCAGTGCTCTGCCTCATTAGATGTCCTTTTCCTCCTGGATGGCTCCTACAGCATTGGCAAAGGAAGCTTTGAAAGGTCCAAGCAGTTTGCAGGCAAGATCTGTGATGCCTTGGATATCCATCCAGACAGAGTGAGTGTCAGGAGTATCTCCTCTAATTTTCAAACAGCTTGGCAAAGTATCTAAAGGCCAGTGGTAACATGCTGAGTAAAATTGCAAAATTCAACCTACCAGCTACCATGAGGGCAGAGTATCCGGAAAGATGCAGTTTGTGAAGCAGTGGGATTGGAGAATGCTTCTTGATTCTCCACAGATTTTAAGCAGTTCCTTTTGATCTTGAGAAAAGACATAATCCTTCAGGTTAAAGCTAATTATCTGGGTTTTTGGTACTGATTTTATTTTGGTTTGGATGCTCATAGATTAAAATAAGTGAATCTTTTCTGTTGCTTGTCCCTGGAAAACTGCAGGGTTAGCGTCTGGGAAGTTAACCACCTTTCTGTACAAATGTAAATGATATAGTTGCCTTGCTCTGCATCCCCCAGAAGGATGGATGCTGTGCTGCTGTAGTGTCAGGTCTTGCTCCCTGGAGTCAGCCTTGAGGCACCTCTGGGACTGAATGACATATCCTGGATTTTTTCTGAGGAGTTTTCAAGCCAGACTGGCTGCGGTTCCAGGTGTGCATCAGTCCCACAACATTACCTCAACTGAGGGCCTTGGAGTGGGCTGGGGGGGTTGCTGCACTTGATTCTATGCCAGAGCCTTTCCAAATAAATGTCAGGTCTTTCGGAAGGTTGTGTCAGTGAATATTTAATATCTGCAGATTTGGTATGGTGTTTAATTTTTTAAATACCATCTTTCCCCTAGTCTTTCACTTAATCCTCACATAGACTGGACTGAAAATTAGTAGTCTTTTCACCTTTGAAGTTGTCACATTCTATAATACTTCTTGCAAGACTTCAGTGAAGTCTTACAAGAAGTCTGGATGCATTGCCCAGTACAGACCATTTAGCCTATTTGGGTTTTCAGCTGGAGAAAATGGTTTTAGAGGAGCTATTAGAAGAAGTATTGGTTTGTGTTGCCTGCTGTGCTCAATGCCAGAGGCAGCTGCTCTTATTAATGGAAAGATTGCCTGCACAGTGTGTAAATGGGTTGGTGTAGAAGGTGTTATTTATAAACTTACTGCCCCTGAGGCTGTGAACTGCTCTGGGTGGATAAATATAGATCCTGAGCTGCCTGTAACGGCTGCAGAGGCTCCCGTTGTTTCCAGAGAAACTTTTTTGCCTTCTTTATAGCCTGTGTAGATAATACTGGAGTTTCTGCTCTATTTTTAAGTTGATTTAGAGTGGCAGTGGCTCAACAGAGAAAACAGAGTTTGCCTCTTTACAATTTAGACTTCCCAAATTTGTAAATTGATCAAAAGAGTAAAACTTGCACAGACACCTTTCATAACCTTTAACCTTTCCTTTTAGGTCCGTGTGGGAATGATACAGTTTAGCTCAACTCCCTACCTTGAATTCCCACTGGATTCTTATCTAACCAAACAAGAAGTGAAAGAGAGAATCAAGAAGACTGTATTCAGGTCAGCTTGTTTTACAGCTCTTCTCATTTTCTGGGCTATGAATAATCTCTGGATTGAGAGGTTTTTTGAGATTTAGAAATCTCTGTTTCTGCTGTGCTTACACCAGTGTGATGCTCCTAGGGATGGAAGTGAATGAACACTGTGGTCCATGATCCACAATCCACTAAAAATGTGAAACCTGGTCTGTCTCAGTGAAAGCTGATAGGGGATAAAGTTTTCAGTGTCCCTTTATAATGTGAGAGTGTTCTCCAGGTCATTAAAGAGAGAGTTCTCCAGGTCTGTCTATTTGAGCCAGGCAGTGGGTTACATCCTCAATGGAAAAGCAAGCATGGTGTTCCCTCACGGCTGAGCAAAGGCAACACAGCGTCCTGCTTCATTTCTTGGTGGTTACAATTTCCTTTGTCACTAACTCCTGAGTTAGTGACAAACTGCTGCTCTGTAGATATCTATGTGTGCTTGCTGAATTCAAGAGGATCGGGTTTTCAGATGGAAACCTTTTTTCCTTCCTGAATGTTAAGACTTGGATGTCTTCCCATGACCTCAGGAAATGGAACCAGAAGTCCAAAGAAGAGCTGTCCTTAGAGTCTCTCAAAATCCAAACTTTCCATCTCAGAGGTACACATTTGGATCTACTGTGGATCTGACAATCACCCCCAAATAACACTTGTTTTGATGATAGATGAGGTACTGGTAAGGCCTGTGGATGTCTTCTCTTTAAGCGGATCTACTTTAGGACTAAGGGTTAGATCAGCATTTCCCATGCATATCTGCTGCTTTCAATGTGATGTACATATTGCAAGCAAATGTGATAAGTTTTGCATTTTTCAAGCAAGTTGGCTGGATTTTGTTGTGTTTCTTTTGATGAGTTTAGCAAATCAAGAAAACCTCTTGTGTACTGTTACAGGAAAACTTACAGAAAACAAGATACATTCCTCCTCTCTGGTTATTGTTGAAAGTCTGTGAGAGCAGAGAAAGTGAAGTGCTGTCTGGCACTGCATTTCCTTGATGACAACAGAGGGATGCTGACAGATCAAACAGAAATAATGACTTTTTGCCTGGCTATTTCATCTCGTTTAAATGAAAAGCTGACATTTTGAAGTAGATAAAATAGTTATGGATGGATTCCAGTTGGCTTCTAAAAAAATGGGTGTTTGACATCTTGATTGAGAGGTTCCTTGATGTGCTTCTGATGAGCCTTTGGCCAGTGAAGCATTTCCTGACTTCAGCCCAGAGCTGACAGCACTTGGAAGGAGGCAGCACCCGACTGAAGTGAAGCTTTTGTGATTTGTTTGGAGACTGCCGGTCTCTCTCTGTGAATGCTGTCCAAAGAACTTTGGAATTCATTGGCCAGTTCCAGCCATACTCAGTGGTAATCTCAAGTGGAATTTCATATGAATTTCTTTCATGTAAGTCAGCAGCTGGAGAGAAACCTTCTTAGTGCTGTCCCTGAAGAAAGACAGTGGGTAAAGTCCAGATTTCCTTGTACTTCAGAAAATCCTTCTTGGAATAATGCCTCAAATGCAATTCCACAGTGTCAAAACCCAGTGAAGCTGCAAATGCAAATTAATAAGCAATTGAATTTAATGAGCTTTTTATTAACTTTTTCTAATCCTCAGGGCTCACATGGGCACAGTGTACTGAGTTCACCACTGACTATGCACAGTGTATATTTCCTCATGCAAAGCACTCTTCACTGAAACATCTCACAGACATCTGGCCAGAAAAAGGCAAATTTGGACTTGCTATGAACACATGGTCACTGAGTATGCCTGGAAATGATGGGAATGCAAAGGAGGAAGAAGTTCAAAGCAAAGAGGCCTGGCAAGTACAGAATGAAAAAAGTTTCTGTGAAAATCAGAGGTGCTAGGAATCAGGTGCTAGGGCAAGGATGGATGTTTGGAAAGCAAATGAGGTGTTTGTGTCAATGCAGACAAAGAACATGAATCCTCCAAGGAAGGAGCGACACTTGTGGTTTGATTCCCCTGGATTGCTCTGGACAGAAATAAAAGCAGCCCTAAAGGGCAATTACAGGAAATGATTTATAGCGTGACTCCTTGGACAGAATTAGAAGACAGCTGGAAATGTTCATTCTGCTCTAGTGGCTTTAATATCACCAGGTCTGTGGCACGTGTGGCACATGTGGGAAGAAGCTGAGTGGGGCAAGGGCTGAGGAGAAGGACTTGGGGCTGCTGATGGAGGAGAAGCTCAGCGTGAGCCACCCAGAAAGTCACCCATGGGCTGGGTTGCATGGAAAGGAGCAAAGAGCTGCAGGTCAAGGGAGGTGATTGTGGCCCTCTAGTCCATTTTTTGAGATCCCACCTGGACCACTACATCCTCAATGCAGGCTTCCCTTTGCAACCCTTCCTGGTGGCCACTGGTTTCTGTGCTGGCTTCCTCTTGGTACCCTTCCTGGTCATTCCTGGCTTCTTCTAGGCACAGCTCCTGCTCAGTGCTGGCTTCCTCTTGGGACCCTGCTTGGTTTTTGTGGGTTTCTCCTGGGGACAGTGCTGTGTGTTTGTCATCTTTGTACTGAGAGAGCTCAAGCTCCCCAGCTGAGTCCTTTTCCTCCGTCTTTTTCTCTTCCAGGTCTGAGCCCCTGTCTGCCTCCTCCTGTTGCTCACTGAGGGCTTGGGCTCCCAGTGAGCTGAGCAAGGGGCTGGGGGTGCAGCAGGGGCTGTGCAGGGCAGAGGTTGGGCTTTCTTGCTTTTGTCCTGGAGCTGCTGCTTCTAGTTCTACATCTGTGCTTTGCTCCAGGTTTGTCTCTTCCTCTGACTGCTGGCCAGATGCCTGCACCTCCAGCACAGCTTTTTGGACCACCTCATGGCTGATTTGCCATGCCAAGTCCTGCAGAGACTGGCTCTCTGTAGCAGGGACTGGGCTTTCTGTCGCTGCTGATGGCACCTCCTCCCTGAGGCCAGGAGAACCTGGTGCCTTTTCCACCTTGGCAGGCAGAGGCTCTGGGGGCTCCTCCTCCTCAGCACGAGCAGCAGCTGCCAGCTTGTCCTCTGTTTGACTCCCCGGGGCAGGAGAGGTGCTGGGCAGCTCACGGGCTGCCTCTCCTGCCACCTCAGGGCCCACACTGCTGGGAGAGGTGGGCCCCTCCTGGGCATTCTCATCCTTCTTTGGGTACAAGGGTTTGTCCCTGATCTTGTAACTGGTGCCTTCTGCCCCTTGGGGCAGCCCCTGGCTGCTGACACTTCCTTCAAATTGGGACAGCTTTTGGTCCCTCCTGTCTTTTTCCCACCGGGATAGCTCCTGGGCATTGTAGTCTTTTCCTTGGGATAGCCCCTTGTCCCTGTTGTCTCCCACTTGGTGCAGCTCTGGGTGTCTCTTGTCTCCTTCCCAGTGGTACATGTGCAGATGGCACTGCACATCTTCTTCCAAAGGAGACAGTTCCTGGTGTCCGTCCCCTTCCCATTGGGACAGCTCTTGGCATGTCAGGTCTTCCTCCCACTGAGACAATTCTTGGTATATCTCATCCTCTTCCTCGCATGGGCACAGCTCCTGGACTGTCATGCTTTCTTCCCAGTAGTACAGGTCTTGCTGTGTGCCATCTCCCCAGTTGACTCTCACACTTACCTCCCTCTGATGCAACTCTTGGTGTGTCACAACTCCACATGGGTAAACTTCCTGGATTGTTGCTTCTTCTTGCAGGTGGTAAAACTCTTGGATTGTCACTTCCTCCCAGAGGCAAAGGTCTTGGCTGCTAATGCCTTCCCACTGGGAAAGCTCTTGATCTGCATCGTATTCCCAGTCTTCGTCCATGTTGACGAAGGCCCCCTCCTCCTCAGTGTCCATCAGGGGCAGGCCTGAGCCACCCCTGCCCCCAGCCACTGCCCACTGAGGGCCTGGTCTTGCAGCCAGTCAGGCAAGGGGCTGGGGGGCTGGGAGTTTGGGTTCACCTTGTCCTCCACATCTGATGTTGTCTGGTCCACAGGGATCCTGGGAGCTGCTTCCTCCTGCGTGAGTGGCTCTGGTGGGACTGGGCTCCCAGGTCTCTGTGTCCCTTAGATACCCCTGGCAGGGCAGGGTGGCCTCTGCCATGTCACAAGGGCCTCTGGGCACCACAATGCTCACATCATCCAGGGCCCTGACACAAAGTGCCTGTGTCACAAAGGGCCACACCTGGCACCCCTTCGGCAGCCGAAATGACCACAATTTTCATATGGGAAAACAGAAGCTGTAGAGACATTTGTCAAAGCTGGAAATAAAATTAAAATATCCAAGAGTTCTGGTTACTGCACCAATTGCAGAAACACTGTGCTCTATGTCAGAAGTCTCTTAAAGACCACTCTGAGTTGGAGAGGAGGGAGGTCAGGGTGAATAGATGGGACCTGTGGAAGATGAGAAGAATGACAGGATTAGACATCCCCATGGATAAATTGTGTGGTGACAAGCAGAAACAGGCTTTGTTTCCCATTACCAGAGGGTAAAAATTTGAAACCCAAATGTAAATTCAATAGCAGGGGAGGAATTCTGATTTCTTCTTTTCTGATTATATCTCCCTGCTTTCTAGAGGTGGGAGCACAGAGACAGGTCGGGCTCTGAAGTACATTCTTCATAAGGGTTTCCCTGGTGGCAGAAACTCAAGTGTCCCTGAAGTCCTGATCATCATTTCGGATGGAAAGTCCCAGGGCAGCACTGCAATGCCTGCAATGCAGGTGAAGGAGAGACAAATCATAGTTTTTGCAGTGGGAATCAAGTTTCCAAGGTAGGATACTCTGCAGAGAGGGAACTAGAGACCCAGCTAGCCAAATGGCAAGTCCTGGTGTGTGAGGGGTTGTCTTGGGCTAGATATGAGTTTTGGAAAGAGAAAAGGTGTCCTAGCTTTTGCCAGAGCAGAGTAAATTTTTTTTTTCTGTAGCTGAAGGGGGTGTGCTTGTAGATGTGTCTAGGAGATAATCCATACCATTTTATCATTGCCAGGGGCTGGGGAAAAGGACTCTCTTCCTTCAGAAAGGAAAGGCATTCCTTCCTTCCAAGGAGGGGAGAAAGTGTGGTGGATGAAACAGTCAGTATTGAGACAGGCTTTCCAAGTAAATTGATTTTGTGTTATGCCTTTTATTGTTAATATTGTTACTGCTGCTACTACTGCTTGATTTATCATCTCATTTCTGTTCTCAAGAATTGTTGTTATCCCAATCCATGATCTTTGCCTTTCATGCTTCCACCTGGAGGTGAGAGGGGAAGCTAGTGTAGACCTGGTTTCAGTGAGAGCATTAAATTTGGGAATACCAAACTTAAACCATGACAAAAGGGAATTTGAAAGGTAATAAAGGCATGGAGGAAACAGTGACTTGGTGGCTGATGTAGAAGGAGCACCAGAGTTGATGAAGGAAACCTCCACTGAGTAGAGCTGCGCTACTGCCTGAGACTAAACACACCAGGATCTTGGAAACTGAGGAGTGCCATGGTTTTGCATCAACTCTATTTGTGTTGCACAGGGTTGGTTTTGATTCTTAAGTCTTTGTCGGGGGGGACTGAGCAGCTGACCCATGTCTTGCTTGGCAGGTGGGAGGAGCTGCACGTGCTGGCCAGTGAGCCCCCTGAGCGGCACCTGCTCTTTGCTGGAGATGCTGACGATGCTGCCAATGGCCTGTACAGCACCTTGAGTGACCCTATCTGCACTGCCACCGCTCCAGGTGACCCTGCTGGCCCCACCTCTGTGCCCATGCTTTTAGCTTGGACCATGGCACTGAGTGAGGAAGAGAAGGCAGTGTCAGGAAGCATACAGGGGAATTAGCAGGTGGTGCACTTTGAGGTAACCTGCTTTCTGCACCCAAACTCGATGGTGATGCTCTCCAAATACCTCCAAGCTGCATAATCCTAAATCTTTCTGCATCCTGGTTCCCTCTGAAAATGGGAGTATTGCCTTTTGTTCCTGTGATGGGAGGTTGAGGGCTAAGCACAGTTGTGCTTAGCCCAGTTTAATTTAAGCACAGTTAAATTTTCTAATGGACTTGGCTTCTGTTAAGGGGAGGCACCCGTGGCTTGCAGGAGTTACAAAGGGTAGAACTAGACTGCTCCAGATATAGCAGAAAATCAAACAAATGAGTGATAAAGGCACCAAAGGGGCTGAAAAGCTGTCATTGAACCAGGAACTTAGCAGTATGAGGTTTGTAGAAAAGCAAAGGAGGCTGAATATTTAGCTGCCCAGAAAGCAGAGTAGGCTGGTGAGCTTTTCAATGGGAAATTGCTCCTCTGGAGTCTCACGGAAGCTTTTGGAAGCTTTGCCCAGTCTATTGTTGTCAGATAGTTGAAAATGGCTGTCTGCTCTCATAGCCTTTGTATTTTCAGGCATGTGATGCAAGTTTACCTTTTACTTGGCTACAGGCTGCAAAGTTGAGTCCTACCCTTGTGAACGAAGGACTCTGGAGACTGTGAAAGAGCTGGCTGGCAACTATGTGTGTTGGAAAGGCTCAAAGCAGCCCAATGCAGTGCAGGCTTCGCTGTGCCCTTTCATCAGGTAAGCTGGACACCCACATCTCTAAAAACAAGTGGGGCTGAGAGATAAGAAATACAGTAATGAGGCTTTTATCTGACCTTGACTGTTTACTGGGATGAAGATCCCTCAGAAGACTTATGCAAACACGGTCTCTAGTCCTAGGAAGAGTCTCTGCTCTGATCATTGGCTGATCTGAGAAGCAAGCAAACTAAATAATTTTTTTGAGTCTTAAAAATGCATCCATAATATTTAAATGTAAAGATTACAGTTGAATTTGAAATCAAAAGGGTAGATTTAATGAAATTATGTTTTCCCTTTTGCCACCTCATTTAGAATGGACTTTTTTTTAAAATAATTGTTTTGAAAACCTGTATTTTCAAAGGAAAATTTGTTCCATTGAAAACACAGTAAAGGGAACCTTAAAGGCACCTCATTAATATTTAAATTCATGATAGGTCTTATTGCTCCTGTTTCAGGTGGAAGCGAGTCTTGATAAAACACCCATCCAGATGTTTCCGAACTGTATGTCCAGGTAGGAGTTTGCTTTTCCAAAATTTAATTTATGAAGCAGGAAAGGTAATAACTGAAGAACAAAAAGACAGGTGTTTGCTTTCACTTCTCAAAAATTTTGTTCAGAGTGAGAGACTGTGATCAGTAGATATTTAATCCACTTTTTGTTTCTCATGGGTATCCATGATCTGGTTCTTTTGGATTAAAATGTCTCCCAGTAATTTCTCCTCCAATTGAGGAGCCAGTGAATCCTTGGCTGTTCATGTCCTGGGGGCAGAGTCTTGCACTGTTTCCCAGTGACTGCAGGGAGTCAGTGTTCTCCAGCCAGGGGAGCATGCAGTGATACCTCCAGTCATACACTTGGTACCACAAGCAGCATCAGGTTAGCAAGGAGCCTGACACATGCTGATCACCAGCCTGTTTTTTGGCTGTTGAAATAGCTGTGGTCCTTCAGTCCTTTTTGCAAGTTCAGGTGACAGCAGTCACCTTTATCAGTATAACACTGTCCAAGCAGCAGGCCAGGCCGTGACCCCTTCATTGCTGCTGTAAATGTGGCAGGGCTGCAGGACCTTTAGCATTTCTCTGTTTATATGAATATGGTGTCACTGGCATTGTTCCAAATCAAGTGAAGTCACAGTCTGGTTTGCTTTCTTGTTATAGCCTGCTGGAGAGCCATCCCAAAAATAAATTGCCATGGAGGTGAGGGTACACATGGCCCTGTGTTAGTTCAAACTCTGTAGCAAGAGGGGCAGACTTGTGACCCTTTTTCCACTAATGGTAATGCTCACACTGGCAGGGCTGACTCCCTGTCTTTCTCTCCCCTGTCCTGTTTAGACCCTTGTGACTCCCAGCCATGCCAGAATGGTGGCACATGTGTCCCAGAGGGACTGGACAGATACCACTGCCTCTGCGTGCTGGGGTACGGAGCAGATGTCCACTGTGGTAGGTGGGAACCTGAGCTCTGTCTCCTTCCCTCTCGGCCCAGTCCTGCTTTTGCGGTGCCCTTTGTGCACCATGGGGACACCTGGGGTTGGGCTTTTCTCCATAAGGCAGGCTGAGTTCACTCATGCTGACCGGCCCAGTGACTGGATGCTGCTGTTCAGACACCGTGTGGGTACAGAGAGCACTGATACTGACAGTCTCACCCTGGTATGGCTGCCTTTGTGTCTAAATGCAGCTGCCATGTGATGAGGAGAACAGAGACACTGGGAGAGATGTGGATGTGTCTGTTGGTCCCCTCCCTGCACACCTGGGTCCAGCAGGACCTCCTGGTTTTGGGGGTTCAATGTAAAAAGGACAAAAACTTCTGATCATTAGAAAACACCTTGTACTTACTTTCCCTTGGACCAAGGCTCCCAATTTGAAGTGTCTCAGGGTGTTACACGTGGTGCTTGGATTCTCTCCTTTCTCCTGTCTGTGATTGTGTCATTCAGAGTGATTTGCCCACAGCACTATGAGGGTGGAGTTGCCATTTCTGATTTGAAGTTTGTGATCCAAAAGTTCATTAATTCCCGTAGGTATTTTGTGTCTCTAAAGGCTTATATGGCATCCAAGCAAAACAAAGCCTGCTCCTGGCACATTTGTCCTCCAGCTCATGATTCAAGTTGCAAAATGTTTTGGTTACTGGACACAATGTCCCCTCCCCACAAGGCTTCCAGCAGACTCCTGCTGGGGTTGCCCTGCAAATGACTAATTGCCTTCTCCCTTTCCAGCAGCAAAGCTGAGCCTCGAGTGCAGTGTGGATCTCCTTTTTCTGATGGACAGCTCAGCAGGGGTCACTCTGGAAGGGTTCCTGCGCTTCAAGGCCTTCCTCAAGAGATTCCTCCAAGCCGTGGTGGGCCAGGACTCACCAATGAGTCTGGGGGTGGCCCAGTATGATGATGATGTCAAGATACCCATTGAACTGGGCCAACACAAGGATGCATTCAGTCTTATGAAGAGTATTGATGCCTTGAATTTCAGTGGAGGAAGAACCCTCACAGGCAGAGCCCTGCAATACATTGCACAGCATGGTTTTAGGAGTACCCCAGTGTTTGCACATGTGCAGGATGATCTCCCACACGTGGTTGTCCTGCTCACTGACTCCAAGTCCCAGGATTCGGTGGCAGAAGCCACTAAGTATGCAAAGGACCAAAATCTGTTCTTGATAGGCGTAGGCAGCAGCTTCATGAGAGCAGAGCTGACCACAGTGACTGGCAATCCACAGCAGACCATTGTCTACTCAGACTCCCAGGACCTGTTAAACAGGATCCCAGAGCTGCAGAGAAAAATCTGCAGTGTGGGCAGTCCTGAAGGTAAGAGTGTGGTGTGGGCATTGTGGGACAAGTCTGTGAAACCATGCAGAGGTGTCCTGAATTCCATCAGGGAGGAGGGAAGGACAGAAGGACAAATGTCCTTGTTTTGTTTGTCAGTCACAGATCCAGGGACTAACCTTCTATGAGTGATTTTTGTGATGAATCTCTGCCTATGAGTGTGAAATGGACACAGATCAACCTTCACAGTCAGTGATCAGCAGAGTTGAATTTTGCCCATGATTTCCTCCCTCTGCCGATTTTCAGTCAGAAAGGAGTAGATGCATATTCTGAGAGATACCATGTTTGTGCTCTTTTCCACAGGCTGCCAGGCCCAGTCTCTTGACTTGGCATTTACTGTGGATGCCTCATCTGGAGTTGGCCTGGAGAACTTCCTGCATCTGAGGCGCTTTGTCAGGAGCAGCTGTTTGCATTTCGTCATCAACCGGGATGTCACCCAAATTGCCCTGGTGATCTATGGCAGCAAAGCTCACACTGTGTTTGCTTTGGACACCCACACAAGCAACTCTGCTGTTCTCCAGGCCATCGACCAGGTGCCTTTCCTTGGGGACTCAGCCTCTGCTGGCAGTGCCTTGCTGCATGTTTACAGTGATGTAATGACCGTGCAGAAGGGAGCAAGACCTGGTGTCAACAAGGTGGTGGTGCTGCTCACCAACGGAGGTGGCATGCAGGATGCAGCTGCTCCAGCTCAGCAGCTGAGGCACAACGGCATCTTGGTGTTCGTGGTTGTCATTGGGGATGCAGAGAGGGACACGCTGCTGAGAGTTGCTGGCTCTCCCAGCTACCTGGTCCACATCTCCTCCTATGAAGACCTGCAGTATTACCAAGGCCTTATCATTGAAAGGATCTGTGAAGGTAGGAGAGCCTGCAGTCCACTCTCTCTGTCAGTGCCACCAGCTGCTGCTGTTTTAGGTTTTCTTTTGTTTTACTGACTGAACTCAATACTATCTTTTGCCTTTTAGAGTTGGGGAGACTATGACACAGAGATCTGATGACTGTCCAAAGCAATCCTAGAGGAATAGTACCCAACTTCCCTAAGATTCAGTCCAGTGGGTGAGAGAGGGCATAGTGTGACTGGCTCTTTCCAGTCCTGCTAGATCTAGGTTCTGCTTTCTCTGAAAGAAAAAGAAGTTTGCTCTTTTTCTGATGTTGCTTTAAATCTGTAGAATTTGCTGGGTGTTACTGTACCCCTGCAGTGTTGCTGGAGGTGGGGTGCTTAAAGGGCCCCTTTTTTGTGCTGGTCCCTGAGTGAGGTCTCTGCTCTCTTGTTCAACAGGTTTGTGACCAGGTGTTTGTAAAGTGGTGAGTCTACAACCTCATCACTCCTGTTATTCCTTAATATCTTTATGTCCCACTGCTGCAATTATCATGTAGGCTTTTGAGATTTTATTTGTGTTGCACTGTATTTAATCTTAAAATCAGAATCTGTCCTTTTTGAAGCCTTCATACTGTTAAACTAGGCCTTCAGAGAAATTGTGATTAATCTCATTTGCAGGACCAAATCCTTATCTTCATAGTGGAAGGGAAGAATTTTCAAATATTCCTATAAAAACTTGTGTTTGTGAGAGGGTAAAAAAAAAGGAGGTGCACTTTCTTCAAAACTTGGAGTCCTGAATGTGAGTGCCTGTATTTAATGGAAATCAGCTTTTCAAAAAGGACAGCAGCCCTAGTTTGTGGACAGAGGTGATGAAAGTGCTCCTAGTTAAAATACAATGCCTTGTCTTCTCATTCAAAATAGCCTAAGTTTAACATCTAGCTATTTGCTTTTATTATGTTTTAACATGTTTGTAAGGTCAAAAGAAGAAGCATGTTTGAGCTTCAGCACAGAGGTCCTTTTCATCTCTGGGCATGCCCATGTTTTCTTCAGGCTTAGAAAGAGCTACAGCATCATCTCTTTGGCCGAGGAGCTGCTCTCCTGGCAGGCTCTGCAGATGGTTTCTACCTGGAGCTTTTCAGCGTGTTTCTGTTGCAGTGGTACTTTCAGCTGTGTTATTACAAAAACAATGTACTGTACCTTGAAATTAGCTAAAACGCCAGGGGTGAAGGGGAAGAGACAGCAAGGTTCAACGAGTCAGGGTAATAACATACCATTTCCTGAGAGTGAATTGCTGCTTTCATTCCATGTGCAGGTAATCACAGTTTGTACTAGATAGGCCTGGACCAAGGGTGATGCAAAGATAAGTCCTTCACTCAGTCTTCTACTCCCAAGTCCAAGGCTTAATAACAGAATCATTGTCTGTGAAAGGACTTCAAAAATTTTATGACTCATGATAAAAGTATTTGAGAAACAGACCCTGCCTCTGGATACCTGGAATATGGTATTAATTCTGAGGCTCAGATGAAAAGAGTCCAGAAAAAGAGGACCCAGGGTTTAGGAGAAAAGATCCCAAGCGTTAAATATATATGAATCTGATTAATAGAAATACAAGCTATTGGGATCATCAAAGTGCAAGAACCTTATTTGATGTATGTTAACAGCAGGCTTGAGTTCAGAGAAATGATTCCCCGAAGCAGGGACTGGGAGGTTATGCTGTGGGGCAGGGACTGGGAGGTTATGCTGTGGGGCAGCCCTGGAGGGATGTGTTGGACACATGACCTGTAGAGCAGAGCACCATGGAACAGCTCCCTGGGGAACAGCAGCACCTGGAAGATGAGCAGTGTGTCCAAGAGCTCCAACTTTTATTACCAGTGGCTCTTCCAGCCCGATGAAAGCGGAAGCGTCCATCCCGGGGGGATACACTGTCAGGCAGGACCCCATCTCAGAAGCTCCCTGATGACAAAAATGTTTCTGAACCCAGCTATGGGTTCTCTATAAAATCAACCAGAGTTAAAAATTGAGATATCTCAGATCTAGGACTGTCCAAGAAAAAATTCAATTATAATTTTGCCAGTGTTAGGTGCAGGTTGAGACTTGATGTGCACATATCTGTACAGGGAGAATGAACACAGTGTGTGTTAAGCTGTAGAAAGCTGCCTGACAGGGGATGGCATTTGTATTCTTTCTTCTTCTCCTTTTTCTATTCTCTCTGTGATTTTTCTGCCCTGGAGCAAGAGTAAGGCAAGCAGCTCTACACCACATAGCTGTTGAGCAGAGGAATTTCACACCCTCACCAACACTGCGGTGGTGTTGCCAGCAGACTGGAAGCAAATCCCTCTGGGATGCTGCTACTTAACCTAATGTATTGGCAGCAAGGCAGCATGGAACACTGCCAGCCTCGCTGACAGCTGGGCTCTGTTGTGTTGAGAGGGCTGGGAAAGCTGTCACATACTTCATAACAACACGGCTAATAACTTGGGCTGTGCCTGCAGGCTGCTCTCAAACCTCATAGAAAAGAAACCCAGAAATTTTCCCTGTTTTGTTTTCCATTCATGCCATCCTCACTTCCCAGCTGGCAACTCCTCCTTATTCCTCTCCAGTGGAAGCTTTTGTCCTCTCTGGGGCAAAATGAGGTTTGAACTTCAGTGGCATTTGGGATTGTGAACTTGTTAGAGCAGGGCATGTGTCTTGCTCTGCGTTGTCCATGTCTGGATGTAGGGAGTTTGGGAGCGTTCACAGCTCTGAAGATGCTCCATTTTGCTTTTCTGTGGTACGCAACCTGTCATGATGTCACTCTTTTAAGCTTTACTAGGAATATTCTCCTCCAGATTAGGACACCTAGCAAAGCCATTCTGTTCTCTAGGTTAAAGTGTCAAGACAGGGTTGTTGCTTGCACCCTCTGCCATGTTAATGTGTTTTTCCAGTCCCGTTAGCCCTTGATGTCATTTTCTGCAGCATTCCTGATGGATGTGGGTCCTAGCTAGTAACACTCCAGAGATGCCTGAGCCTGCCCCTGTGCTTGTGTCTGTTGCAGAAGCAAGAAGCCCCGTGAACCTGTGCAAGCCCAACCCGTGCATGAATCAGGGCGTGTGCATCCTTGGGCCGGGGAGCTACCGCTGCGAGTGCCACGGCTGGGAGGGACCCCACTGCGAGAGCAGTAAGGATCAGCTGACAGCAGCCCCTCTGAACTGATCCCACACCTCCACCTCTCCCTGAAACAGAGAAGTGGCTGTAACTCTTGGGCAGCTGTTGGGTGGCCAGGTCTTGGTGCTGATGTGGTCTCTATGAAAAGTGGAGAGGCTTGGGGTGCTGAGGGGAGCAAGGGCTTCTTTCAAGAAGCTGTGCATTTTTATACATCCACTAAGTGAGTTGACAGTGAGGGGACCCCAAGAAGGTCTAATAGTTTTTGTAATCTTCCACTCTGTTCTCTTCCCCTTTTCCCTCTGCCCTGCTGGGAGAAACAACCTTTCCTAGGCTCCCCAGGTGGAAAGATGTGACTCCCTTTTAATGGAAGGGAGCTGTTTCTGTTGGTGTACATCCCCTCCGTGTGGCTTTCAGTGCTGTCTATGGTGTGAAAGCCTCCCCATTGCCTTCCTTCTCTTCAGCAAGGGAGCAATGGCCGGGAGGTAGGGAGTCTCTGGCTTCCTAGAGGTGGCCCTGTGCCCACAGCATGAAGTTCTCAATTTCAGTGGGTTTTCCCCTTGCCCAGTATTTTGCTTCTTACCTGAGGCCAGGAATTTTGGCTTGCCGCCCATGGTCTCTAACATCTGTCAGCTAAGGCTAAAGGAATGTTTGTTTGGTTGTTGTGAGTTGACCTTATCCCTTGGTCCTAAAGCCCCTATCCCATGTCTGTGCTTCTCTTCTGCAACAGGAGTTCTCCGGGGTGATGCTCCAAGATCTCCAGCCCTTCCTCCGCGCTCCCACGTGCAGTGGAGTCCATGGGGTTTGCAGCACTTCTCCAGAGCTTTCCAGCACAGTGAAAGGCAAATGGATCAGAGGCACTGACACAGATGTGCTGAGTGCTGCAGTTCTCTGTCCAGGAACCCTTTCTGCCGCTCTCCAGCACTGCCCAGCACTGCCCTTGGCAGTGATGGAGTTGCTCCAGCGCAGGGACTGTGTTGAGGCTATTCCCAGTTCCGGCATTGCACAAACTGGGCTTCCCAGTGCTCTCTTTCTTTTATAATTGAAGTAAATATTTGTGTTTAAGTATTTCTTTCTGGCATTTTGCATTTCCTCATCCAGGTCTTAAGGTCATGTGATTGTTTGGGGGTTTTTTTGACAGATTTTGAGAGATCTTTGAGTTAGCTTAAAAATATGTAGAAGTCTGAGCGATTCTGAAATTCCTGCTGAAGGGGTATATAACACAGAGGATGCATTTGCAGCCAGGTGCTGGAGTGAATGGCTCATTATTTGCAGGAAGACAGAGGAAGAGGAAGGAGACTGATTACAAGCCTCTGTTCTGTTTCGTATGTTGTCCATGCTGCTTTCTTCTCTGAGTTTATTGGGCTGTGATGGTTCACATGTCTCCAGAGACAGTTTGGCCACATCCTTTGGAGCATCAGCCTCACTGCTTCACTAGATCACTTTGCCCACAAACCTGTACAATTTATATAACTGCTCCCCCAACACCCATGGCTCCCACCGTTGGGTTGTTCTCTGCTGACTTTCCCATGGTGTCTGTCACCTCAGGAGAGCACAGCCAGGTCCGCACAGAGCCAAGGCAGAGATATTAACTGTGACTGCCAGTGCTCATGAGAACAGTGGCTATTGTTCCCAGAAGAAGAAAAATCCCTCCACCCAGATGTCCTGGCCCCATGTTTGAACAGTAACATTAGATGGACAAAGAGAGACACAAATTGCTCAGCAGGTTTTTTGTCAAAAGAAGAATGCTCTGAAAGCACTCTCAGGGATGAAAGCTGGCACTGAGACAGGAGAAGCACTGTTGTGCCTTGTGGGAGAAGCCAGGCTAGGAGAAAGAGGAAATTCTCCTTTCTTGTCCCTGTCACTTTGGTAGATTGTCTGTGTGCTAAGGCACAGCAGAATAGAGGCTTAGTTGAAGGGCTGACATTTGGGATACAAAGGGAAACTAATCTATTAATGTTACTTAGGCATGGTTGTAGCTCAGCATTGCCTCTGCTATTAACCTGCCAGTCTTCTCTTCATGTGGGGAGAATGGGCTTGATCAGGCTCACACCAAAGACTTGGTTCATGGTATGGTACAGAAGTGCCTGTGGAGCTGGCTGGATTCCAGCCAGACTGCTTTCAAAAGTCTCCCTGCCCTCCTTGTGCATCTTCCTTGTGCATCCTGGTTTGTGTGAAGGGTCCAAGGAACTCCCCCAGTCTCACCCCACTGCCCTGGTGGGTTTGCAGCACCCTGTGGGTTTCTGTGCCATCGTTTGCCTAACAGCATCATTAGCTCCCTCCTCACAGGGATCAGTCTGCCCTCTCAAACAGCAGTGTATTTACATTGCTTGGGACGCAGCTCTGGAGCTGGGACATGCCTTCCTGGCCTTCTACAAGTGCTGAAAGCCTTTTCCTTGTGCTATTTGCAGGGTAGTTTGTGCAGGGCTGCTGCTGAGCACTTCACCTTGTGGCAAATGTGATGTGGTGCAATCTTTGTGAGCTCTTTATTTTAATGCACAGGTATTAAGAAAATGTTTAGCATGCTTGGGCTGTATGGGGGACAAAGCAGGCTTACCTGGGTTTTGAGCTGGGGAAACCCTGCATTTTTTCCCTCCTGCTGGTTTTAAGTACCATAGGTACACAGATATCTCTGTGGGATTCAGGAAGCACAGACTGCAAAATCTTATTCTGGAGACATTTTAATGCTGGACAGGATATATTTATCTCTGTGCATCAGTTTGTCAAGTAGAAATTATGTGAGAGATTGGAAACTCATGGAGCAGCTCAGGAAAACTGGTTTCTAAACCCAGTTTTTGGGCTCTAAGTACGCCTGGCTGAGGTCTCAGTGCCCAGAGTGCCTCAGGGATCCCCACATGTCAGGGATCTACATGTGCTGCGACTGTGACCTTCCTCCTGACACTCCTCCAGAAAGCAGGTGGTTCCTGAAGCCTTGGATAGATGCTCAGACATTCTCTGGCAGCAGCAGCACCCACGAGTTCTCCTTTTGTATGGGACAAAGCACTCTGCAAGGTAAGAAGGTCACGGGGCATTGGGAGGGGATGGGAAAAGCCAGGCTGCTAATTAGGATATACGGTCTTGGAGAGACCTGCTGATCCCACAGGTAAGCAGGACACTGCTGAGCAGTTTTTGGAGCCGTTTTCTTTTTCTTTTTAAAAATTTGAGTTGAAGATCCTGGCTAATTTCTAGGCCCTTTCTCTTGTAAATTTTAATTTAAAAAGAGTAAGTTGGAAAGTGGCTTGAGTCTCTGACGTGATCCCTTATTAAATTCACTCTCAAAGACTTGCTTTGAGTCAATCAGAAATATTTAATGAGACTTCACCTGATTGGAGCTCAAGCCTTTAAGGCTGGGTCAATATTTGAGGCTGGCATGGGCACTGAGGGCTCTTCTGCAAAGGCAGCACTAATCCTGTCTGGCCTCAGAGGAGCTCAGAGGCTGCTGTCCGTGCCAGGTTGTCATTAGATGTCTGGGCTGCTGTTACTAATGGAGCTGTGAATTACTCTCACTCTGGAGGGTTGCTGGGTGAACCTTGGCTGGTGCTGGGCCACGTGCTGATCTCAGGAGAGAGCCTGTTTCTCCCTTAGAAAAATGGGGTTTAAGTGCCGTGATTTTCACCCCATTTAGTGTTACCTGCCCTCAGCAAGCACAACCCTGCCTGTTTGTGGTAAGTAAAATGTTGTACAGTGCCTGTATTTGTAAAGGCTGCAGAGGGAAGCTGGGGTTTGACCCCACTGCGCCATTCTCCCTGCACACCAAAAGCCAAGGTCAGCCTGCAAGAGGTCTGCTGATGCTCCCTGCTCCCTGTAAAGCCAGCTGGCTTCTTTAGCTTCAAAAACCCCTGCAATCTTACTCTGCAGTAAAAGTGAATTAATTTGATTCATACCTGAGACATCTTACATAAACATTCAGGCCAACTTCTTCACTGATAGGAGGGAATATTTTTTTTCCTTTAAAATCTTAGCTATGCAGTCTTCTGTCTTAGTCACTTCACTAATCACTTCTTAGTGGAAAATCATGTGCTAGTCAGGAACCCCAAGAGCTGTTGTGAGGTTGTTCTGTGTATCCAAAGCAAGAACTGTACTTAAGTGAGAAGCTTGTTGTGGAAAATGGTTTGTAGCAGGAAATCTCCCTCCAGAAGAATATGGAATTCTGCTTGGGACACTGCAGGTGCCGTGGTAGCAGTGTGTACAGGTGAGAAGCGCACTGGAATGATTAACAAAGCAGTAACTTCATCAGCTGGAGCTGATACAGAAGTGTTCTAAATCAGCTATAGGACAAAAGCAACTGCTGCTGCTGTCCATTCAGTGCACAAAAGCGGCCCTCCAAATCGAGTCACCTGGGGATTCCTGGGTTCAGAGGCTGACAGGACACTAAGGAGCTCATTGGCAGGTTTGTGTCAAGGGGTGGGATAGGAGAGGCCAGGGAGTGGACCTTCCCCGGGGCTTTGTGCTGTAGCTACAGTGCCTGCCCAAGCTTTCCGTGGGAGAGGAGCTCCAGGAGATATTTCACAGGACTTGTCTGTTTTGGTGTCCATTCTGTAAAGGTCTCTACTGTTTTCTTTAAAAGCTTTTTTCCTCCCTTCCCAGCTTCCCGTCAGAGACTGCAGCAGGCACTAAGCCTGCACACAGTTGCTATCTAGTGGCCGGAGGAAGGTAGTGGAAGGTTTTTCACTGCTGGTTCTGTGCAAGAGGACAGTGCTACAGAGATAGCGGCAGGAATCTGTTACCTGTATTCATGTAAACTGTCGGGGTTACTGCTGTTTTTCAGTGGGTTAGATCTTCGAAAATTGTTTTACTTGACAGTGCAGTCACTACTATTTAAGCTATAGCCCTTTGCAGTTGTAGACTGCATAGCTAAGGATTTGTAATAACTAATGGTGTTGGGTATTTGATGTACTTGAATCTTTTCAGTAGATTTGAAATCTACTGGAAAGGAGAGCAGGGACAAGCCCCATTACCGAGAAAAACACTGGTAACATAATACACTCAACATTTTATTATAAAACCCTCTAAAGCGCCACTTTATAGGTCACAGTTACAACAAAGGAAATGCCTTGAGTTAGGAAAACAATGGGGACACAGAGACATTGTTTAACATTTCTTGTTTGGGGAAAGTGTGTTGTTCAGGACTTGCCTATGTTTACCATTCCCTCATGGAGACATCCCAGCAGAATCACTGCAGCTGACTGGGCTGTGAAGGGGAAAGCAGAGCTGCTCTTGTCCATTGCTGTCTCAATACCACTGTGAAATGTCTGGACAACTTCTGGAGGACGACAGCGGGGTGTATGGTGAGGGCATGGCACTACACGGATATTTAGGGTATAGAGAGGGTCTCTTGCCAACTCATCATGGGTCGAAAAAAAAGCTCCATTGAGTCTGTGACCTTCTGGAGAAGGAAGTCCCCAGCGTCCTGAACCAGAAGAGTCAACAGTTTATTTGCATGATTTTTTCCTATGTGCAAAACCTTGCACAGGGACAACCTGACAGCTGAGGCTCCTGAGGCCTGGGATTAGCAGTTCCTCCATCTGCACCAGAGTGGAAACTAAAGAGTAAAAAAAATGGGAGCCAGGTCACCTTTCTTGCTTGCAGGAACTTGACCAAGTGTTTTGTTGTACCCTGGCTCTGTGGTGGGGGCAAGCAAGCCCAGAAGTCCTTGTCAACACATTCTCTCACTCACCCCAGTGACACCACCAGCTCTGGACATCACAGCCCTGTTCATCCCACTGGCTGCTTGGTCTTTGTGTGAAGAAAGAACAGCCTTTATGGTGGTCTCAGGCCTGGCAAAGATTTTCAAGGGTGAGGAAGGTACAACATCTTTCCTGTCTGCCTTCACCCTGCCTCTGGTGTAGACGCAGGACCCCAGGGACAACCAGTCCAGGGAACTGGTGCTGCTTTAACTTTGTAGGGTTGGAAAACAGCTCCAGCCCCATCCAGTCAGTCCAGTTACTGAGCCTGGGTTCCGAGGCTGAAGGGTCATCAGAGGAGACAGGAAGAGGTGTCTCCAGGCCATCACCCATGTCAGCAGGTGACAGGGAGGAGAGGAGTGCATAGATTTCTGCCAACCCACTGGCACTCTTCAAATTTCACTGTTTAGCAGTTCCAAATACCCAACATCTTGCATTAGAAAGCTTGGCTAGGGTAGAGAGGGGTGGGCTTTGTGGGCCATACTGCCAGGGCCCAAAGGCAGTACTAATGATTAGGAACTAAGGGTGACAGCACCAAGGTGGCCAGCAGCTCAGGAGAGCCCTGGCAGTGCAGCCTTACTGCAAGGCAGGCTGCTCAGCCCTCCAGTGTGGAGGGACTCAGGGGCACGGGGATGTCTTCAGCACATTCATCAGCTGCAGCTCTGTGAGGAACAGACACCATCACAGCTGGGGCAGGAGCGTGGGGACAGCTTTACCTCCCCTCTCTTGGGAAAGGGCAAGCCCTGAAGGATACACAAGGATCCTGCTTTCCCATAAAACCGCTGAGCAAGCCCTCAAATATGACTTTTCTTTTTTCTTTATTTTCTTTTTTTCCCAGAACTAACTCCTCAGGTGAAGTAAAATCTTCAAGAAAATTAACTGGATCTGCCTGGCAGATCTTCTTTGCCCAGAGCTCTTGGTGCTGCCAGTCTGTAACACAGCTTACAGCACGAGATGGTGAGCAGCTCAGTATTCTAGCAAATCTGCAGCTGGTAGGAGATGCTGGAATGCATCAGGACACTGATAAAAAGTGCTATGGACAGGGTGCTCTGTGCTTCTCAATCATGTTTGAAGCATTGCTCACATGTGGGGCTAGCCCTTGACTGAAGGCTGGATGAAATGCAGCTGAGTGATGACTGGCAGCAAGACAGGTGAGATTTTACTTGACTCCAATTTATCAGGACAGTTTGAAACCCACCAGGCTGAGGAATAGTAGAGGCCCCTTCTGAATCCACTACAGTCACTAATATAGAAACCTTAATAACTCATTGATAAACCTTCAGAGTAGAAATACACAAAACACCCCTATGTACAGTAACATTCTTGTTTACATCAGCTGGGTTAGGACTTTGATGGAAGGATTGCCACTGGTTGTTATTAGCTACGTGATTGGGATTTGTCTGGAAAGAGCAAGTTCATTTGGGATAACTCGTTAGCAGCAGCTGCTGACTCCAGCACTGCTTCGGAGCCCCTGGTGCGACATGGAGGAGGCACTTGGTGTGTGGTGGTGTGGAACACCCAACCTCCACCGACAGATGGTTGAATCCCCTGGGCCATGCGTGGGCAATTTGAGTCTTTAGTCCATCTCTGAACAATGTGCTTCTAACTGGCTCCCTTTTTCTCCCATTCCTGCCAAGGAATAAAGGCAAATTAGTCGAAATGCAAATCGGGCAAGCCACAGTAGCCATAAAGTGCACAGGATCAACATGATCATCTGGTCCCCAGGTGGTTCTGGCTGCAGGGTGGGTCAGGGATGTCTCTATGTAATAAACAATGCATATATTTAGTCATTTAAATTGTAGGCAAGGCAAACCCAGGTGAAAAGACTGCAGGAAAACCAGGCTGACATGCTCTGAATTGTGTTGGTCAGGAGTGTTTCCTGGACATGAGACCCAGTACAACCCCATCCCACCACAGCCAGTTTGCTCCACTGCCAGAAGGGAAAAGCGGTGGCTGTCCCGGATGGATTTTTGTGCTGTACCTCACCTTAGCTTTCTGTAGGACTGTTCCCTTCCCCGTGACCATAACAGATAAAGGCCGGTTTTTTAAAGCCGTTGCAGAATTGACTGGTGAGTTCTCTGCACTGTTTGCTGGACTGGCACTTTTTGCCTGAACCTACAATAAAAATCGTAAAAATGGTTATGACTACAGACTGCTGAGACAGATTGCTGCCCTTTCCCATCATCTCCTAGTCACAGCATAATCCCATTTGCACTGAGAAGCATTGTTTCAGTGACATGCCAATTTCAAAGAAATACTGGGGGGGGTTTGTGGCGTGTTTGGGTTTTGACGACTCAAGCAGAGGTACAGAGCAGGGTGCAGGTAGTCAAGATCTCCATTTTATGGGGAAACAAGTTCCCAAGAAGGAATTTAGATGCCTGAATCTCCTCCTGCAAAAGCCATACCTTAGCTCAGCCAAGTGCAGAAGGAGCTGAGTGCAGACCTGCATGGCTCTGGAGGGTGTTGCTCAAGGTCCCATAGGAAAATACAGCCAGTTTCCTGAGCCCCAGCCCCCTTTCACTTCCCCATTACTGCTGTTACCTCATTAGATTATTATTACATTATGTATATTATATATAATAATTAATACATACATATAAGCCATACATTTATACAAGACTGCGTATTACACTAATAATGCTATTATTAATTATTACATTTTTAAGCAGGCTGACACAGTGTGACTGCCTAGATGCCAGGAGGCTGCTGTGCATCCCAGGGGTGCCCCACGTACCCGTGGGGCTGTGTTCTCCAGGTGGGTGGTATCCACTGCTGTGCCCAGTGTCACCGGGCCAGACTCCGCCTTCTTCAGGTTCTCCTTCACCTCCACCAGGCTCAGCTCCAGGTCCACCCTCTGGCTTTCCTTCCTTTTGCATTCTTCGTCTATCTCCTTCAGCCTCTGCTCCAGGCTCTTGTCTGGGAAGGGAGAAGAATCTTGGTGCCTGCTGGGAACCTGGGGAGCTCCTGAGGGGAGCAGGGATCACGGCATGTCCTGTACATTTGCCTTGGTTTTGCCCCAAGAGGGACTGTGGCTCTTGCTCTAGTGCCATTTGGGTTACGTGGTTTGGCTCAGAACACCAGGTTCCCCGCATCCCTTCTGGTCCCAGTAGGGCCAGGTTCATTGCCCACTCTGTCCCCATAGCCCCACCCTGGCTCATTTCCACACATCCCACCTTGCCCTGCTCTACCTGTGCTGCCCCCAAGCATTTCCTTCAGCTCCCGTCTCTCCTTGCGCAGCTGGGTGAGCTGAGCCCGGATTTCATCCTTCTCCTTCTCCAGCCGTTCCTTCTCCTCCGTGAACCGTTTTACCTCTGCCTCGGTCCTGTTCTTGCCCAGCTTGGTTTCCACTGCTGCTGCTGGAAACACAGCGCACCAAAACAAGCTCAGTTGGGGGAAAAAAGCAGGAGGGAGAAAACCTTTTCAGGTGCTTGAAAACAAAACAGAAGTGAGGGTCTGGAAAGTCACCAACCATGAGACTCGGCACACAGGCTGCTGTGGAGCAGGGACTACTCAAAGCACAGGGCACCACCTCTCTTTAAGCACTCTCAGGCCAGCTGAGCAGCCCACTCACCTGGCAGTGGCATCTTGGGCCGGTGTGCAGGCACCAGCTGGGGACTGCCCACTGGAACTGTGCCCGCTGGCACCTCAGGGGCTGCCTGGGGGAAGGCGATGTTCTGCTGCTGGGTCTGGATTTTGACAGCAGGCACCCGTGGCACAGCCTCCTCGGGCTCTGGCTTCTCTGGGTGTTTCTGGAAAGGAGAAATGAAGTGGGATGATGAGGTGTAAGGAACTGGCTCACTGATCCTGCCTGGCCCCACAGTTTGGACAGTACCTGCTCCAAGGTCTCTGCTGCCTTAGTACAGGGCTCAGCTTCCTTAGCCATGGGGGCTGTCTCGGCTGTGCTCTCTGGAACAGCCTTGTTGGCAGCTCTTTCTAAAGATGGCGAGCTGAGGGGTGAAGACTGGCATGACATCTTGCCAGCACAGTGTAGGAAGGACTTCACTGGGGTGAGATCCAGATATACTCTGTCTTGGTCCCCCTCCAATTTGCTCTCACTCTTGGGTACTTCTTCCTGCAAAAGAGACCATCTGCTGCAACCAGAAGCACAAGAAACATCTTGCTGCAGAGCAGCACCATCTCAGACAATCTGGGGTATGTTCCAAAAATCTTGGAGGAACTAAAGCCTCAGTCTCAGAGTCATTCTACAGAGGGCTTTTTGATGTACTGAAGGAAAGGCCCCGCCTGTTTTTCTTCAATAGGTCTCTCTGATGGTAGCAGCAGCCCCATGCAAGGATATCACACTGTTGTACATCCAGCAACCCCTGCCACATTCTTTGCTTTTCCTGAGGTAACAGTCCCATTCCCAGCATGACCCATTGTTCTTGCCCTTACACACATGACTTGCTCTTACAGGCATAAAAAGGAATTTTGAAAGGCCAGGCTCCAAAAAGCCCATTATCACCAAATAATCCATGCTGTTTGCTGATGAAAACTGGGGAATTTTATCCCAGCTGCCTGAGGACCCCTATAGCCCCTTTCTGGAAACCTCTCTCCCATTCCTTAGCAACTCCTCTTCAGCACTTGATTCTGTTCCATTGCAAAACCCAGGATTTCCCCAGGGGCTGGGAATCCCCTTCACCACTGTTGGGAAAACCCCCCTTTCACTGCTGGAGACTCCCCGTGGCCAGATGTTTGCCCTGGTCCCCCCAGAGCTCCCTGCAGCAGCCTCTGTCTTACCACAGGCAGGTCTGGCAGATCCACGTCGTCATACAGCTCGTCCTGCTGCAGCCTGCCCTTGGGCAGATTGTCGATGTAGGCGTTGGGCTCAGAGTATTTTCTCTGCATCAGGCTGTGAACAGGCAGCAGGACATCCCATCAGCAAGGACTGGATTTGCTGGGTGGCTCTGCAGTGCTGCATTTTTGGCCATCTGAGAACACCAGTCCTGAGGTGTGGGCAAGGCCAGGCAGCCAGGTGCAGCAGAGGAGAAGGCAGAGCCACACAAAGCAGTGTGATCCCTGCTGCTGTTGCCCATTCAGCAGCACCCACCAGAGTGGAGCTGTATTTCCCCTCAGCTCTTTCCTTTCTCACCCAGCCCTCAGCCACAGCAGCACAGTCACTCAGCCCCAGTGGCATGATGGGCTGGGTGGCTGAGAGCCCAACCTGCCTTCTCAACAGCCACCCAGGCACGTGCCCCTTGACAAGCTGAAGCTCAGGCCAGATGCACCCTGGTGGGACAGTAATGCTCTCCTGTCCCAAGAGAAAGCAACTGAGCTGCAGCTGTGAATTTACCACCAATTCCCACGGCAGCCAACCTCCCACAAGGGGAGAGCCCCCTGCTCTGGTGTGCTTCCCCTCTGCCAGCCCCATGCAGCCCCAGCCCGTTACTCCTGACGTACAAGAAGGAATTCTTGGCGGCGCTCACAATGCAGGAAACCCTGTCAGCATCCACATAATCGTAGGTAAACTCCTCCGGGTCTGTTTTCGAGCCTGACTCTGACAAGAGGAGACCCAGCCAGTGGCCCATCTCCTCCGAGGACTTGGCCTGCAAGGTGATCAGACAGACAGGACAGGCTGCAGCAGCAGTTTCTCTGCACTCACAGGGCTGCTGCAGGCTTAGATTGGGTAGGGAAGCATGCTGGCAATGCCCCGGGCTTCCAAAGGGAAAGATGAACTGCTGGGTATTTATAATAAACCTGAGGCTACACTAAAAGTACAGCTCTGTGCATGGACTGATTCAAAAATTTGGCAGCTACATAAATGCAGCTCTTTGCTCTGCTCCCGCCTAAAATTTCTAGTCAGTCTGCATTTTCCTTTCAGTGGTGATCAACTCAGCTGTCTACAAGAGCACAAGAGGTCTCTGGGGCTGGAGATGCTGGCAGGGAGCTGTTTTGGGTGAGGAAAGCCTGCGGGTTTTATTTTGCACCAGCAGAGTGCAGCAATGGGATTGCCAAAACAGAGGCAAGGAGACCCGAGCCTGCGAGGTCCCGTTGCCAGAGCTCAAACCCCTCCCAGGGCTCTTTGCAGAGAGGAGAGGGGAAGGGAGGAGTTTAAAGTATCAGAGTCCGTTGCTTTAACGTGTCAGTACCAAACTCCCGGCTGCAATGAGCAGTCTGACATTCTGCAACATGAAGAGTTAAATTCTGTGCCATTTTAAATCAGCTCTAGCAAATAGAGCCCAGTGCAGGGGACTCCACTTGAAGCAAGAAGAAGTTGGCTGATGCAGCCACCCTTTGCACTGATTTGAGGAGTTAGAGCAGTAACCACAAAGTGAAATTCAGGGCAAGTGAATATATATACACTTTCCAAAGTGGAAAGTATATTTTAAGCTTTCAGTCTGTTTTATTTAGCAGAGACTTCAGTCCCTGGGAAGCCTGCCAGCCAGCCAGTCTGTACATTGAGTCTGACATCCCAACAAAATACAGATTCTTCCATTCACAAAATGTAAATTTTCCCAGCACCTCTTCTTCACATCTGTAATTGGGGAAAATTTCTTAGATACAGACATACTCTGAATCAGAAACTAAACAAAAACATCTTCCAATTTCACAGCATGCCCTCAAAGTCAGTTGTTTAGCTATAAATATTCCACCCACTGGAAAAATACAGGAAATTGCTCACATTGTCCACCTCCTACTATAATCATGCTGTCGTCAGAGAGAAGTAAGATTAGAGATAAACAGTCCTGGATGCAGGCAAAGGAAAGTAACAGATGCAGATGAAATCACTTGCACTTTCAGGGCCACATCTGTGATACGCTTACTTGGGATGCGTGACCCATGTCTTTGGGGCTCTGTTGTCAAAAGATGATGAAGTTCTCTGTTCCTCCCAACCACAGCCTTAAATCCCTGAAGTGGCATTCTTCTCATCTAACATTAACCATCTGCAATGCACTCCACAGAACTCAATCATCTAAGGTTATCCTGCAGTCAGTGGAGAGAGATGGGAATCTGCAGAGGACCCCACATCCCAGCCTAAGATGAGTGCCTGAGATGAAGGCTGAATGGTCCTCTGGGGGAAAAACATCAGACACAGCCCCGGATTACCAGCAGGGTGGGACACACTCCAGGTAACCACAGGCAGATGAACCAACATCCTGCTCTTCAGGTTCTGTTCTATTGGCCTGAGGGTTCCTCTGGAGGAATTCACTGGCATTTAAACCTCCCAAGGTACCCAAGCTGGTGATTTTTAGCAGAGCTTTCTCAGAGATATACACCTTACCTCCAAAACAACCCGTTCTTCCCCGTTGTGCAGGATGCGGAAGGAGTAAAGGTGATCGGGGCTTGGCTCTGGGATGATTTCACAGCCTGCCAAACTCAGGGGCTGCTGAGCCAGTTTGCTTCGGTTCTTGTCCTGGTAGAAATGGAGGTGCCCATCTTTTATCTGACACCACCGTGACTTCCACTGGCTGTTCACCAGTACATTCAGGTAACCTGCAAGCAAGCACAGCTTACTCAGACACATTTTCCATTTAATACATATTAATTTATGTGCATGGGGATATCTAATGCATAGGTTACGAGATCACCACACAACACAAAGCCACAGGTACCAAAAAAGAGCAGAAGCACAAAGACAAGCTGTCCTAGCCATACAAAACAGGGTGAAAATGGTAAAAATCTTGAAAATGAGACCCTTGAAATTCAGGATAGGTTTGGAGCAGCAAGTTGGCTGCAGATAGTTGGACAAAGTTGGTCCCAGGTGCATGTCTGGTATTACCTGCCCTTCCTCTTGGGTCACCCTGCAAGCCACAGGCACCACAATCTGCACTGATTTACTGGCAGGACCACTTGGCACAGACATATTTGAGGAGGATGATGCCTGGTGCTCATCCTGCCCTGCACACTGAGATCCAGCCCTGAGACAAGTCCCTGCAGAGGGACTCAAGCTGCCACTTACTTGAAGTCTCCAGGGATCTCTCTGGGCTATCCAGGGAGCTGGACTTCTTCCTTCCGAGGTTCATCAGGTTGCTCAGTTTCAGGCCAGTTGTACCTTTCTTCTTAACTACCAGAAATGAAAAAGACACGTGTGGCTTTCCCAGCTCCCAGCCCACTATCCCAGCTGGGGCTCCTTCCCCCACCTCACACACATCCCTTGCAGAGGGCAAGCCTGTGGCTCAGGGACAGGCTGGAAAAGTCCAAAGCCCAGGGAGTTCAGGAGCAAGATGGCACCAGTAAGCTCAGCTAGGGATTTGTGGAAGATGTTGGTCTGTGTTGCTTCACACGTGGGTTAGCTCTGACCAAAGGCCAGTCGCTGCAGAAGCAGTGGCAGGTGTTTGCACAGCTCTTGCTGTGCAGGTACCAACCTCCCTTCACTTTCCTACACCACAAAGAATTTAATTTAAGAACTGTTACCCATAAGCGTTTACTGTATTCAAGTGTTTTCCTCTCTAAAACAGGGATGCCAGGTGGGGAGGGAAAAGTTTATGTCCAAAGAGCCTCTTCAGCATTTTCCTGCTGAGCACATCAGTCATTGTGTGAATAAGGCTGTGGAATCAACAGGTAATCCTGGTAAGAATATCAAATTCCCAGGCAGTGAATGCACACACAGCTTTCATCAGGTCTTTCTGAGGTAGCAGAAGATACAGAAGCCCTGGCCCCAAGCAGGGTCGAGGGCCCATTTTCCCTGTCATTCCCAGGGTGAGGTTTTACCGTCTTTTGTCTCAGCTGCTTCTGGGTGGCCGTCGGTGCTGCTCCCACTCTCGGAGGCTGCAGAGTATCTCTCGGACACCTCGACCTGTCAACAAGCAGCAGGCACAAGCTCCACAGATGCAGGTGACCTGTTCTTCCAGCCAGAACGTGCTGCAAGGACCTTTTTCCCCTTCTCCCATATGATGAGGTCCCACTCTCTCTGTAGCAGATGCTTTCACCCAGACATCCCGAGCCAGCTTACTCACACTGTGCCCTTCCCATTGTTCCTGAACATGCCCCACCCCAGCTGGGCTCACCTGTGAGGAGACACAGTGGCACCACTGGTGCCACCCTATGGCCTCTTGCCCTGCAGCCTGGCTGGTGGGGGCATTTGACAGTCCCTGTAGGGGGCATGGGCAGAGGAACCAGCCAGGTACCCAAACAGGTCCATTTTGGGTGACCAGAGACTTAGGAAAGTTTCTTTCTCCCCGCACTGTTTTGGAACAAGCTGCTCCCAGGGGAATGTCACCTAAACCTGGACTAGAGATGGCCCAAGCCCTGGCATCCAAGAGTCTATGTCTCTCTCAAAGCTCTTGGGGAACACAACCATCCCATTGGATGAGATAGCAGCTGCTGCCATAGAGAGTGGGGAGCCAAACGCTGAGTTAGTCTGGGAGGGGAGATAGGGCAACAAAATTAGGATGCAAATGAAAATGAGGATGGCTCCAAGAATGCTCCTTTTCAGCAGTACAGGGGTCTGGTTACACTCATATCAGTCTTTTCTTAGCTAAAATTAAGGCACCTACACTACCACCTGTTAAGGGAATAGGGCTGAAAAGCCCAAGTGCTCATTCTGTCTGTAGAGACAGGATGTACCTTAGGGTAACTGAGACGCTGCGAGTCTGGGATGTACTGGTTGCCTTCACTGCCTCCTTCACAGAGCAGACCACTGGTCTCCTGGATTACCTGTGCAGAAGGGGAAGCCAAAGCCTTTGAGAAAGCTGCAGTAACAGGATCAGTTTATCTCTTCCAACTAGGACAGGCAAAACCACAGCAGCCTGAGAGACCCACAGTTTACTGTCCCTGTGACCCTGGGGACTGTCCTGGTGTTGCATCAGGCATCCAGCAGAAATTGCTGGATCTAAGTCGCTGGAGAGACTTCCAGCAAAGGCAGCCCTGGTGTCTCACAGCCTGTGGCTGTCCTGGGCTCCAGGAAAGCTCCTCCTTCTGCTGCTGTCTCAGGAGAAGGGCCACATTTACCCCTGCCCTCAGCCAATTCATGCTGGGCACCCACCCCAGACATCCCCCCTGCCACAGCAGCTGGCCTGGGAGGTCTCCACATGGCCTCCAGCACACTGAAGGCGGAAGGGAGATGCAGGAAGAATCTGTCCTATGATATGAAAATGAAGTGGTATATTTGTATAAAGGCTTGCAGTGAGGAAGGGAGCCAGAGCACAACAGGGCTGAGATAAGATCTGGTCTCCCAGCAAAGCATGGGAGCACCAGTGGGACAAATCCTGAAGGTGTCACTGACCCTGAGCCACTGCTCTGCCTGGTCTTTACTCTGCAGCCCCAGCACGATGACATCGGCGTTCGTGGGGATGATCTTCAGCTTGTGCTCTTTCTTCCTCACTTGCTTTTCCTTGTGAATGACAGTGCAGCCCAGCAAATTCACGTCGAGCTGAGGGTTGTGGTCTTTGGAGCTCTTGTAGCACTGAGGAAGGAAGATGGGAGCAGGTGAGAGGCAGAGAAGGAACCTTCCTGCTCACTGGTATGAACTCAACCCCGTGAGTGACTCAGTGCAGCCTCATGCATTGAGTACACTGAACACAAGGACATCTTGCAGTTCTACAAAGCTGTGTCCTAAAAAGTCTGCACAGACTACACAGGACATCCCTGTGTGTACAGATACATCTGAGTGCATAGTCTGAAATACCTTTTACTGACATAGGATCAAGTATGTGGTTAGCCTCTGGGATAAGTATCCCTTCTGCTCAACCACCTCAAAAGATTTCCCCCAAAAAGTATCCCTAGACATTTTGGGGGATTGGGATTTTGGCCACAAATGTGTCCTTGTGCCCCTTTCAGCAATCCCATGCCCATGCTCCTTCTGAAAATGGAATAAGATCCCCAAATCTCCAGGACATGGTTTTTGAAGCATTACTTCTAAAGGGTACTTTGTTTTTGCCAGCTCATTAACATGGTCTGAGGTGCCACTTCCTTCCCCAGCTCATAAAACCAGATTATTTTAGAGTAGAGGATCTACTCACCAGCAACCTGGTGTCCTTGATAACACACAGCTGCTTTGCCCACTGTCCCAGCCACTTCTTTCTCCACAGGAAGGCACAGATGCGGGCGTCCTTCATCAGCTCAATGGTGGCCTCCGGGGATGGCCACTGATGGGTTGCTGACTTGCCCTTGCTGCTCTCCTCCTCATCGTATGATTCGTAGGAGCTACTAACAGCTTCACCATCTTCTATAACAAAAGCAAAGCTCTATCATTAAATCCATTTTTAGAATAACTCTGAGTCAAATGCTTCCCTCAGCCATGCTCACACATGCACAGTCTTCCAGCGCAGGGATGTGTCTTTTGAGGCTCTCCTACAGGAGGATAATTAATAGGAAAATTATCTTCATAGATCCTTTTTTCTTTCTAGCCCAATATGAATCTCATTGCAGTACTTTGTGCCTAATAGCCTCTGTTAGCAAACACTCAAAAGACACTTCTCAGTTGACCACAAATTTGAGAACATTCCCTCAGACATTTCCTGATGTTTGCTGCTTTCCCCCCAAAGATGCTTTTACTACTCTCCTCTTCAAGCCAAACACGTACAGTTTTTAAGGCAACAGCAAGCTACAATCAGCCCTTGTCCTCTAAATGCCAGAAGTAAAAATGGTATTTGCAAGGCCATGCAGCAAGAAATGATCTTTTGTATTTGAGATGTCATTCACTTTCCCTCTCTGGTCTAACAGGTCCCTCTCTCTCTCCTCAGCATCTAAAGGGACAGCAAGGGGCTTTGAAGTAACACACTGTTGCAGCACCAAAAATTAGCCATAAGTGGCAAATGTCAGGCGCAGTAACAACATTTTTTATGTCCATTCTTAAATGGATTGCTATGTTACTAGGATGATTTGGAATTTTCAATACTTGGCTCTAATGCATCTCAGATTATTGGAGTTTTCAAGCTAATCATTGGTACCAGGCTCATCAAAACCACTGAAAATGTTCCCCCTGACTGCAGGGGGATTTGCAGTGCTCTGCTGGCATTTACAGCTCTAAGTCACAAGATAAGCTCACAGAGCAAGATGGTAAGATTTGGGCAGCATCTGTGCAGGGTTTTTCATCCTTGTCCTACCAAACAGCATGGAGGAATATTGTTAAGTTTCTCTCAGTAGAATTTAATCTAATTTAGATTCTCACCAAATCTTACTATCTACATAAAAATAACAATATTGGATTGGTGCAGATTAAAAGAAGAAAAGCAGTCAGAAAAGAGAAAGAAAAAGCTATTAGGAACTTCACTGAAGAACATTTCAGTTGGGTTTATTTGTTCTTTAAATAAAAGGAACTGAGATGCAGTAACAAAGCTACACTCTTGCCCCCCTGTGAAATCTCACTCTATAACCTCCCTCAAATGATTAAAGATGCACCAATTAAACAAACTTTTTAAAAACAAATACTCCCTTTCGAAGTCTCTGAATGGAGAACATTACTTCCTCACCATCTCCATACTCTCAATGTATCAAACTGTCCATCTTTTACAGGAAAACTTTACCCCACTCAGTGCATTCTCACTATGCAGACCCTTTCTGCAGAGGGCCCACAGGCACCCTCTGCAGAAATTGAGGTGGACTAAAAATGCAGAGGTTTCTTAACCCTACAAACACCAAGAAACTGAACCTCTGCACTGCTAAGGCACCTTTCCATATGCAGCAGCAGCAAGGATGCCAAAGGGAACCTCATCTTCTAAATCTCCCTCCTTATCCACATGGGGCTATCACTAACCACCCCTATGGCCCTTTCTGGAAGTCTCTGGTGCCCCTCACCTAAGCAGTAGGTCTCAGGCTGCCACTTTCCTCCTGAGAAACCCTGGATGCTCTTGTGTGCATCAACCCCAACCACACGCCTGGTTCCTCATGAGATGAGCTCTTCAAGTAGGGAAGAGCACTGCAATCACTGCTGGCCTGGTGACAATGCTACAGCCCCTTGTAGCTGGCAAACTGGGACAAGCCTTGCCTGGTGGCTTGTGACAACCCTGTGGTCACTACTGAGGCTCACTGAGTCCTGACTCATACAGCTCAGGCCTCAGTGGTGGCCGCAATCTTGGATGTCTTTATCTAAATCCACCTCTGCTTCCCTGTGGGTCTTCCCCTGAGCTCCCAGGGAGCTAAATCAATGCCATAGTGCAGGAAGCCAACCACCTTACACTCCCAATCTGGCTTTGCCCCAGCAGAGCACCCTCAATCATTCACCAAACAGCTATGTGCCAGTACAGCCAGCATTACCACACATCAGCTCCACACCTGTGACAGAACCAGGGGAGTAAAAGCTCGGGAAGTTCTATTCACTGTCCTCCTGAGCACAATGCCTTGTGCATAACAGACAAGGAGAGGTGGTTACCCTCCATGCATGCAACAGGCAAATCCAGGGGGAGGTACCTGATAATCTTTGCTAAAACTGAGGTTTTGAGCTTTTTTTTCGGGGGGATTTTTTTTTTTTTTTTTTTTTTGTTGTTGTTGTTGTTGTTGTTGTTGCTGTTGTTAAAAAAGGCACTTCACGTTTGGAAAGCATGCCATACCCATTGTTATTGTGGCATAAATAACGCCCTCAGTAACCTGCAACCCTGGCCTGGGTCCAGCCGCAGCAAGCCTACCAAAAAGACCTGCACAGTCAAAAAGAAAGAGAAAGGGAGACAAAGAGAGAAAGCCACAGATAAGCAAATACAGAGAACAAGGGCATCCATCCCCTCGGCCAGTGAGGCTGTCCCATCCCTGCACACCATAGGGAGGCCAAGACTTCAAACAGGGACGGAGTTTTCAACCCATCCCCTCAAACCAGGCAATTCCCTTTAAAACTGAATCATCATCATCGTAATTAAAAGCAGGCAGGGCCAATGAGCTGTTTCAGCCAGAATAATTATTGCTCAGTTGGCAGCTGTGTGGTCCCTCTTGCATTTTCACTCCTCTTCTTATCACACCCTCCAAATATGCAAAGGCTGCTGATAAGGGTTTAACACATTTCAGCCCAGGAGGGAAGGGAAGCAGCAGCCTTTGCCGGAGCTGGAAAATGAAAAGAAGAGCATCCCCAGTGGAGGGACGGGAATGCTGCTGCTGAAAGATGGACCCCGAGACCCAGTGGACTCACCCGCCTGATTAATTTTCATTAATTCACCCATGGTTTGCTACCGTGCCTCGCAGTCCCACCCCTGATGCTGCACAAAACCTCTATCTCCTCAGCCCATCTGGAGGCTTGCTTTGCTGTCCTTTCTTGGCAGTGCTTCCACTTATTTTAGTGGTGTTCCTATTTTTGTCGGATTTCACTACGCCCATTTGTTTGGGGACACATGGGTGTCTTCCAAGGCTCATGCTGTAACATTGTCAGAAACAGTATCACAGAGGACTTCTCACAGGAGCTTACACTGTCAGGACAAGGGAGAACGGATTCAAACTGAAAGGGAGCAGGTTTAGCTTAGATTTTAGGGAAAAATTATTTACTGCAAGTGTGATGAGGAACTGGCACGGGTTGCTCAAAGAAGCTGTGGATGGCTATCCCTGTAAGTGTTGGAGGCAAGGCTGGCTGGAGCTCTGAGCAACCTGGTCTAGTGAAAGGTGTTGCTGTACATGGCAGGGAGGTTGGAACAAGATGATCCTTAAAGTCCCTTCCAGCCCAGGCCATTCTATGATTCTGTGAAACACCGTAACAGTTTTCTGGACTGCCATCTCCTCCCCATCCAGCCTGTGGGGAAAGGGGGTGGGCACAGAGGGCTTGGGGGGTTACTGGGGTCAGGCTTTACCATCTTTGGCCAGGGCGAAGCCATGCATGTCCAGACTGCCCTTTAACAAACGCAGTCACATCAACGTCCCAAATCATTTGCTAGCAGTGAGCATCACCCTGTGCAGGACAGGTACAAAGTACCAATGACACCTGACTGGGCACGGGGTGGGGCAGGGGGAAGGGATGGGGAGCTTTGTGCTTGATGAAACAAAGGGCAGGACAGGGACCTGTAGGTTTGCCCACATGCTGCAGCCTGGTCTCTTGAGGCAAACCAGAGCACCAGCATTGCTGCCCAGCCTCCCCTCTGCTCAACACATCACACTCCTCCTGAGCCCCTGCAGCCCCCTCCTGCCACACACCTGCTGCTACACATCTCCCCCTGCTCCTCCTTCTGGCTCACCACCCAAGGAACCACCTCCAACACGAGGTTGCCAAAGAGCAGAGAGATTCTCATGATGCTGCACTCCTTCTCATGCAAAACATACTTTATAGCACACCAGGCTTGGCTAGAAGGGACATGGTGGGGTCTGCAGACAGGACTGTGGCTGAGCAGTCACAGGATGCAAAGGCACCACAGACCTCAATGGTGAGGAATCACTGGAATCCTCTGTCCCATCTCTGCTGGCTTCACAGGCTCCAATCTCCACTTACAGCTGTGGTAGTGCTCAGTAAAACACAGCCTGCTGGTGCCACAGCTGTTCACAGCAGCCACAGAGAGCCACGCAGAGCTGCCTCCTTTTGACAGTGCTCCCATCATCTGATCTTTTCTCTCTTTTTGCAGAGCTCAGATCTCTCATTTCCTTCGGCATCTGACTGGCCTAGATTTCAGTGGGTGGGTTCTGGGTGTATTTGTGTCTCTGAGCAGCAGGTTACCAAGGAAAAGCAGAGGTGGGAGCTGGGTGTGCACTTAACATTCCTGCCAGCCAAGTCTCTGAGCTGAGGGCAAGTTCATGGAAGTGTCTGGATAACACAAGCTGGGTATCCCAACATGTCAATCCATAGCTTTACTCCAGCTAACCTGGCATGTGCCTTTTTTATGCCATGGCTCTTAACATGTTATCCAGTGTGCATCAGGGGGCAACAAAAAGCTCCTTTATCTTACACTGCAAGCAATTGGAATCCCCCTGCCTTGAGGATGAGGCTGCAGTGCCCTGGGCTGCCCCAGCTGCAGGAGGGCTTCACAGGGCATCACAGCCCTAGCCTCAGGCAGACAACCCAGAACCTTTCAGCACAACACGCAGCAGAACTGGAGGGGCCTCTCCTCTGCACAAAACAGCATCTTTCACCCCAGACAAGATGAGCCTGCACCTTTTCCTATCTGAGCTGGGCACCATCTTCCTGTTCACTGCTACAGAGCTTCAAAGCCCAGGAGTTCACACTGTGGCTGGAGAGGACCCAGCTTCTCTCAGATGAAGCTCAGATTCACCAGCTAAGGGTTTGGATACAATTCTTTCACCCTTAACTCTCACTTCTTGGCTTGTCTCTACCCTCCCCTCTCAGCTCTGCCCAAACCATACACTGCTGAAGCCAAGGCTGATGAGCAGAGGTCTGCTTCTGCAGCAGGGTGATATAATCTATCTCATAAGGGCTTAAATGGATTATAAAGTGATGACAAGATCAGCTCTGCTACCAGATCAGAGGAAGGCAATCTCTCAGTGAAGGGTGTTCATCGAAAGGATGCAGGAATACATCGTAAAAAATGAGACTTCTGGAGCTCAGCCTGAAGGCAGCAGCCTCCTCCCAGAGGGGTGGGGAGCCCGCAGGGGACAGGCAGGGGTGGCACTGCTCCAGGTCATGGCTGGGGGTGCAAGGGAACCTACACGCTATCCCCTCACACGAAGCGTGGCTTTCTAATCAACTTTACAGATGGCTAAACTGCCACAAGAGACAGAGCTGAATAAAGAGCCAATTGTAAAAACGGTTATCACTCCTAACAGACCAGCAGAGCCACAGATTTTGAGCCCCAAGGGGACAATTAGAGCACTAGGACAAGAAGGCAAACCACCACAGCTTCACCACTCAGTCCTGAGCAGAAACTTGGGTTTGACTGCAGCCTATCTGCCAGAAAGCCACCAAGACAAAGAGAACCTGCAATGGCTTGTAACATTTTACAGTGATGTTATATTGACCCAAGCATATTACTTACTTCGACAGGAAAGTTAAAAACTGGAGTAATTCAGTAGTCTTTGCCTTCCAGCTAGCATTAAGTCTGTAATATCAAGTTTGATGAACAGCAGAAAACATTTTCCCAAAAGCTGTATGAAATATCTGTGCTTTCATTTACTGATTCTCATAAACCTCAAGTCCTCAATCTCCCACATGAACCCCCTCCCAAGGGTTAGCTGGGATGTACCATTTACAGAGATGTCATAGGGCTCAGCCTCTTCGTAATATCCCTCTGGGGATTCAACCTTGGGAACTGGAGGTTGTTTTGTTTCGAGAATCTGCAGAATAAACACATAAAAAACCTGTTATTTAAGGTAAAAAGAGATCCTTGAAAACAATGTGGCATCCTTTTTCTTTTTTTTAGCACTCAAGTGCATCCCAGTGGATGAGATATTTTAGATGTGGTACAGTTAGCTTAAATATAAATTGAAATTACTGTATAATTGCATCACAAATGTTACTTTTTTTCATGTTGCTGAAAGACCTGGGAAGATCAACTCATAGCAGCAATTGCAACCCATTGGCCTTTTCCTGAACTGAGATTTCCGCCTGCTGCACTGACCCTCCTAAGCTGCCCATTGTACCTTGGGATGGCCCTCTGTGCTAAGGATTATCTTATCAGGGAACCAGAAGGGAGGACAAATGGTGCAACCCTGGCTTTGCACTGAAAGCGTAACCTGAGCAGTCTCTGGTCATGTCTCCAAGTCTCTGACTGACAGAAACCAACAGCTAAAAATCTCTGCTTTAGGAACTATATTGGGAATCTTTAATTGTGCTCTTAACAAAAAGTGAAGGAAATGGATAAACAACACCAATGGAAAATAAGTCTTTGAAAAGAGTCCAAGTGCTGGAAAATCCCTGTGGTGCCTGCCAAACCCCTCCCTAAACACAAGCAAGGGCTGGCAGGAAAAACATGCCTTGATCCTTCAGAAATACAAATAAGTGAGGAAAAAAGAAAGTTATGAAACAAACTTTTTACTTTTCAGGTGATTCACACAGATGTTGGACATGAGACAGCAGAGCAGCAGCATCTGCTGAGAGATCAGTAGGATGAGCACAGAACTTTATGCTCTTGCCAAATACCTGGCATCCTATCTCCCACCCTAACTTGACAGGAGCATCCCCCTGTTCCCCAGTGAGGTGTCCCTGCTTCTCACCGAGGTCCAATCAGCCCCAGACATGTGACAACAGATTGCTCTGGCTCATAATGCTTCAGCTGACCTGAGTGAGGCTGTGCAAACCCCGACAAGATGCTCAGGGTCAAAGCCCCACTCCCCGCAAGGAGAAGGGCCACAAAAGCAGGTCTCTCTGCAGAGAGAGTGATGTTGAAGGTCAGGACCATGCAATGTGCCAGCCCACATGATTGCTCCTGGGGGCTCAGAAGAGGGGCCAGCTGTACATCAGCATTGCAGAGCAGCCTAAGGCACGATCAGTCCATCTGCAGGTCATACCAACGTCCTCAAATGCAGGTGCAAAGCTGCCCATCCTGCTCCAGATCTTTTCACCAGCAGTTACTGGTGCCCAGAAGCAGAAAGGAAGCTTTGAAGGAAAGGATTTTCTGGGCAGCAGCTGCCCACAAAGGGAAGCTGCTGAGCCTGTGGGAGCAAGGAACCCTGACCACACCAAAGTCACACGTCTGTTCCCATGTGGTCAAGCTGCCTGTGGCTCTGCCAGCCTCCCAAACTCCTCCAGTGTTAAAACTCTTTCTTACATGGGTCTGCCAGATGCTGTGAGCAGACTGAACTTTCCTTCCAGAGCCACATAGAACACTGCTGGAAAACACTTGCCTCCAAACGCTAAAAAGGTTTAGAAATTTCTTGTCCGAATGTGTTACATTAAAGAAACAAAAACAAACCCAGTCACTCCAAGGCTTTACTTAATCCCTTGCCTGGCTAGGAAATGTGTCTGTAATTGCCATCTGTGGTGGCCTCCAGTATGTAGCCAGCTCACTTTGTGCTGTGGCCATAAACAAATTGCCTACACAAAGAAATGCTGTGGGGTTTTTTGACACCATCCCACAACTGTCAGGGAAGGAGCTGCTCTGTTTTGTTTCCCACAGACAATGAAAGCCAACAGAGAATATGTGGAACTGCACCTTGGCTGCCCCAGAGGATATTAGTTTTGTCTCCTTTCCCTAGGGGCATGGAGTTGTTTACTCTCTAACTTAAGTCTAAGGGCATATATTGTACTATTTAACCATGCTGGCCCTTGCAGAATACTTGCCTGTTGCATTATGGTACCATGAACATGCAAATATAACCACCTTGGACATCTGCATCTGCACCACAGGGCCCTCCCTGTGGATGGCTGTGGGAAGAGGCAGAGCTGCCAGGGCTGCAGCAGAGGAGAGGTCACCAACGTCTGAGCCACGGCCGGCAGAACTCATTGTTTAAAGGTTATTTTGGGACAAATCCAGAGAAATCAGTGGGATCCAGGTGGGCCACCCCTGTTGGGCTGCCTAATGACTGCTGGTGTCAGTGGGTACCAGGGACAATCTGCTGTGCAGAGCTTTATCACCATATTTCTCCTCAAGAGAAGTGCAGAGCAACACCACAGGGCACCCGAGTGTCACCAAACCACAGAAAGCTCTGCAGAGCTAAAATAGAGCTGATCTGAATTCCTCTGCTAACCTCCCAGTTTCTGCATGAGGAGCTGCACTCCACCCTCCACCGCCCAGGTGGCTGTGGCTCCTGCCTGCACTGGGAGCTGCAAACACAGACAGGGAAGATCCATTTCTCCCTAACAGAAATTTTCACTAATTGAAGCTCTCCCCAGCCCAGCTCCTTGAAGCACACTCAGGTATCTTTGCTGCCAAAGCTCACTGACACTCAGATGCTCAGAGTGAGGAGGCATTTGACTGATGCCTCTGAGGGAGGTTAGCTCCAGCAGTAAGCAGGTGGGAGAAGGCAATTCCCAGCACAGGTCTGGGAGAAGACAGGCGCCCTTCTCAGCTAAAATCAAAGACTGTTTTTTTCTGATTCCCTCGTTTAACTTCCTGATTGCCCAGTCAGAAAGCTGGGCTGCACCAAGCTCAAGAGAAATGCCTTGGGGACACCCAGCTGCTGCTTCCCCAGTGGTTCCTTCATTCCACCTCGTGCCCACTGTGAAATACAGGGCTAAACAGAGATTCCTGCTGTGGCCACTGCTCCCAGGCACTCCAGCTCCAGCCATGTGCGTGGGCAGAGCCCTCTGGGGCTGGAGCAGCTCCCAGCAGGCAGTCGCTGTATCCGAGGGTTTGTCAGCTGCATCCCATCCTTGTTTTCCCAGCTCCTCCAGCTAATTCAAGCTGAGCCACACAGATCCCTGGGCAAAAGTCCTGGGGCCTCACCCTGCATTCTCCTTCCTGGGAAAGGAACAGATCCTCCTTTGTGGTTGATGGATGCACTACCCCATCCTCCTCCGTGCCTCCTCCTCCTCCTCCCCATGCATGCTCCCTGCCCTCCTTTCCTTTCACATCCTGAAATCCCAGCTAACAGCAATTCCCACATTGCATCAACTACTGAACAGTGACATCCAGGGTCTCGAGGATGACCTGTGTCTAGGACAGCTGGGCTGGCTTGCTGGCATAGAGACAACATCCCACTGAGAGCTGATGGTGTTTAACTGACTTACAGCTGCCCTGCAGAAAAATCTCCAGTGCCACCAACTCCCCCTCACAGCCTTGTGGCTGCACAACCAGAACACCACCAGCAGCCAATGCACAGACACCACCAGGTGCTCCAGCTGTGAGGAAACCTCTGGTAATGGCCAAACTGAGAAAGGCTCTGCCGGCATGGGAGGTCCTGGTACTGCCCAGGGACCCTGCAGCTGAAGGATTTCTGACTTTTCTAAAATCATGAAAGCAGCCCAGGCACAGCTGATTCACAGCTCAGGAGAGATTTCCAAAGCAACAGCTGAGAGTCATCACGATCTCTGTTTCCTGGAAAACCTCACTTCTCTGTCCTTGGGCCTGGAGTGCCATGCAATGGGTGTGGGTCTCCCTGGCAGGGAGCACAGCCCAATTTGCATACTGCTCCTGCACACTCACTGGGAGCTCCCACAGCTGCCTGCTCCATCTGTGCACAAGCTTTGGGAACCACAGGGGTCTCTGGCTGTCCAGCCACCCCAGGCCACTATCCAGCTGCAACACCTGCACCAACCACACACTGACCCGCAGCCTTTGTAAACATGAAACATACAGCTGGAAATCCCTAGTTCAATGTTTTATTATTATTTTTTAAATAAAGCTCACCAGGACTCTTTGTCTCACTAACATACACAGAGGTCTTTCCACTCAGCCATGCTGCACATGACAGAAGTGAAGCCTCAAGGGGTTCAGAGCCCCAGGCTGAGGCGGTGAAAAGCATAGGTTGTGAAAAACTTACCTTTGGAGGGGGGAGGTCTGGCAGGCTCTTCTGAGGAGGTGACAAATGCAGTCCCGAGTCTCCATTGGTCAAGGAGTTTTTCTGGTCCAGCACTGCAAGGCAGAAACAATTATATAGATGACATGTGGCATCTCCCAGCAGAGCACTTGCTACTCTGGGCTGTGCTGGAGGAGCAAGATGGTATTTCAGTGGGAAGCAGTGACAATTACAGGCAGGGTTGCAGGGCCACCATGTCATTTCAGGCCACAGCCAGGAATGTGGCACTAGGAGACCCAGCAAAATAGCTAACCTCCATTTCTAGGGCATGTTTTTCCTTCTGGAGGGAAAAATGTGAAGGCCAGACCCACTGCTGAGACTTTAAAGGGTCTCGAGAAGCAGTACAGGCAGACACTACACAGTGTCTGGAAACCCATGGCACTTTAGTCCTTGCTAGCTCTGATCCCTGCTGCTGTGAGCAGACAGGTCAGTGACTGCCTGCTCCTCGGGCACCTTTCCCAAATAGTGGATTTAACATCCCCCTGCTCCCAGGGCAATCTGCACAGGTGGCTGCCTAGCTGAGTGCACAGTGGCTTACCAAAGCCAGCCATGATCAGCAGGGCAACCGCTGTTCAAGGGAGGGCTGCTCCTGAAGCAGCCCAGGCCAAACACGGGTATGGGCACACAGCAGCAGAACTGCTCCAGGCCATCTGTGTCTGCCTCTGCAAAGTCAGACTTTCCAAGCAGCTGAAAGCAGAGTGATTCAGTATCTGGAGTGTACAGTGAAGGCTCAGAAAACTTGTGTTCAGTCCCCCTTCTCCTATCACAGAACTCCTGGGTGGCCTCAAACAAGTGCCCAAATCCCATGACCTCTGAGACAGTGCAATGATGGACATATCCCTTCCTTCTCCAGCTACACCCACCAGCATCACAAATCACAGACTGTTTCCTTATTGGGGTAGGAGGGAAGGAATATTTTTCCCTAGACAAGCATTAACATTTTGCAGGTGTCCTCTGATAAAGATGTCTCTCTAAAACTTGCAGTTTGAAGAGGATTTAGAAGAGGGAAGGAAAAAAGAAAATCCATCCAAAATCCTGCTAAAATTTACATCTCTACTAACTATTACTTATCTGTGCTCTGTGCTCCTTGTAAAAGTGAGTGTCACCTGGTATTTGGGCTCAGAGGATCACAGTGTCCACACCAGAAGCCCTTCACATCAGTCCCACCTCCCGGACTCCTGCCCCTTTGTGCTGACTTTCAGAAGGAGATGGAATTTGGCTCACTGAAGAGCCCTGTGGACTCACAGGGTAGAGACTTGCTGTGTTTCTCAGGTAAATGAGATCCAGAAAATGATGGTGCCTTCACCACCCAGTGCAGGGAATTCAATTACTGTGCCACAAAAAGACATCTCAGAAGCAGTGTCTGCTCTGCTTAAATCCTTACTGATGAAAATGCAAGTAGATACATGGAGCAGGGAAACACATTTTTGTGCAGAAACTGCATTTTAAAGTTTGCAAGGGGGGCTTTTGGAGCTGATGTGCTGTCAGTTTGGAGAGCATTGCACGCCGTGCTGCTGGAACGTGCTCGTGCACAGCTGCTGTGGGGAAGGAACTCTGCAGAGCACAAGAGGTCCTGTTGGCCTCAGCCACAAAAGTGTGGTCCCCAGTCCCAGGACAGGCATGGAATTGCAGCAGATAAGAGGGATAGAGGGTGTTGCACAATCACTGAGAGACTGATATCACACCAGTGGGCACTTGAGCCCCCTCCACCTGCTCAACCTGAACCTGCAGGCTCCATCCAGTTACAGAGCAGCACCAGGGCTCTACACCCAGCTGCAGCTCTGGCTGAGATCCCATACATGTGTCTCACTGACTTCAGCACTTCCAAATAACCCAGAGGTTTTACTTGGAATAGGGAAGTTGTTGAAAACAGAAAGAGAGAAGTGCCAGGTCCCACTGAGTGGGCAGGATCATGGCCTTGATAGGGAAAAGTCTGAAATAAAAGAACCACCTCTAAAAATAAATTGTCTGAAATTTTCCCTGTGTTTGAGCATGGTGGATCATTGCAAGCTTTTCTTTATCCACCCAAATGAGAACTTATATAAAGAGCTGTTTCTGTTGCTGCTCAGGTGCTGGGAGCTACTGGGAGGTTGTGTGATCCTATTTTAGAGCATTACAGCATCACCCAGAGGGCCCTGTCTGGAGGTCACACTGGGGCTGCACGTGTAATCTGGGAGGACATCCTGTCTGCAGAGGCATTTGAAGTTAGCCCAAGTTTGGCTGCAGGTAGTTTAAAGAACAAATCAAACCAAATAAACAAAAGACCACAAAGCAGCAAAACCAAACCAAACAACTGTGGAAGTGGAGCAATCCCAGCTATTGCAGGACCAGCACATCAGCAGCAGGATGCACTGGTGAGTCCTTGTCCCATCCCTTTGGACTGGAAACTCTGGAGTAGGATCAGCCCCTGACGAGGTGTGCATTACAGAAATGTCTCACTAATACTCTCACTCCATGCAATATCAGGAACCTCTTTCATGGTGAACTACAAAGAGGAAGAACATTTTGAGACAATTATGTTCTTCGTCGTGTTACGAATTCAAAGCCTGGTTAACCTAACTTGGAAATGAATATTTTATTGTGGTTTAATTTCTCGGCTCTTACTCTGCAGAACTCTCATGTCCCTGGGAGATGAAGGTGCTCTGCCCATGCAGATGGTGAGGGTTGAGCCCTGAGAAGTCTCCTCTCAAGGCTGCGACAACACAGACCCTCTGGGCCAGAGCAGAGCAACACAGCAAACAATAAATACGCTTTCAAGGTCTCAAAGATGCAAAAAGTGATTTGTTTTGTGGCCAAAGAAAGCATGAAGCCTTCCTTAAATATTTCAGGCACTGGAGCTTCAAGCCTTAGAAGGCAACATTTTTATCCCAAAATAGTGACCTCCAAAGTGCTACTTCCAGGAATAACCTCACAGTGCTGGCAAGGACCACTATTTCCAAGGGAATGTTATGAAAATGGCCCCTCCACACCAGCAGCTGCTTCAGCCCTCAGAGCTGCCAGAGCAAGGCTCTAACCTTGTGTGCCTTCATCACCCCATTAAGACAGGATGAAACCATTCATCTTCAGCTCCCTACCTTTGTCTTGTTTCTCTTGGTCGCCCTGCTGTTTATGGACTGTCACTTTGTTCATATAAATATACTCCTCATCGCCACCTGCAAACAAAGGGAAAAGTCAACTCTTAATCCACACTGTTGCTTTCACACTGCTAAGTTTTTCCACAAAGGCAGATGTTAAAAGTGTCTCTGCTGAGCACATCTGGGGCTAGCACGTTGGTTGAGGCAATGTGCAGGAAAAATCCCAAGCAGTAATAAAAAGCAGAAAAATTAAGTGCTTTATAGTCAGGAAATTCCGTAAGTTAAAATTTCTACTTAAACATTAACTTGGCCAAACAGTACATCCTGTGTATCTTACAAAGTGGATTAAATAAACTTAAAGTTTAATAAGGAAAACAGAAAGGATCAGGAATCTTGGGAATCCTTTGCTTGTAAAGCTGGACACATAACTATAGTAATTTTACATAAACAATTAGAGGTCACTGCAAAAATAAACTCAGTTTCATTTTCTCCTTCTAATTTTCATGTCTCCTCTTCCTACCAGCCACCAGGAAAATGTTGCTTCAAGATCCTGTAGCAATTCCCATGACAGCCCACCACCCCATCCTTGGTTTTCCTCATCTGTACCACTGGACTTGGTGTAGACTTTCAGAAGGTCAGAGAGGAAGCTCTTCTTCACCACAGCAGTGCTGCTCAAGTTCTCCTTGTCCAGTATCCTCAGAAAATCTTCAAGTTCTGTGAGCAGCTGCTCGAGAGCTGTAACAGAAACAGAGACAACTGTTGGCAAAGCAGCTGGGTGGTGTGTCAAAAGAGGACATATGTTAATTCCATGCTTTCCAAGATCCTTTGCTTTTTTCTGCCCAGGAACAGTTCATATTTAGTTTTCCAGCTTGAACTCTGACTCTAGCTTAGGAAAGAAAGTGGGTCCCAAATGAAAAACTTTCCAACTTCCCTTAGTCTGCTCACACATCAGTGAAATCCCATGTAAATACCTATTCTTCTTCCATTAGGAATTTTTACTCAAACAAACAAAACCTGGGGAGATTTTGAGCATTAGGGCAGAGATTACGTGAAAGCAGCTTGCAAGGTCTTGATACAGGCACCTTGAGTCCTGGCAAACATGATTCCAACCTCATTTGGCTTGGGAAAGGCAAAGGTCCTGCTTTTTGCTTCCTCTTCCTAAGCCTCTCCCTTATTTGGGAGAGATGGGGCCCTGGCAACCTGGTCTAGTAGGAGGTGTCCTGGCCCATGGTAAGGAAGCTGGAACTAGATGATCGTTAAGGACCCCTCCAGCACAAACCACTTTACAATTTTATGTTTCATTCTACCATTATTTCTCTGTCTGTATTAATCTGAAAATGTTGATGTGTTGCACACTTTGGGCTCCAACAATGTGTGTATTCCAAAAAGAAAAGAAAAAGATCCCCCCCATACATAAATCACAATTCAGTAACTTCTCAAGCCACCTTGCTTGGGCAGTGACCACAGACATCATTGTATCACATGAAACTGAAGACACAAGACTCAGCAGCATCTCTCAGATCCTCAGAAAGCCCTGCTGTACCCAAGACATCCCTGCACACCCAAAACCAGCGTCTTGGACATGCCACTCCCTGGCACCAGTGGCTGAGCCAGGCTAATGGGTTTGTTTTCCTCCCGAGGAGGTGCTGCACAGCCCTGCCACCAACAAATCACTGCTCTGACAGGGCTCACGCTGAAGCAACAGACGCTTAATTGCTTGCCTTTGTTCACACCAAGGTTTATCGTGGGCTAATTAGCAGCAGGGGCAGGAGGAGGAAATAACAGAGTATTATATGGAGAGAGGAAGGGCTGTACAAGAATGACAGCGTGTGGGAAAAACGTGCCAAAGCCAGCTGGGGCTGCTCCTCCCCTTTGGAGGCTCCCCTGGTACCCCTCTCCATCGCTGCCTGGTCTGAGGACCTGCAGAGGAGATGGGCAGTGAAGCTTGGGTTTGCCACCCTGCAAGCCAGGCAGTGACTCCTCAGCTCTCCACCAGGGAATTTAGGGATAACTCAGGTGGGGCAATGCTCCTTTCCCTTTACTTACAGCATTTCCACACTGGGTGATCCCAGGGAACCCCTGCGAGTTACAGTTCACACCCATGAACTAGAAAAGTGCTAATGTTTTGGTTTCATAAATACAAAGTATCTGAGCATTGCTAGTTAAAGAGCTCCCGCATTTAAAGTCACAAAGAGCATCTGTTTAAGGGCAGGAGAAAGCCATCACCTTCTTGCTCACCCACAGCCACCAGGCAACCCTCCTGGGGTAAACACATATTAGAAGATCAATAAATAATTAAAGGTTTATGTTGCTAGCCATCAATTGAAAAAACTTGCTACTGCTCTCAAACTGAATTAATCTTTGCCAGACTGACTGTAAAATAGTCTAATGACTCCAGATCAATCAATAACAGCTCCAGAGGAAACAACCAACCTGTAGTTATTCACATTTCATTCTATACCCTCTACACAAAATTGATTCTCTTCTGGTCTGATTTAGTAGCAGTAGGGAATGGAAAACACCTGCATCATGCTGTGTTAACTCAAATGTCTTTGCTAGCTGCTGTTTTGCCCAGAGAAAACAAGAATCACTTCAAGAAACAGCAGCTTTCTTTTCCATAAGCTGTGAGGAAACAGGTAGCATTTGCTGATAAAAATACTGGATGCCATTAAGCAAGGAATGGTGTCAAACCTACTTACAACTGGCTTCTCTCAAGCTCCAGGGACCCTGTTCCTTCCAAGTTTAAAGAAACCTCACCAGGGTAAGTCACAGCCTTGCTACACTTCAGGGGCCCACTTCAAAAAATTCAAATTGAGGTCAGGTTCTGCTGGACAGGACATTTATGTGTCAGGGATGATATGAGAAGAAAGCAAGAACACCTAACCTTAATCTGAAGCTTCAGAAGCAGGTCAGCTACCAGCAGCTGCCCACATGGATGTCACGACAGTGGGTTTGCAGGGAAGGGGCTACAATTCCTATTCCCTCCTCCACCTCCAGACTGCAGAAAATGACTTTATTCTTCTCCCAGGCATCCACAGCTAGCACACACACAGGGCTGAGCGCTCATGAATAGCACAGCCCATACAGTAGGTTACATTTTCCAGCCCACCAAAGCTGAACTCAGGCTTCCAGTGACTCAAAGCAGCTCATTTAGGATGTGATCCTGGGGCCACAGAGGTCAGTGGAAAGACTCTGTCAGACCTCAATGGATTCAGACTTCAGGGACTCAAGAGAGATTAATTTTGCTTTTCTTCTGCAAGAAGCAGTATATAAACCATCTGCTTCCATGCAATTACCTCTCTGATCTCAACTGGACATTCCCAACCCAAACCTGCTACCTGCAAAAATAGACTCCATTGACTGCTCATCCTCTCCTATCAGAGGGCAAACAAGCTAATACTCATCAGAGACTGATGAACGTGAGCAGTAAAAAGAATTAATACAGTGAGGGTCCATAAGATCCTCTGTGCAAGCCACTATCACAGCAGGTCCCAGCAGGTCAGTAGGACTAAAAACAATTGAGAGCCCTTGTACATGAAGCCATCTCAGGATTTTGAGTGCTGGAAGACACTGTTTGATGTCAACTGAAGGCTCATCTGTGCTGGTGATATATGGAACACGCTCATGGTAAAGCCAGGTGGGTAGCTTTTCAAAGCAGCCTGAAACAAATGGTTCTCCCTCCAAGCTGCATGGTTTTGCTCTCCCTATCTCAGCAGTTTAGAAATGAGAGCACATAAAGAGATGATTCCTGCTCTGCAGGGCAATAGTTACAGATGCAAGGAATGTACTTGCAAAATCATATGGCTGTGAGCAGCAGGATGAGAGATCAGAAGTAGACAGAAACCCCAAGTCACAAGGCAGAGAAATTCACAGATGCTTCTTAAAAACCTTTTTCCGCTGCGACATCACTCTTCTCAACTCTCATAGCACTTTGTGATTCAAGTAATATTTCTGGCACCACCTCAAATAAAGACGTTCATAGATCTTACAAAAATTCAGCCCCCTTCGCAGAAAATGGGATTCCTCTAAGGTTAAGATTGTCAAAAAAATTAAGAGGCTTGGGCAAGGTGACTGTGAATAGCTGCACTGAATCCAGTTCTCTCAAGCACTAGGATATGACCTCTTCCAGCTCCCTACAAATCATGGCCACAGACTTGGGGTACCACGAAAAATCACAGCAGAGATCATGGCATGTTCTTCTCCATGGCAACAGACATCAGTAACTGGATAAAACCTGTACGAATTTCTCAACACACGATGGAAAGAGGTGTAGGAGCATCACAGTCGATGGGAAACTTGATTTGCATCTGCAGTGAGTGGATGATCACCACTGAAAGGATGGTAATTTAAAGTGTATAGAAATATCACATCTTTACTGATGTAATAAGGACTTTCAGGGTGGGGGTTACAGTCCGAATTACCAGCTCTTCCTTCTTGCATGCACTTAACTGGATGATGAGACATGTTCTCCCTCCTTTTACTCCAAGACAATTCAACCCTTTTTACAGAAACTCCTGGGCTGCCCCTGACCACCACAGGCTCTCTGAGTTTGAAGGCTGCAGCTCTGGTAGCAGCAATAAGCAAAGAGATGCTTTAAACACGACGGATCTGTTCCAACGGCAGTTCAGTGGCAGCAGCACAGCACTGAAAAGGGCTTCTTTTGGAGGGAGTCTGTGCCTTTCTTTGCAGACTGAAAGTCTCTTGCATTGCAGCAGTGTCTATCCCAGCTCACGTGAAGCTAGAGCCAAAAATGAAACAGCTTGCAAAGCCCTCATTGAGGAAGCACATTCCTTGCAAAAGAGCTGCCAATTTTGCCTGACACCAAGGTCACTGAAAGGTAAATGACCATTAAACTAGATTATAGAAGCCATTCCTACCAATAACCACTGATCTCTGTCATTGTGCTACAATAACAACCTACATCTACATCTAATTACTTCATGTCTTGGCCTTATGAGGAAATGGAAAGACAGGCTCTGAATGAACTTTCAAGTGTTTCAGTAATCACTGGGCAGGATTGTATTAGACCATTTAATCTAATTTCAATTACTTATTTCATCAAGGTAGAGGGGCCCCAGCCACCAGACAAAGAACTGTAATGAGATATATACTAAAAGACAAACTCTTTTCTCCGCTGAGATGAGAGGTGAAAGATAAGGAGTATCACTTGCTAACAGGAAACTAAGGCACTGGGAGATTAAGTGATTTGTCCAAGGACATGGGCATATTCCTCAGCACATCAGGAATATAAAGTAGCTTTCCCGTGTCCCAGCCTGCAGATTTTGTTTCCAACCCCCTATCAATAGATCCCAAAGTGCTGGGAGATATTCCACCCTCCTGCCCAAAGCAGAGCCTGGGTTTGGTACTTTTGGCTTCACCCTTCCCTCCTAGAAGGAGCTGGGCTAAGCAGCTGACAAACAACTCCATTCAGGCACCTGCAGCCTGTGCCATGCCAAGCTTTTTGCTTCAAAAAACTTGGAAACTCCACAGATAGTAGAACTGATAACTGCACTGCAATTCATGAAGGAGCCAGTCCCTAGGAGCAGAGGGGCTCCTGAGGAGCATCTTGAGGTACTTGCTCAGGCACAGCCTCCCCAGACTGCCTCCTCCATGCACTGCATCCCATGGCAGCCTTTCAGCCCTCATTTCCTACTGACCAGCCCTGGCTGGCAGCACTGGGATTCCCCAAGGGTTGCTTTGGCAGAAAGCAGCTCCTTCCTAGCCCTGGTTTCTTTTTTTCCTTCGCTGCATGAAATGAATAAGGCAGCTGAGGAGCGTGCAGAGAGGACGGCACAGAGGCAGCATTCAGGCTGCTGAATAGCAAGTGCTGTCAGAAGAGCAGGAGGACCCAGCTCAGGCCTCCTTGGCTAATTCGGAGTCTTACAGTAACAGTTGGGCTTTGCAAGAGGGAAAAGTCACCCATGGTTACAGCTAGAGAAGGCCATTCTCCCCAGCTGTGAGGAAAGGCAGATGTGTGGATGGTGACAGCTGTAACAGCTGGATGACCCCTACACCGGGCCACCTTCCAAAACAGCAAAGCAGATCCTTCCTCAGACAAACCAACTCTCCTCACCCTGCCGGTCCAGGGTCGAGCAGAGGAGCACTGAAGCAAAGGGAGCAGCAATGCCGTGGCCCCTCTGCAGTGGTTGCAGCTCCTCTGCCAAGCTCTGGATGCTGCTGGCTTTGGCAGTGCAGTGCAGGGAAGCACAGGCGGTAAATGGTTCATCCAAATACACTGAGAAGAAACAGTATCTCTGTTGAATTCCAGAAAGCTGCTCCTCTGAGAAGCATCCCCATCACACTGAAACCCCACCAGCATTCACCCAGGGTGATGAGCAGAATAAACCAGGTGAGTGCAGACTAAAGTTTACTACCTTGTTTTTGACCATCAGAAACAATGCTTTACTTCCCACACTTGCACCTGTAATGACTGGCCAGCCTTCCATTTTCTTTCATGGGAAGAAAATAAAAAGCCCAGTCCACTGTTGTCCAGTTGAAAGGTTTTTTTTACCCACAGAAAAATAATTATGAATATATAAATATTTGTAGAAAAAAGAAATCTCCCCACAGCAAAATGAGAAGTGCTGTGTTTATCGAAGGAAAACCCACAAAAACCCCCTCTAAGCTTCTGGTAAACAATGAACTTTCTCTTTGGAGAATCACTGCTAGATTAAGCAAAACAAAAGGCGAAATTCATAATCCTGAGACAAGCTAAAATCCTTCAAAATAAGAAAACTGTAAAACTGGAGAACTCCTATCAGAGTTTTCCTAATAAGCCAGGCAAGTGTCAGACAGTTATGACTGCTGTCACAAAGCAGTCTGATTTTTAGACACAATGAGTGCTCACAGGGAAGAAAGAAAGAAAAAAAACCCACCCAGACTGTTCTATTGATGTACCTAAAATCCAGCACCGCCTGGATTCAAACTCTCATTGGGAGCACTAGGCTGGTCTTTGTTGCAAAGTATGATTCATGGAAGGACAGAGGTAAACAATGTGTTTGGCTGGCTGTGGGCTGTGAACTGCGCAGATGAACCCAAGCAGCTCTGCGTGGGCTGCTCTGGAAGTTCGAACAAGACTCGTATTGAGAAGTGGCAGCTCCAACCCAGGAACTCTGAACTTTTACAAAACGGCAGTAGAAATTGCACACAAAGCTTTTTTCAGTTAGCTGAGCAAACAACAGACTCCTCTTCCCTCCACTGGAAGGTGGGAAACAGCATCCAAGAAAAATTAAGAGAAAAAAAAAAGGAAGAGAGAAGCAAAACATGAAAATTACCATGTCACAAGGAGATTTTACTGAGCACTCTTGCATTTTAGTGCCATATTGCTTTACTATACCACAGAAATGTTTGGGCTGGAAGGGACCTTAATGATCATCTGGGATGCAGTGGAGGGTGTATGTATGACACTTCATGGGCAACATAGCGATGCCTTTCTTTGCAAAGGGTCTCAGCCTTTCCATGACAGAGCAACTGGTGAGTCACTGGAAGTCCCCCACTGCCAAACAAATTCGTTGGATGACATCCAAGAGATGCTGTCACCTCTTCCCTTTGGAGCATGCCACATCAGCAGACTGCCCATCAAAGTCACAAGATCCCCAAAGCTGTACTGGGCTACGAACAGCAGGTCTGTGCTCAGGTGCTCTGTGATGCTCGTAGCCTCAGCAGAGGGAACATATCACAGAGAGCCACGGAAAACCGTGTTGGGACCTGGGGGGGATCAGACTGTCCCCCTGAGAAGTGCCACATCCTCACATCCTGCAGGGAACCAGGTCACAGACATGTTGTGTAACACAGCAACTCCTGCTGGGACAGATCCCAGCTAGGAAAACAGCAGAAGAGCAACTAAAGAAACATCAGTGCAGTAGTCAAGAGGGTAAGTAACGTCAATACAAATCAAGATACCTGTCAACTAAAAAAGTTGGACCAAGTCAGGCAGGGCAGGACATTAAAGATGACACTGTTTTTAAGGTAAATGCCTCTAAGAGCAGGGCCTGGTGGGCTCCTTTCCCAGTGGGGAAGAAAACAATCCCAACAATTTGTACAAAGCAGAAATCACATTTATTGCCAAGCCCAAGATTGAATCCCACAGTGGCGTGGCACAGGCACCATCTCCTCTGAAACTTCCACCACTGATCCCTTCTGTCCCCACAGTCTTTCCTGCTGCTTTTCCCCCTTACTCCTTCAGTTTGCAGCTAAGATTGGTGGTTGATTGTTTTGGGTCTTTTCTTGCCTTGTGAGGTGTTGCTCTCCTCTCCATCACTCTGAGGCTGACTTCACTGGGGGGTTGGTGACCATCTGACCTGCAGCTTGAAGCACATCTGCTGTTTGCTGGGTAATGTAATGCACAGCGGTACCCAGGAAGGCATTACTAAGAGGTGGCTGATCAAATAGAACAGCTGCTTTCCAGAAAGAGAAACACGCAAAAAACCCTCAACCAAATGCCACAAACACACAGGGCTCTACTGCTGGAACCTGTGCAAGAAGGCATCCCACAGCTGCCTGCTCAGCACAGCCTTGCTCTCCTCTGCCTCAGTGCACTCTTTGCTCCACGAATGGGGCAACGTGCTCCCTGGACCTCAGCTAAAGTCTTTGCCGAGGCTCCTGGAACATAGTTGTAGTGACAATGCTGTGGCAGGCTTTGAATCATCCCTGCTCATCACTCTGCATGGCTGCATCCAGAGGAAAGCATGTCACGTTTGCATCCCTGTCTACATTACAGAGCAGCAGCAGAACAGAGGCACACAGCAGTCCCTAATGCCTGCTGAGCCCAGAGCCATGGGACACCCTCTTTCCCATGGAAAAAGGAAGCCTGGGATACCTCGCTCCCAAAGTGAGAAAATGCAAGGTCTCTCGTTTCCCAGCGAGTGAGAAAATGCAAGATCCTGGAGAGATTAACTATCTCAATGATGGTGAACGACAGCCCTGCAACAACACCCGCAGTTTGTGCCACTTCAATACAAATAAAGGAGGTTAGCTGCCAAATATATTTTGAGATGGATTTCTCTCTTGCTGGCAAGACACAAATTAAAGGAAGCTGCCAGGTACACATAGGGTTGTGTTGCTTTTTTTGAGAGAGGACAAGCACACACACACACATGCACACGCCCTCCCCAGGCCTCATATCAAAGCATTTTCCCACCATTCTCTGTTGATTTAATGGCATCATTTCTCCAATGAACAATAGGAACATAGCAGAAGGGGAAAGCTATTATGCTTGAGAAAGCAAAAGCAAGAGTTCTGGGGTCAGAGAGAAGGACAGACACACAGCCCTGGAGTCCTCAGGCTTTCCTTGCTGTTTCCTCTGCAGAAAGGGCTTTTTGAGCCACACCTCCTGCAAGAGCCAGGGCTGGGCCTCTGTGCCTACAGCTGAAAAGCAGAATGACCACACCAGGCTATTGCACTAGTGCAGGGGCAGATCAGGTTTTTAAAGTGTCCTGAGTGCATCAAGGTAGGCTGGCAGAGCCTACCACAACATCATTATTGATCGCTAGATTTCTTTCTTAATAATCTTGCACAATCCCTTGCCCAGACACTGCATGCAGTCCTTATCCACCCTCCTCAAGGTAATCTGGAGGCCTAAACACCAGGAGAGAGGATCACGCAGCTGAGGCACTGAGCAGTGCTGAAGCAGCAATGTGCAAACCAGAGATTTTTTTTTCTTTGGAAACCCAGTGTCTAATCACCAGCAGAGAAATACACTAAAAACCCCAACACCAATACACATCCTCCTCCCACCCCCTCCCCCCCCAAAAAATCCACCCCAAAAGTTCCCAATCTCTTGACATCACTATGGACTGAAGTTCACACTCCTTACTAACAAGATTCAAAGCAAACCAGCATTCACTGCACTTCAGTTTAGGGTAAAGAGGCACAGAGAGAGAAACTTTAGGAATATTACAAAGAGGTCAAATTACAAACCCTCTCCTGCCATGAGTAACCAGTGCTCACTGAGCACCTCCCAACAGGCATCCAACATCTGCCACAAAAGGAGACCACAGCTCCCACCCACCACTCTCCCACATGCGAGGGGAAGGCACAGCTGCCAGATGACCTGAGGACATTCCTCACTCTTCTATTCAGGCTATGCCACCTTTATTCCTCTCCCACACCTCCAAAATGACATTTCCCTGAAGTCAGGGTGGCAGAGCAGCCTCCCAGGAGCAGGCAGCTCCCCTGTTTGCTGTGGATTACCAAGGCAGCTCGGCACCACATGAGCTGTTTCAAAACACATGTGCCCTGTGAGGAAACACCAGTCTTGTCCTAATGCTGCAGTGATGCCCAGAGAAAGAGAGGCTCTGCCCTGCTTCACACCCCAAACATCGCTTTCATCACTCAACAGGTTTCAAATGGGATTCAAGTCTTTGGTGCCACTTGTCATCTGTGTTATTAATTCATGTTGCCAAGAAACTCCCAAATGTGTTTTCTTAGTGGAGCTTCTTTGTCCAATACTCATAAAAACAAGTGTTGGTGGCCTTGGGAAAAAAAAGTGTCCCTCATGGGGAGGATGCTCAGAAGAGAACCTCTCCCAGGCCACCCAGTTTATGCCACGGCTGCACACACATTGATCTCCCAGCACAGGTCTATCCACATGACAGAAACGTGTCCTGCTAAAACACAGGTGGCATTACTGGAGCTGCACACCACAAGTGGCAGGAGGAGACACTCATTTGTCTTCCTGCAGATGCAGGCCCCACATGGTGTGATGTGACTCACAGAGCACAGATCAGAGAAGCCATGGACATTTAACTACTGAGATAAACAACTTCTGCAATGACCAAATGGATGGCTCCTGGTTTGGCTCACGGTGACAGCCCTGCCCCACTGCCCTTGGATGCTTTACTGCATGGGGGAGCCTCTTACAAGGTAAGGTAGAGGTAAGCACCCAAAATTCTGCCAATACTGGGAAATAAACCTTGATTTATCACCTGCACCCCGAGCCTGAGCTCATCTCTGAGCAGCAGCAAGTCAGGCTCACAGAGATGCCCCGGGGCAAGAGGAGGCTCGGGGACAAGACAACCCCATGGCACTTCTGCCACCTTCCCCAGTAGGGCCTGGCAGGAGCCCAGGGGGCCTGATGCAGTGGAAAACCAGGACAAAGACTGGTATTTCTTTTTTGTTCCATGTGAATTGGAAAACTTCTCCCTTTCTATCCTGACTGTGAGCCATGAGAAATGAAAGACAGCTCTTAAACCAGCAAAACAACCGTTTACTGGATTAAAAAGATTTTCTTGCTTTGTCTGTCTTGCACATGTCTTGTTTACATGAATGAGAGCCAGTTATCCAGACTGGGAACAATACTCTGAATTAAACCTCTCAAACCCATTACATAAATAGGCCAAAGGTATCACTAATCCTATCACAAATTTAAAAGTTAGATCATTATTTTCATTTACCATTTCAGCAGAAAATTTGTGACAAGAAACTGCTGATGAATGAGTTCAAGCCTTTCCAGCAAATTCAGCTGCCTTGGAGCTTTTCTAGATGCACTTTTGACTCTTTCATCTCCCTCTTAACACACTTTGGAGGCATCCCTGTAGCTTGGCTATAACCTATCCAGCCTGGAATTTCTCTTTTCTCAGCATTACATGCTAATAAACACTTATGTCATTCTCGGTACCCGAGGATCATTTGTGGAGCAGTGGTTTGGGATCAGCAGCTCATGCCTGGCTCCCTGCGGCTGGGGCAGGCCACACCGCCCTCACTCCAAACCACATTGCTGTGTTTTCCATCCAGAAGATGAATGCAATATAGTTCAGCATTGGCACTAGTGAATTAATAACCTTTAATGAAAGCAATAACTTGAAGGAACTCTCTGTTTACTCAGTGCTAAGTGCAGCCTGGCCAGGCCACCACTCTGCCTGCAGCGCTGGAAGCAATTCGGTCAGGACACGAGGAGCATCCTGCATGCAGGAACTGCCCTCGAGACAGCTTTCTAGTACTCACAGGCATAAAGAGATGCATATCCTCACCAGTGCCAGCTGGTAAGCCACAGCCAGCCCAGCAGCCATCCTGCTTTGCAGGGAAAACTGCTGGCCATTCAACTTGAGAGCCCAGAGCAAAAAGAGGAGGCAGAGACATTGCTTTGCCTACCTGTTTAGGGAGCAGCACATCTTGGACATGGTTTGAGTGATCACAGGCTGCCATTGCCAACCTCTAGTCAACTTTTTGACTTTCCTTACACCAATTCTGAGCTTAAGCCCCAGCCCCAAAGGCAAAGCCACAGAGCCTTTCAATCATCTCGAGTTAAGAAAAACACAGTGACTGCTTCTGTTGTGGTTTGTTGCAATTTCATTTGCTTTATTGCTGTCTGTTTGCCCAGCCTTTCTAAGAAAGAAACAGGCAGGTGAAGGAAAGGAAAGACAAATGACTGGGAAAACACTCCCCATTTCTAGGACTTGGCATATTTTGTTGCAGAAGACAGTGAAAATTATAAAAAGTGTGGGCGTTTATAAGATAAAGTAACAATAACATTGATTTCACTCATTTGTTTCAGGAAAAGAAACAAAAATCAGAGTGGGCAGGAGGAGGCTAAATCCCTGGCATGGTTGTCCTCTCATCCTTACTTCCAAAGTGCTGAGGTGGATTCAGATCCCCCCACTAACTGAAGGGATTTTAATTCATCTTCTCTGGAGGCTGCTTCATCTACTGCTGCTGCAGAGGGTGAGAAGCACCAGCTCTCCCACCCAGTCCCACCTCAAACAGCAACTGGGACACGTGTAACAGCACCACGTGCATCTTTCAGTTTGACTGAAAAGCTTCTACATGTCATGGGGCCTAGTCCTTCATCACCCACCTTTGGTTACAAAGGAAAACAGACACTCTTCTGTTTGTCCCCAAAAAAGGTTTCTTTCAGGCAGTCATCCCAGGACAGTGATTTCTCTCACACTGACACCAGGAGGAGTTTGCTCACGCTCACCTGTGTGCATAGCTACCCAAAGGAGAGGCGTGCTTGGCCTGGCAGCCAGGTGGGAAGGGCAGGGAGCAGGGATTAGCTCCATCCCAGCCTCCAGCAGGGACATCTGTCACAGCCACCTGGGTAAACTGCTAAGCAGGTCACACTCTACAAACTGCAGAACAAAACCACAGGCACAAGAGCTGCCAAGCTCTCAAGGGCTGTTCAGGCCATCAGACTCCTTTGTCATTGCATTCAAGAAGTGTACACTCTAAATTTCCCCTCCATTTTGAGTAACACCTGTCTGAAATTTCCATGTGGGACGTGCCAAGTTATGCTTCTACAAATTCCCCCTCCTGTGGGGCAAGGAAAGTACAGGAAACTGTTTCAGAGACAAAGACGAGAAACTGGACCCGTAAGAACCTCTCAGCAACACAATAATACATTTCACTTTCCCTACACATGGTTATCCATGCTTATCCAGAGTTCTTTGGAGGCAGTGCTCCAGCACATTTCACCCACAGCCTTTGTGTGCCTGTCTCAGGGTAGCACATCAAAGGGACATTTGAGGCTCAGTGTTGAGTGTTGGTATAAAGCAGCAAAGTTAAATCCCTTGGTGCAGGCCATGAGCCCTCAGTGAGGAGCAGGGAGCCCATCCCTAGCCAGGTGCAGCAGATGCAGTGGGGGATAAAGGGAGAGGAAGGAAAGTCAGGCAAGAAGAACACGTGTGACAGCCCTATCCCTCAATGCCACAGCATCTCCACCTTGCCCTGAGCTGGCTGGTGTGCTCACACAGTGCAGCAGAGACCACGCTCTGTGCTGGAAACAGCATCTCAGGACAGCACAGGGCTCACGAGCCCTGCCTCCCTGCGACTGTAAGCATCTCCATCAAACTGCACAGTCAGCTTTGGGAGTGCTTGATAAGTTTGTCCTGCAGACCTGAAAAAGGCTACTGTGCAGTTAAATATTTTAAGGATTTTGCAGAAGTCCACTTTCTTCATGTGCCCTTCATCACAGGCAGAGTTTTAGGCCAAAGGACATGATTCCAGCGATGGGGCTGATACCATAACCTTGGCAAAGATACACACCCATCACTGACTGGTGCTCAGACTCTGGTTTCACCAAGACGTGTTTTGCCCTTAACATACCTCACTGCATCCAGACTTCTGCTTTCCCCTCGGCCATCACCCTTTTCAGATTTTCTGCCCCATTTGAGGTGCCTGCAGGAACTTGCTCTCCTGGCTGACACAAGGCACAGTACCTTTCTCGCATGAGTCAGCAGGCAGCAACAGGAAAGCCGTTCTTTGTACTTGAAAAAGAATTAAGTGATTTTGAAGCAGGGGAATGCTTTGGAATAGTTAGCTGACCGACAGCATGAGCGCTTCAGAAGAGGCTGCATTATGAGAAGCAAACTTCAAAAGGAGAAGTGACAAGGCCAGAGTGTTTGCGGTGCCTGAGGAAGTAATTAGCATTTAAAAGGGACACAGATTGGACAAGTACATTAGGCTAAGAAAGATGAACTGCTGCCAAAAAAGTTTCTTTAGCTTTCTCAGCTCTCTGCAACCCACGTTAGAAATGGAGTTTCATGAATATCTCTGTCTCAGAACATTTTTACAGAAAACCCTTGCAGTTGTTGAAAACATGAGAAAGATGCCACCATCAAAAGCCAGATGCCTCCTGCTCCCATTTCTCTTTTCGGCTTATTAATAGCTGTCTTGCCTTCACCATTCCCGAGGAGGAGAGGGTTTCTGCAAACCCCTCAGAGTTAAGACATTTCTCAGACAATGGGTTTTGTATACAGCAAAGTTTATCTTCCTTCGGCGCAGGGTTGGTATTTTTTTGGGGGGAGCAAAGGCTTCAAAGGCTTGCAGGGTCGGTGAGCACTGATGTTTGCTCTGCCAGGGAGTGACCTGCCAGGTCAAGAGCACTGCTCCAACTCAAGAGGTGTGATGTCAGTCAGAGACCAAACTGCACGCAAAACTCAGTGGCTTCCAGCCACTGAGGATCATTGCTAAATGTCTGCTGCTTTGAGATCTCTGCTACCGAGGCTTTGAACTGGTGATTCAAATGTGAGGCTGCAACAGCAAAACCACAGCAGAAATGTTCTGTTCTGGTTTTCCCCAGCAAGCTGAAGCAGCTCACAACAAACCCAGCATTTAGCCCCTTCCACCAGGCAGTCTCAACACTTCTGAGAAAGCACAGGCCAAAGCTAGAGGTCTGGAAAGCAATCCAAGGGCAGAAGAAGTGCAGCTTTGGAGTGAAGCCAAAGTTGGTGCTCCACCAGGGCCATTTGTCCCCAGCATCTGTCCTCTACCTGAAGACATTAATGCCCATTTTCTTGAACTTTTTCCCTACAGCAGACTCAACAATTCCTATTCAGAGAGTGACAGAGGCAACTGAGTCATCAGCTCTCCAAAGCCAAACAGGGCTCTGTTGTCTCACCAGGTGCAGGTGAGATATGGTGAGTCAGGTTGGAGGAATGAGCTCCAGGAGCAGCACCTGGCACAGCCGGTCCCTCCCGACCGCCCCGCTCCCAGCTCGGTGGCTCCCTGCAGTTACGGCTCTCAAATTGCTCACCTGTCAGGTGGGCAAGAAAAAAAGATTGCTGGGAGTTTGGCAAGCTTAAACAGGTTTCCAGTAACACTCTGAGGAAGCTCACAGGATGTCATAACACAAAGTGTTTACTGAAAATTGTCTCGACATTCCAATGTTCTTTATGTATTTAGCTCAAGCTGTGTTGGATTCCATCTGCCTCAGGCTTGTGGGTGCAACCATAATCTCAAAGGAAAAAAGTTTTCACCCTATGATGTCACTTATGGCCACAGGTCTCATGGGGACTTTCCTTCAGAAGCTCCTGACTCAATTTTGAGGGAAAAAGAAAAATCTTTGTACAAATGCACAGGTGCCACATTTTGGGACATAATGGCAGACTGGCAAATCATCTTGCTATGGAAGTGAAGATACCACTTCAAAATTTGCTCCAGGAGGTATCAGTGGCACCATAAGCCTCCATAAACACTGACCCATGCAGAGGTAGCCACGTGGGTGTTTGAGCCAGGAATCAAAGGCAATTGGACACACAGCTCCCCCTGCTCACCTCTGTAGTCAGAGCCAGGGTTTGGGTGTCAGCTTAATGGGCTGAGCTGGTCTGCCTGGACTCTTGGACTTGCACTGGAAGCTGGAAGGTTGTGTTCAGCACTGTTTACATATGAAAGGAACGCTCCTTTGAGAGCACAGAAATGCTTGGAGGGCACACAAGTATCGCTGCCCTGCTGTGCAATCACTACAGATGTCTCCTGGAGTTGTACCTTCATCTCATATAGATCTGTGCAGCCCCACTGAAGCCTACCAAATCTGAATTTACACCCAGAGAAGGATACTCTTTTACCAGGAAACTTCAAGTTTATGCAGGCACAGATGGACAGTGCAGAAATTTCCCAGTTCACATTAGATGCAGATGTCCAGCTCTGGGGATTCCAAAACACCAGAGAAAAACCAAGATGAAAGTGAAACAAATGCAAGCTGCACTTCATTGAAACAGGAAACCGCAAACCGCTCCATGTTCAACAGGAAGCCCAAACTTTAGGATTCTGTTTGTTTTGAACAATAAACCCCACCAGGTTACTGGAGCCCTCAAGGAGGGACTGAAGGACCCAAACCCAAGCTCACATTGTGCAGCACCACAGACAACTCCCCTGCACACTTGACACCAGTTCCTCTGGAGCTGCTCTCTCCCATTTAAGTCATTCCCCTACACATACATGTGTACATGCTGCTACTATTCCTTGGGGTAGGAGCCCCTGCAAAACACAGGCAGTGACCTCTGAGGCTCAGGCCTGGAGACCTGGGATTTCTGGGCACTAACATCACAAGAAAGGCTGTTCTTGATCAGAAATACCAGCCAGGACCTGAGGAACTTTCATGATAAATACTTCCATGCAGCTTCACTATGAAAAAATTAAAAAAACCTCATCACTGTCCTGATGGGTCAGGATGCAGAAAAACCTTCTACTTGTTGTGTAAGAGAATACCAGGATCAGACTTCTCCATGCCAGTAGAGTTCCCCTTGGCTGGGCTCTTCAGGGAAGCTCCATCCCAGAGGGGTGCTACAAAGCCCTTACAGCTCCTGTTAACTGCACTCACAGACTGAGTTTATGGCCCTTTTGCATTAGCCCAAAAAACCCAAAGCAGCAGGGAATTACCAGGAGTAGCCACAAGACTGAAAACCAATGTTGAAAAACAAACAACACCCAGACCAAGAATCACAAGGCAACCTTGAACCTCTGTTTGGAAATATTTAGGCAGGATGTCTTGCTGAGCTGACACATCTGGTTTCCAGAAGGACAGAAGCTGTGCCGGACTAAAACTTTTCAGGATGTCATGAGAAGTGGGAAACGAGGAGCCTGGGACAGTCATTCAGCAAGAGAACTTGGAGATGTAGTTAAAGAGCCCCAAGGGGACATGGCTATCCCTGCCCAGTGGGGACTTGGAGGCTGTGTTCAATTAATCTATTTCCCTTAATCCATCACTAACAAGCCCATCTTTTGGCAACCTGGAAGGGCAGACCTGTACAAAGCACTGGTGTGGCTTATTGATGGCCCTGATCCAACTAAAGATGTCAAGCACATGGTTACCTCCATTCCCTCACAGCACATCCTTGCACTCAGTTCACTCTGAAGCAAGTCTGTTGTGGGTTCTGAGCCCATGCTCGGGCTGGGGGAGGGATGTCTCGGCAGCAGAGCAGGCAGCAGCATGCCTGTGCTTAGTCAGATTAAAACCTCCCAAAGCATCCAACCAAGCTACAGAGAGAAGAGGAGAGAAGCTCCTGAGATGTTCACAGTGCTCATTCCTAACATATTTCACCTTCCAGTACAGGCAGGAAGTAGGTCCCAAATGTTTAGTGGGACAAGAATATCTTTTCTTCCCCTTGCTACATGAGGTGTGGCTTAGGAGCACTGACCAGATGAAAAAAATGGCTGGTACTTGCACCAACACAGTCCACCCTGCACACTTCCCATTCAAACAGGAATCCCTTTCTGCAAAAAGGGAAAAGCTGGGTCTCATGCTTTGTATTTTGTCTCTTGCTTACCAAATAAAAAGATCATAAATCACAGCTAGTTTCCAGGTCCTTGTTATTGTCCAAGCAGCACTAACAAAGGCAAGAAGGCAAACTCAGTATGTACCCAGGGGACCTGGAAACACCCAGCCATTCCCAAAATAGGAGCAGCTTGGCGACTCACAGCTGGAGCATGGCTGGCCCCCCTCCCAGCACTCTGCTCTCCCAGGCAGTGCTACGAGCAGTGGGTCAGGAGGTGCATTCCTCTGACAAAAATACTATGAGAAAAAACGACCTAGAGGCAGCACCAGGCCCCTGCAGGAGCCACTGGAGCTGCACTGGCCCTGTTCACCTCTGGGATGGTATCGGGACTCAGGGACCCCTGGCAACAGGCCTGCTTCTCACGACATCCCTGCAGAGTGCTTGGCACTGCCCACAGCCCTTACAGGATGCTGCAGTGCCAAGAAATTGTATTGAGATCCTGGTTGCATCAGGAAGAAGGGAGATGTGCAGCAGTACTCATAAAAAAAAAGGCAAAAAACAAACAAAACAAAACAAAAAAAAAAACCACCCCATGCAAAAAAAAAGGCCTAAAATCAGCACAAAGCCCTACAGCAATCAGCTCATTGCCATAGGAATAGGTTTAGTGTTATGGCAGCCAGACAACTGGGTCCTGTAGGCTGGTGTCCTTCTGGTAACCTTGGGAAAATCATCGGCTTTTAATTACAAATCTGGGGGAACATCGGATATTAGTGTTTGTACTGCCACGTTACATCTTGGCTCTGGTTAAGGCTTCCCTTGGCTCCCAAGGTGCTGGAAGACAAACGTATTTTCTTTTCATTTCAAGATAGCTGAAAGCCCCAGCCTAAGCAATGATGAGAACTGTATGCGATTAGGAATAAATGAATAAAACGTTTTAAACAAACAAACAGAAATCCCCTGGCCTCAAATCCCCAACCAAGACCCTGTACTTCTCCCCTCCACTGTCTCTACTTCGCCATCACTCAGTGTCAGGATCATCAACTGTTTCACCCTGCTCCTTCCAGGAAGGAGGAAGATTTGCAAACACAGTCTTTCTGCTAAAATCCAGTTTTTCCAGAGAAAGCATGGACAGAATTAACAGCACCCGCAAGCGAGGCTGGACATGCAGTTCACACACACACAAAAAATTCAATCCAACAGTGCAAGGGGAACTGCCTCTCCTGGGTAAATGGCATCCCCAGGCAACTTTGCTCATTAAGAAGAGATCAGCTGCCAGAGCAGGTGGAGGAAGGAGAGACTTGCACAATAAACCAAACCTCCTTGCTCTGATTTTGTTATTCCAGGAGGAAAGGAGATGGAAGGGAAAGTGAGGAGGCTGCAAAACAACCACCTAACCCCGAGCACAGAACCAGGCTAGGCTCAGCTCCTCTGTGCCACAGCACAGGCTACTCCACTCCAAAGTGCCCCCAGGAACAGCCCTGGTGCTGCCTCTTGCTGACCCTTATGCAAGTGAGATCAAAGTTACCTTGCTGCAGGCTGTATACAAGGCAAGAAGCAGCCAAAATGGCCAGAACTGCACAAGCATCCTCCCTCCAGACCCTTGGGTGCTGTGGGGCGAGTGCAATCAGCCAGCTCAACTTAGCTGTGAGCATTGCAAATCTTCAAAGCTCTTCCTCCCTGGAAGCCTTTTTCCATGCTTCTGTTTCTGCCTTGAGCTCACGTGTGAGGTTTTGTAAGGAAAAAAGAAAGCAAATTATCCCAGCAGTCTGATGCCTCATCGATGGTTTCCTTGAATCGGCTCCTACTGATCACCTCAGAGCCAGCACCTGGTGATCTGGGTCAACAACCAAGCCCGAGGACAGGAAAGGGGTGTGGGGGGAACCCACCGTCGCTGGCCAAGATTGTCTGAGTGCCGGCCTCTCCTGCCAGCCTCCGCAGCACTCCAGCCTTTCTGTTTTATAAATACACACAGCCAGATGAGTCAGCCCTGCTTCCCCTCAGGATTTACAGCCGGGACACGGGCAGCGGTGCAGGGGAAGGTGCAGGGAGTGGTTTTACACCATGTGAAAACAATGTCATTTGTTTTTCTGGGCAACTCACACCCTCCAGCAGGAACGCTGCAGCTGGAGAAGCGAAGCTGAGCACGGACCATCCTCCTTGAGTGGCTGGGCAAGACCCTAGCAAGGTGCAACCTGCACAGAGCCACAGCAGACACATGGGATCCTGCCTGGCCAGGCCCTTCAGCAGCTTTCCACCAACACAGCTGTGGGTGTCAAAGACACTGACTCAATATACTGTAATTTAAAACAAAACTAAACTCTTCAGTTAAAAAGAAAGAATCATCTTGAAGATTTACTCCCTTTCCCTCTCCTCCTGAAAAAAATCAGAGGTTACCAGGCCTTTGGCTAAGAACTGCTTTGCTGGAGGGATGGAAACCTTGACAGAGGTCACACTTAAGGAGTAACAGATGTTCCTTTCCCCTAGAAGTCCTTCCTGCCCAGCTGAAGTCCAGAGTGTGTAGGAGACCTAAAGTGCCAGATCCTCTGGTGAGGAGCATCCCGGGGATACTTCCAGACCTACAAAAGTAGAGGGCAGCCAAGGAGGACTGACATGGCAAACACTGTGCTTGGCTGGACTGGAGGGTGACCTGGCCAGCAGCTCTGCCCACAGCAACCACAGCTGGCCAGGGGTGGCAGCTCACCTTTCCTTCACAGCACAGGAATGGAAAAGAGCAGCTTAGGAGGGCCTGGGAAGTGACTGACCTGCCAAGAGAGACTTCATGCTGAACCAACCAAATAAATAAAGAGAGTGTTTTTCCCCCAGCCAAGCAGAACTGCTAACAAAACCATCTTTCTGCATGACACATTTAGCAGTGCTTCGAGGAAATCAGGGAGGCATTAAACCCATTAGCACAAAAAAGCCTCATCTTCCAGCCCTGACAGCACACTGTCAACACTCAAGATTTTCATCTGTAGAACAGCTTTAGAGTCACAAATTCACAGATACCTGGAGTGTTTCAGAAGCAGACCCAGCGGAATGGGATGGGTGTGCCATGTGCTACAGGAACACAGGCCTTGCTCCAAGAAGCTAAAACTCCCTTGACTGACACAGATTGTGCCACCATGGAGAAGCAGCAGAGGATGGTTTGCATGCTCTTTTGTTTAAAAATTCCTCCTCTGTTACTGAGGGTGTGTCAGACACCAGCACATGTTAGGACTGGACTAATGTGTGCTCCCAGACTAATGCATGCTCCCCTGAGGCTGCTGCCATGAGGGAACACCGCTGGCTCATGCTCAACTTGGTGTTCACCACAAGGCTTTTGCAAAGGTGCATTCCAGCTGGCTGGCCCAGCATGTTATCCCTGGGGTTATCCCTCCCCAAGGGCAGGACTTTGCCCTTCTTTCTTGAACTTCAGGAGATCCCTGTTGGCTCATTCCTTCAGGCTAGAGAGGCCTTTCCTAACAGCAGCACAGCCATCTGGTGCATCAGCCACTCCTCCAAGTTTGGTGTTATCTACAAAACCACCCCTTCAATCAGGTCACTAATGCAGCTGGAGAAGTGACTGACCTCCAGCTGGATTTTGTGTCTCCAATCACAATCCATTGGACATGGCAGTTCAACCAGTTTTTGCCTACTTCACCATCCACTTCTTGGGCTTGTACTTCACCAGTTTGCCTAGGAGGATGTTATGGAAAAGTGTTGAAATAAAGGCAGTAAACACCCACTGCTCTCTCTTCATTTACCAAGCTTGTTGTTGGAGTTATACACACACCAAATGAATAAATAAAGCAAACATTTTCCCAAGCTGTCTGCTCATGAAAACCCAAACGTAAGTAGTAAGGTGTGTTTGGGACTATTTAGAGCAAGCAACATCGTGTATCTACATGTTGTTTGTATTTCTGTTTCAGGATGAAAATACAGAGATAAGAATACCCATATATCATCAGCCAGACAGAATCTGGTTCCCTCACCTGTATTTCTAGATGCTGCCTTAAACCAAACAACAGATGCAATAGATAGATACTGTGCAGGCTCATTTTAATCACCATTCACCTGCATTCAGTTTACAGAAGAAATGCTGGCACTGTGTCAAGTTACATCACACCATTTTGGCAGCATCTGAATGCCTCCCACAAGTGCATCAGACTTTCTCTCTTGGCCTTCCTTTCCATGGGGTTAGAAGAACATCTTGTTCAGGAGATTTGTATAGTGTATACAAAAATCATACAAACAGGTTGATGCTTCTTTGTTAAAGTCTTGGACTCTTGGCCTCTTGCCTGAGCTTCATCCCAAGAGAACAATTCACTCCACATTAAAGAAGCCTTGATCTGACTTTCACCAATGGACAGGGTTGCTACAAGCAGACTGACTTATTCCAGCTAGAGGAAGGAAGTCAGCTTGGAGAGCCCTTGCTATATAGACAGCTCCCACAGTCTTTATCCCACTGTAAAAGACACACACGAGCAGCTCCTGGCGACAAATAAGGGCAGTCTTGGACTTTCTGTCCTGAGGTGCATGCAGGACTCACAAAATGGCTAAACACAGCTCACATGGCCTGCAACCATTCATTCCCCCTGGGCAAGGGCCCTCTCCACACATCCCAAAGGCAGCAGTGCAGGTAGAGCACGAACCACAGTCTTTTTCTTCTTCAGCACCAAAATTTAGCCAGTTATTTACCTATCTGCTAGCCCACCCATCCACAGCCCACCCCCTTGGACCATAACATCCCAACCTGGGGACACATTTGAGCTGGACAAGACTGTCCCCATGGCCAAGTACCCCCACTGCATCCCAAGCCAAGAAATATCCAGTTTTCCATCCAGAGACAGGCTTTAAGAATGGGGCAAACATATTTCTTTTCAATTTTGAGCTAACAAAATCCTTGCTTTACAGTAGTCAAAACATTTCGTATAAACTTTTCTCCATATTGTGGGGGGGAAGAGAGATGAAAGTAAGCAAATCAGAATAGTTTACTCAGGGAAACACAGAAATTGAATTTGCTAGCACAAAGTCATTTCAACAGAGATCTTCTGTTTGTATTTCCTGGTTTAACTCAGTCTGACAGATCTGGGGCCTAGTTTCCTTGAAGTCAGTCAGATACTTTCACCAATATAGTGAGAATTTGGTTCTCAGATGAAAACAACACAGATTATGTATACAATCAGTCAAAAAATGTGATTTAAGAAGCAGTTTTTCATGAAAAAAATATTGAAAATTGTATTTCAAACACAGACATTAACATCATGAGGGCCTTGGAGGGCTTGGGCAGCTCTAGCTAACAGGCAGAGCATAAGAGGTCCTGTGGAAACAAGGACAATAAATTCCCCAAAATTAGTTTATTTGTTGGCAAAGGCAGCACAATTCCCTTCTGATTTATTTCTACATTGAAAAAGACATTCAGCAGCTTCCCAGCATTAAGACATTTTCACCCCTATGTCCAAAAAGGGCTTAGAGCTACTTATGCCCAGTTACTGTACATTTCCATAACAGTGTGGAGCCTTGGCAGGCTTCTCAAACAGCTGGTGAACCTCAAATCCACCAGAATGTGAGGAATAAAATATTCTTCCTCCCAAATTTCTGAGCAGCTGTTTCTCAGGAAAGACACTGGCCAGCTTTCAATGAATCTGCAAAGCTGCTGGGCAGGAAGGAGACACAATCACTTTAACATTGCTCACAAAGCCAGGGGTGTCTTCACCTCTCTAACATAATTTTAAGAGGGATTATTCCATATCACAGAGACTATTTCCTGAGCTAAGATACACAGGCTTTCTAGAAATGTAATAGAAGTGTCTAAGGAAGTATCTGCTCTCTTCATGCTGTAGTCCCCTCTGTATCTTTTCAATAAATTCACTTTGGGAAACAAGGCTTTTTCACAGACCCATAAGCCTTCCAAATAAGGATGCCATGGAGCTACTGAGATCCTCTGTCCTCTTCCCTGCCTATGCTTACACGGATTCAGCCCTTCCCTGCACTTACAGTGGTGTCCACCATGAGCTGATGATGAGCCACATCAATTCTCATTCAGGGGAAGATATGTACAGCAACAAAAGGATCTGGGTTCTGTTCTGTGGGTGTTTTTTCCCCATTAGGTTGGCCAGATGAAGCAGCTCAGAGGGTGGTCTGACTGTCAGAGCCAGCACAGAGCAACCAGAAGTGCCTGGCTAGGGAAGAGCAGGTACTGCAGCTCCCCTCTCCAGTGCCTGAGAGGTGTTTAGCAACCCAGGTCCTCCACTGTGATGACCCACTTAGAAACCTCACACTCACTTCAACCTGCCCTTCAGGCTATCACTGGACTGGAAACTGTCAAGGTCAGACTTTCCCACCACTTTTTATCTCATTACTATGCCTACCTCTGGTATCTCTTAATTCGAAACCACCCACACACTCAGTTCATGTGACAGCTCCATCCACTAACATACAACAGCTGACATTTCCCCCTCATTTGTTGATTCAGAGGCATGTTTTTGTACACAGCAACACTCCAAAACATCAGACCTAGTTCATGTGGAGAAAAGTCTCTCATGAAGCCCATTGCTTCCCATCAGAAGGTCTCTTTTAGTTAATATGTGCCTGATATGTGCCTGGTACTCATCACTCAAACACAGCTTCAGTAGGTGCCAGAGTAGTGTCCCGATCACTGTCACAGTGTCCAAGGCACCCAGAGCACACACTTCTCACCAAGCCCTTACATGCTGTGCTCTCCCCACTATCCTCACTTACAAGCCAGAACAGAAAGCCATCAAAACCCAACAAACCAACCATAAAAAAAAAAAAATCCCCACAAAACACCGCACTCTAGAACCCCTCCAAGACTTTCTCCTGGCTCTAAAACCAGCAGCAAAGATGCTTGGCTGTATTCTCAGGACCAGCAAAGTGCCTGACAGCCAGTGGCCAAAGGAGAACTGCTGCTGCTGAAGCCAGGCAGCTTTTCCAGCAGGGAGGCTCTGGCACGGTGCACTCCCGTGCTGCCAATTCGCTCACGCTGGCCAGAGCACACACGTGCGCACCAGGACGGTGCAGCACTGCCCCTCCTTCCCAAGGACAGGGACACCAACCAGAGCATGCTCATGCCAAGGAACAGGTTTTGCTGTTCCCTGCACAGCTGCCAGGCTAATGGTGGCTTATTTTCAGGGACAAACTCCAAGACTGCTGCTGCTTCCAAGCCCTGTCACAACAGAACACCAAGCACAGGACCCTGCCAGGTGCTCCAGCTGCCTGCCCTTCTCCAGGAGCTTTTCTATTGCTCTGCATCCCTTCCCCACCACATGCTGGGTCTCACAGGATCACAGTCGTGCCATAGGAAGGCCAGGAAGGTCTTTGGACACTTCTGCAATGCAGTCAGTGTACAACACTCCTGGAGTTCCCTGCCCTGGGTACAGGGGACACCCCTCTCTCTTCGTGCAGGTACAGCCCCTTCCAGTCCACAGCTGGGGGGTTTGGGGTCCTACCTGGGCAGGGCCTTTCCAAGGCCTCTGTGGCCCAGCCTGGAGGGACAGACAGGTAACCTGTAGTGCAGAAGGTTCAGACAGATGGGAAAAAATGGGTAAGTCTCACCCTGAACAACCAGTATGAGGTACATGTGCATCCTGGGCTCTCAGTGTTTGCCACCTCATACAGATCTTCTACCTTCAGACCCCAAATGAGTTTCAGGTTAGTGGAAAGCTTATTTACTTCTGCTGGGTTTGGATCAGACCCCTCCTAGGTAAAAAAACCCAAAAGCTAATGGACATGCAACATACATGGAGCTTCCACTCCTATCAGCAGGTCTCTCTGAGACAACACTATTTTCCACCCATGCATTAAGCCAGTCCAATACTGACATCAGCTCGTTTCCATTGATCCTGATTACATAATAGTGACTTAATTCTCCACAGGATTGAATTTTCCATATGTTTGGATCTTTTGCAGTTGCTACATGGCTTCCTTGCTCCCTGCTGAATTTATAATTTATTACCTCTTTGTCCTGTGCTTAAAAAGTATGGCCTTTGCTGCAAGCAGAAATTGCTACAGAATTTTGTTTGTTTGTTTCCTGATACGTTTATCACATCAATTTCCATCCATCTAAGAGACTTTCATGTCCATACTGCAGTATGGACACCCCTATAGCTTTGAGGATTGCCACTAGTTCTGGAGTAAAGTTACATTTTGTTACAGCATACATTAAGAGTAGCTAGTAATCATTATGACACCCAAGACTTTAGGTAATTTACTGTTATTTATAATTCATAAACATCAATTTTATGAGAACTGAAAGTTGTCCAACAACCCAAGCTGATTGTAAAGGTTCTAGTTTTATGGCTGCAGATGAAAATTCTCACTGCATGTGTCCCACCCAACAGGCAGGAATCTCTGTAAAACTATCATGGTCCCTCAGCAGCTTCACTCAGAAAACACTCAGTACTGCCTCTGGTTCAGTCCTTTGGGCCATTTCCTGGAGGACTGGACCCCACATTTCTCTTTGAGAACATACACATTTCCAGTGCTACTCACAAGAAAACGTTTCTGCTTTAACATTCATGCAATGCCACTGAGTAAAGCCATTAATTTTCACAATTCTCTTTTAAAGCAAAGGCAGTTCTATGCACTCAAGACAGGAGTAAACTGCAGCATGGGAACATCAAAAACACATTTAAAACTATTGTACTCAAAAGACTAGGATTTAGGTGAAAGACATAATTCAAAAGAAGGATCCCTGGGTTGAAGAAGTCTTTTCTGTGGCAGGGGAGCCACTGCCCACAGTGAGACTATTAAAAAAATAAAATTAACCACCTGCTCCTTCACAGAAAGGAACTCCTTCTGCCTTTTCAGGTCTTTGAAAATGGCTGTTAGTTCCTGGAAATGCATCAGCAAAACAATCATCATAATGGCATGTACAAAGGGAAGTTGGAAGAGGAAGAGAAGAATTTGATGACATCTGGCAGCTCTCAGCCCTCTCTGCTGTAGGATGGACAGCAGGTGCCATCCCCCTCCCACACAGCCCAGGATGAAAGCACTGTGACCTTGCTGCTTTCTCCTCGAGGAGGGGACACAATCTTGCAGCCCTGTTCCCCACCTGCCAGAGGTCAGTCCCTCACCTGCACACCCTGCCAGAGGCCAGAGGGGCTGCCCTGGATGCATCCCCAGCAGGAGCAGGGAGCCCTGCCATCGTGGATAGTCCCTGGTGCCTGCCTGCAGCTCAGCCAGTGCCTGGCCAGCACCTTGCTGCCCTCCAGCCACACTCTCAACACTTCTGTTTGCAAGCCTTGAGCTTCAGACCCCTCTCCAAGCACAACCTCTGCTCTCACACTCTCACCAGCCTGACAAATTGCATGGTGACAGTACAGTGGGACAGGCACTGCCTGCTGAGTGCAGGTTGGCTGTGACCCAGAGCCAGCTCTGATTTGGTGACAGCATGGAATGTGGGTAGCTGCATCCTCAGCACATGCCCTAATACAGACACACTGTCTCCAGTTTCACATCACAACACTGGCTGTTCTTTGGCACAAGTGAAAATGGCTTTTTGTTTGCCATGCCAGGCAAGGAAACTATCTGATTCTTCCATTATATACATCCAGTACCAGTAATCTGATGCCCTTGTACATCACACCCATAAGAGTAACAGTACCTTCCTGACCATACAGTAATCCTTAGGAGAACTGAGGCAAGTCACCTCACTGGGAATCTTCTGCGTTTAGATGGGGAGAACACCAGAAGAGGCATGCTCTGGAGGCCATGGGATGAACTAGATGACATAAAAGATCTTTTCCCTCTCTAGGAGGAGGTATGTCACCTCCAAACCTGCATAGCTTGGGCCACCTCACCAGACTCCTATTTTCTAACAGATTCTGTGACCAGGGCTACAAGACAAACCAGGTGAGTCCTACTGCCAGGCATCACTGAAGGACCCGCACATCTTCAGCATCCCAAGCGAGCCCACTTGACAGAGCTTTGCTACCCAATAGACTGGTTCCCTGCTCCAGCACGCTGTGCCTGCTCCCATTGCTGTCCAGGCTGCCAAGCCAAGCCAAGCCAGCAGAGAAATAACCTTGTGAAAAGTCAGGAGCTGTCTGCTGGTGAGAAGGAGAACTAATGCCAGGGATGGTGCAGGCAAGGAGGTGGGATCATGAGACTGAGGGGAAATGAACTCCTCAGCCTTGCCAGAAACAAACTGTTAGTAGCAGGATACTTCACAAGGCAACTGTGCCAAAGAAGCCCCCACCACCTCCTGCATGCAGCCACCAAAAGGAACCAAGAAACGTTCTTCAGGTAGATACTCATTTATTCTTAGCCTACATAGACAGTGGCACAGAACAAAACGAAGGTCAGGTGCTGGATGTGGAATAAAGCTGCAGAAATAATGAGCACCAGTGACACTTTCCTTCCACACTGGGGACTGCCAACAGCCCGTTGTGTGGAGCCAGATGCATTTCACCACATCCCCAGGACACTGGCCACGCCACACGGCTCTGGTTCCACGCACACGAGTGCAGCAGGCGCAGGGACCGAGCCGCGCTCCAGCTGTGTTTGTTTGGCCAGCTGCAGTGCCACAAAACACAGCTGCATTGATTGGGGCCGGTCACCTGGCTCCAGATAAAAGCAGCTCAGTAGCAGGAATCTGGCCATCACTGCTCCATGCAACTGGAGGCGGCCCAGTGACCGAGCAGGGCCTGACTGCGGCCACCTTCTGATCCAGAGTGCTGTGAGAGGTGACAAAGGGGATGATGCATCGAGGCAGGGTGAACAGCGGGCAGCAGAGATGGATTATGGAGCCTGACTTCAGGCCAGGAGATCCCAGTTTTCATCCTGGCCCCACCTCTGACTTGAGCTGCGCTGCAGGAAGTCTTTCCCCTTCCTGCTTTGTCCGCATTGCTCATTATTCCTATCTCAACAGGAATGATCTTACCCCACCCCCAGTTCTTTCTGACTTGAGGAAAACTCTTGGCAACCAGTATCAGAAATGTTTCTTTTTTTCTCTTTTCAGAAAAGCCTCCACACTTCATTTGAGATGTTTATGGTTTTCATTTTCACATAATATATGCTATGACTGACGTGTCAAAGCCATCATAGCCTAAATCTTCGGGTTTTATTTCTAAACTCACTATAAAGAATTGTTCCCTGCTACTGACTGAGTCATCTCCGCTAGATCAAAGCTTGTCCTGCTCAAACTGAAACAAAACAGTTAGATATTTGACTCTTTCATCTAGAAGCCAGTTCTGTCTGTGCTAAGCAGCAACTCCCTTTCCATATTCAAAATGGAACATTTTCCTTCCTTCTGTCAGTATGATGGCAGAGCAGTCCTGCACATTTGTGAATAACCAACAAAAAGCAACTGTATGAATGAGGAAAGGAAATTCTACAATCAACGGGTGAAACAAAATTTGAAATTCCATCCCAGAATCTAGGATAAGCAAGCATTCCCAGGAGCACACTTTTCATCAGCACCTGGAGAGGCTTCAGCCTAGAGGATCAGAGAAGGTGAAGATGTCCTTGCTGAAGTGTCCACAGATGATTTGGCTGCATTTTCATAAAGCGTGTCTCCAGTGTGGTAGAATCTCCTCATCTTTCATGGTCCAAATAACTAACACAGTCCAGACCCTGGTGTGGAGCAAGGGTCAGCCACGTCACTGCTATTAGCATCTGGAACTGTGAGCATGTCTGCTTGGCTAAGGAGTTGTCAGCTCTACATCCCTGCTCTATCACAAATCAGCTTTTATTATATTAAATTCAAAGGCATCTTTATCGATTGCACCAGAAATACAGGTAAGTAATGTATCAACAAAAATTGGTAAAACTTGTAGTCAAGCCAGTGTAAATCTTAGACTCAGTCTGATCCTTGTGGTCAGTCCATTGACAATGCTGGAATGACACCAGGAATTAATTTGGCCCTTCCCACCTCATCTAAATGTGGGCCAGCAGACATCCATGTTTATCAGGAAAAACAAGAACATATGCTGCAAACAGAGCATTTCCAACAAAAACCTCAATCCTGCATGGGAACAGAAGCAAACTGCAAAGATTTCATAGCTATTCAGGAGTGTCAGTGTGAGGTTCTCCGATCAGAGTTAAAAGTTAGAAGAATACCTTAAAGAAAGCATTGGAGCTCATCCAGACCTACACATTTCTTACCGGAGATGCCGAGCAGCCAAAGGTGTAGGAACGTGTGATCTGGAGATGGTACTCAACAGTCCATGGCTCTTATCCTGGCTTTGGGGCAATGCCAGTTTCAAAGGGACAGCCAACAGCCTACCTTAACTGCTAGGACAGTCCATTTAAACCCCTGCACAGCACTGCTTATGACCTTCAATGTCACTCACACAAGCACCATTCTCTGTGCTCAACACCCAGCCATGCTCCTCTCAGTCCCCATGGCTTTACCATTCCTGTGGGAGCTGTAGCCAACCTCCACAAGAATAAAAGACTGACCACAGCTGAAATGGTATCAGCAGCAAATGAAAAAAGCCCCAGCATATAAGCCTAAGGGATGTCATTATTTAGGCCAAAGAATTGAAGGAAGGCTGACGTAGCCAGCCCAAAGAAACACGAATGTGAAATCCCGTGCAGTTTAACACAGATTTCCAGCCAGACTCAAACCTTGCCTCTGGGTGCTGCCCCTGCAACTCAGGCCGTGCTCTGGTTGGGCTGGACTCGGCAGGGGTCAAATGTCTGGATGAACGTGCCCTCCTTTCCTGCAGCACTCCAGGTTTTTCAACATCAACATCGCCCAAAGCTTGCTGCCTTTATTTCTAAGTAGTATAATAAAACTGTCACTGATCTTTTGGTTTAAGAGCTCTAGTGAACTATCAGAATTAAAAATAAATCATTCTGTTTCGGGGAATGCTGAGCCTCCTGGGTCTAGAAAGCATTTGTTTCTCTTCTCAGCCAGACGTGGGAATTCAGCCTTTAGGATAAAGTATGGGAATTTTGACTGCCATTTCACTTCCCCCAACTCTGCCAACTCCCACTTCAATTTCCAGAAATAGATCTCTTCTACATGCAGAGAGCATCTGTTTGAAGAACCTGAGAGGAAAACTATGCTCGCTGAAGTTAACTAGTGCAGGCTGCCAACAGGCACAACAGGCACAGGCTTCGAGCAACTGCACCCTCACCCAGGTCTGCTCTGCTTCACACACTGCCAGTTTACACTGGCTCAGTACAGACCAGTGTAACCCATATAAACAGATTCAACCACTATTTTGGCATATACAGGTGATTAAAGCAGCAGCCCACTGAGCTGAAAGTGTGACAAGCTACCACAATCCAAGTGCTCAGACAACAGGCCACATCAGCAGTGTCTCCAGAGCTGTGGATCACGGTCAGAGACAGAATTACAGTTCAATATCCCAAAAATCAAGAGTGTATGTTGGCATAATGAATATACTTCATGACTGATTTACTAGTGAATTTTCCTAGAACCAGACCTTGGAGTTCACACAGACTCAAACGAAAGCCAAACCACACTTGGAGCATTGATAATTTTCTGTCACGCTTTAACCAGTTACAAGGTCTGTACAGAACTGCATTAGGGCAGCCAGCACCAAACAAGTCAATAATTCCTTTCAACACCTGGAAGACAACCTAGCTTCCAAGAAGCATCATCTCATGAGGGGGACACTTTCAAAGCTCTAGCTATAGAAAGTTAAACTGATGTGGCACATAGGCAACTAGATAATATCATCAGCTAGCATTGCTCATTAGAGAAAGGTGAGAGACTCTGTGCATGGTACGTGTGTGCATACTGTAACATGCCTAGAAGAGAGAAAATGGAATAAAGCTGAAACAGTAATGAAAACCTGTGTTTATATAAAATAATACCATGCTTAACTCAAGAGTAAATCATTTACAAGAGTTGCTTTGCTAAACAGTTTGGTAGCTGACTTCTGCTGAAACAAGACAGGCCCTTGCTAGAAGAAAATGATTCTTAACTGCTCAGTGTTACGATTAATTAAGTCACAGACAGAATCCAGTAACACCTGATCAGGACCATCATGAGAAGTTTAGTCCTCATGTCTTCCCTCAGCTTTCTCACGGCCTGGCCAAAGGAGGTGTCACTGGGTGAACTGGTGGGTGAAGGGTAAAGAAGCTGCTCTGCAGACATGACTGACTTGTTCCAGAGGTCACTGGCTTTTAGGTCACTGTGACTCTGCACAGGCTGAGCATCACCAACAACCACGTCCAGCTCTGACACTGCTGCTCAGAGAAGCAAGACACAAGTAAGTGTGGAGCACAAGCACTGGCATGGGAGAAAACCAACACCACCCCAAACTGTCACATGCACATTTCACTGGTGACTGCCCAGCTCTGGGGCACTTGTGACCATCTTCCAACAAGACAGGTGAGGTGGCTGAACTCCAAAAGTACCTGCAGGCCCAGTACTGGCTACACCTAGAGCCCCAGGCACCAAGGGCAACGTGCCCCAGATGAGGTAAACAACCCACATGGACTGAAAAAATCCAGGAGAAAAAGCACGTAGCCACCATGCTGCCCAGCAGATCCCTGACCCCCTGCAGCAGTGGATAGTGAAGCCAGAGCCACCCTGCCCAGTGTGCCCCCAGCTGTCTGTGACCTCAGGCTTGGGGAGGAGGGCTCCTGACCCTGACAGGAAGCAGTCAGGCTTGCCTGCCTTTGCCTGGGAGCTCCACGCAGACCGAGCTTAGACAACTTCACACACAGCTCATCTCTTAGCAAAGAGAACTGCCTCCATCCATGGGCATGTGTACTGAATCATAACAGGGACCAAAACCCTGGCTGTGGTTGGGTGATAGGAGTGCACATCCCACCCCTCTGCTCAGGTAACCACAGCGAGGTAAAGGCAGCTCAGCTGCTTTGCTAACTGAACTCAGTCAGTCAGAGTGCTCTCTTCTTCTTTATCACATTTCAGCAGCTACCAAGATCAGGCAATCCTTTAGCAGATGTGGAACTGTACACTACAATCCCAGCTCTGCCTGATTCTGCATTCCCCAGAGCCAGGGAGAAGTCTGAAAAGTACGACAATAAAAACAGCAGGCATTCCCACCATTCAAGACTACGTGGCACATATTTAGAGACTGCAGTAGAACACAAAAGATCCTTGGAGATACTGGATTTATACAAAGGAGACAGGATGTGCTCCCCAGCCAAGCAGCCTGGATGAAGCTGCTGATGGCATGGACGGAGCAGACAGCCTCCAGCTGTCACAATTCACTGCACAAGTCTGGGCTGGCCACATCGCCACTTTTAAAGTCAGCCCCAATTTCCAGATTTTTGATCTTTTGCTACCATAAATGTTCGCCCCCTAACTGCTGCAACCATGTACCTATTACCAGCAGGCACCAGGAAGTGTCTCTGCATTCTACTGATTTCAGCCCATTCACAGTGGGACCATCAGGAGTCAGAGCTGTTTGGCACTTGCACTGTCTGAACAAATACACGGGTTCCTTCCAGAGATGACAAACTGACATGTCTGACAGCTACTGGAAGGCTGTGGGGCTGCAGCTGGCTTGGTTGCATTCCTCAGCAGAAGAAAGCCCCAAATTTCACACACACTTTTGGAGGACTTTCAGCAAAAGCCACTTGTGACATCATGTAACCTTGTGCATCTCAGATTCTTTGTGAGCCTGCTCTTTCTTCCTAGCCTTAATAGTTGCCATAGTTTGCAGTGACAAATAGCAGTGATGAGATCTGCAGAGCGACTTTGGATCAGAGATCTCTCTGCAGATACCTTATCTCATCTCACAGGAGCTGCACACATGCTTCCCCTCACCACCTGCCTGGGCTGGCTGCCTCGGAACACATGCAGGCTGCAGGACACAGATCCCCTCCTTGCAGCAGACCAAGAGCTGCTCCCCATCTCACTCAGTCCAAGAGGGAATGGCTCCAGCCCCAACTTGAGCATGAACTATAAGAATCTCCTGCCTCAGACCCATCTCTTTAAAAGCTGCCAAAGTGTCATGCAAATTTCTTCAAAGAGCATCCCAACTGCTTAGCTGCCCACCTCTACACCCCAAACTCAGTGCCAGCTCTGGAAAGCCTCATTAATTATTAGCAAGGTTGGGAATCTAAAGATAGTTTTTAAAAGATGTAATCTCCTACAGCACTAAAGGAAGTAAAAAACCCACATGCATCACACCAGTGCTGGGGATAGCTACTGCTCCTGGTTATCTCTGGATGATATTCCTGCACTCGGAAACAAGAAGCCCACAGGCTAAACTGCCAGCTAAAACTTGTGAATCCCTATTTCCCAGGCTTTTTGTAAGCTTTGTGCTATACTTTTATCCTAAGCAGATCTGAAGGGTAAAAAAGAAACAAAAAAAAAAAGAAAACTGAAAAAAAGACATCAGAATATCTTTATGCAACACAGAGCACAGTCCACCCAAGGAGGGGAAATACTTTTATTAAATTGCAAGGGGCCAAGTCTGTATGTTACACGGGAGTTTAAGTCTGATCCCATAATTCTGAGATATTTACTTCCAGACAGAGCTGTTTACAACCAAAGACAATGTTGCCATGCTCCAAACCACCCTCAGGCTTGCTTTCTATGGAATTCTACCCATGGAGAAAGCAACAGGTCAGAGGTGGGGTGGAGGGGAAATGTATTTTAGCAAGTCCCGGCTCTCGTCCTTCGAATCTGAGACCAACCCAGCGCATTTCCCTCCCCAGCCCTGATACAGCACAGGCCCTCCGGATGGGCACACAGTCCCTCCTGGGGCAGGAACTGCCCCGCTCCCACCTCCTCGAGCAAGGGCTGCCCTCCCAGCCTGGCCCAGCAGCCCCAAGCCAAACCACTCTGGGTGGCTCCAGGTCTGGTGGTTCCCTGTCCAGCCGTGGCCGGAGCGAGGAGCCGGGTTAGGAGCAAAGGCTCAGCCCCATGGAAGGGGCACGGGCAGGCACAGCGCCAGCACCGCTGAGCTCCGCACAGGGCTCGGCTCCTCTGGCCACCCTTAGCAACTCCTGTTTGTTTTGGAGGCTTTCCCCTCCTAAAGCTCTGCTCTCTGGCTTCAAGTAAGTTTAGTAATTTTATTAAAAAAAAAAAAACAAAAAAAACCCCAAACAACTTTAGGTACCAGGAGTTTGTTTGCTTCCTACCAAACACTTGTAAAAGGATTTTTCTTTTGTGAGTTTCTACAGTCATTCCTCCAGTTCACACAAGGTTTTTAGCCATGCACTGTAGCACACAGCAAGAAGTTCCCAAATTTAACCCCTCTTCTTCACTGTGTAGCATAGCTCTTACAATGGAAATGCCTTCTCTCACCTACTGCCAGGGAATTCGCCTGTTCACTGACACTTCTTCCCTATTCACCACCAAACCAGCACCAAATAGGCAGCTCCAGCCCAGAAAGCGGCCGTATCAACACCTGCACCAGCAGCTCCTCAGAGCAAGGCTCTGTCAGACACATCTATGACCCACAGAGCTGTGCTGACAGCCTGCAGCACAGACTGGACCAGTCTGTCTTGTCTGTTGACCCAAAAGAAAAGCACAAATGACTCAACTTCCAAGATGAAGTAAACAATAATATGCAGGTCATCAAACTGGCTGTGTGACTGTAGGATTCCAATTCACTTGTGGGGTCTGGATCTGTGCTTCAGACAGACAGACAGAGAGGAACAGAGACAGCTTCAGAGAGGAACACCTATGCCCTGGGTGCACATGCTCTGCATCCCCTTTGATGATCCGTGCACCTCTTATTTTTGGTTCCCCAAGATGTCCCCTACAGCTCTGGGCTCTCTAGTTGCTATTGCCTGAAGATGCACTTCCCTGCCTTAGATGAATCCTGCCTCTCCAGAGGGTACAGCAAATTAGAGTTTACAAAGACTTCTGAAGAGAACAACATCCCTAATTTCCCTTGATCCAGGCAGGATGGGTGCAAGGACAGCATTAGCCATTAGTTAGGGAGCTTGGCATCCAGGTCCTGAATTTACCATTAAATCTTCAGGCATTCAGTCAAGTCACTAAATCCTCCTCCATATGTGCTGTATGTTGGGATGGGAACACTGAGGAGCAAGTATGCAGCTGAGCAGGTGTCCAGAATTCAGATTAAAAAGCCTGTGTTGCTTTGGTGCACAGCCCTGCACAGCCTGGGTAACATGAGCTGCCCAGTTCCCTGCTTGCCCCCAGCCCATCGCTGCTGCTGGGAGCTAGAGGAGCCAGCCATGCTCCAGAATAAAGCAGTACAAGCATTTTTGCATAGACACTCCCTGTGTTCCTGGCTGTGGGCGTTCAATGAAAGCCATCAGTGAAAACCCAGGAACAATAAACTCATTCAGGCAGTGTCTCCAGTCCCCAGCAGGGCACGCAGGGCCTGCTGCGAGGAGAGGTGAAGGTGTGGGGAGGAGGGGGAACGAGACTTGCTTACACACAAAGGTAAAGGAAGGGCTCATGCCCTGTCTGGAGCATTCCAAAAGCAGATGCCCAAAGGCTCAGAGCTTTTGAACTAGCTTTTATCCTCTTTTTTTTTCTTCTTTTAGGAAGAAAGCTTCTCACCTGGCTTTAGGAGCAGGGCTCGTGGCAATTTTGGTAGTGACACAGATGGGGCACAGACCCCAGAGCAGCAGGGCTACAGGGGTACTGCTCCCCCTGCCCTCACTCTCAAGAGATGGAGCCAGCCCCAGTGGTCATTTCAGGGGTAGCAAAAGGAGCACCCCAAACCTGGCAGCTACGTGCACACATCCCAAGAGCCATGCCTGCTTATGAAATGGGGCTGAAGCCAGCATCCTGACAGCCCATCTGCAGAGAGCCTGTCCTGGTGTGGAGAGAACTGGAGAGCCCTGTGTGTGCTTAACACAACTCAGAGCATCCTCATGTGCCTTGTTTACACAAGAAGTGCAGCTGTGCTAGAAGAGACAGAAGTACTGTACTGGCACAGGTGACCGTGTGGGATGGCTTGGAAGGGTGGGCATGGCAGATGTTTGAGACAGGCTGTGGTTTCATGTCCTCAATCCCTGCAGAGTAAATAACTGCACTCCTGCTGCTCATTCCCCAACCAAGACCGTTCTATTCTCCAAAACCAACCAGGGCTTCTCTCACATAAGTGAGAGTTACTGTGTATGTTCTGAGGTTATGCATGGCACTAATTTTCATCTGCGTTTAAAAGAAAGCTCAGCCCGGCAGCTGAAAGTTGTACTGGATTTGGCACGGAGCAGCACATTGCCCTGCTTTCTCCAGTTGCCACACCAAGACAGTGAGTTAAACACAACAGCTGTGTGGACAATCAGCTGAGGAGAAACCACATATGTCTGCATAGAGCCCAGATCTTGCTCATATGAATCAATCAATTTCCAACTCTGATTATTATAAAGGGCCTCAAATTGCTACCAGGGCTCATGTCTTTCATTCACATCTCCACTTTGCAGTCTAACCCCAAGCATGCCCCTTTGTATGTGCAAGAACATGTGGAAAAGAACACGTGCCCTAGTCCTAAACAGACCCACCCCCCTTCCCCTCCCAGTTAAAACATGTTAACTTAGCAACCAAACACTTCTTTCTACCAAGTCACTGTTTTACTCCTTATCAACACTAACCTGTTGCCTCCTGTTAAGAAGACAACCTCTCTTCCATGGGCAAACAATGTTCATCTCCTTGGGGGAGCACTGCAAACACTTCAAGGACTCTCTGATAACAAATGTGAAGCTTGAATCTTTGCTCAACAGAGATAGTAAAACACGAATGCTAAACACTTCTCTTTGAAGAACTGGGCTGGAAGTCGCTCTGATTTCCATTACAGACCTCTAAAACATTAAAAATGCAGTAATAATCTTAAAAACCTCTCCAGGCTCACTTCACTTGACATTTTAGACTATGAGCATAGGGCTGCATCAGCCGTGACTGCAGTGACAAGGGTGTCAGTCTGAGAGAACTTGACAGAGATGGTGGGTAAATAAAGGCAGGTAAATCAACACATCCCTCACCAGTAACAGTGCTCTCAGCCCCTCTTCCCCTCCCAGAGTCTGCAGATGGTTGGTCACAGACCAGCCAGCCATATATGAGAAGCATGGTAAGGAGCAGGCAAGAAGCCATAACGTGCATAGAACAGGGAGCACAAGTTGGGACAGTTGCCATATTCAAAGGCAAAACGCATGGGAAGGGGGTGAGAGAGCACTTGAGGGAAACAAACGAGGAACAAGAGACCAGCAGCTCTGTCCTTGTCACTACACAGAAGTGGGTACAGTGACCACCCTCGGTCACACCTGCTCTCTGCAGGTCTCCCTCTTGTCCCCGTGGGCTGTTGGGTCTGTTGCTCTCTATGCCTCACACACACTTCCTAATCACAGGGAGAAGGTGCCTTTTTAAACAGCATCTTCACCAACAGCGGACAATCTTTAGGGAAGCCTGGCAGAAAGAAAACAAACCCTACTGCACATCAGGATGATTATACTTCAGAGCTTCAACAGCCCAAGAGAAGTCAAGGGGCAGTGTCTTCCTAAGCAGCTGGCCTTGCAACCTCATTTGCAGTGGCTGGGAAAGGAAACCCATTCCCAGGAGAGTTTCACAATCCCTCCATCACTTCCCACCATGCGAATCCAACAGCCCAAGCTCTTCCCACTCCGCTGGTGCCACCTGCCAGCCACCAGCCCCAGCCTCTCACCCCACCTGGCTCTGCATGATCCACCCAACCAGATTCCTGTGGCTGCTTCACCTGCCATTGAAACCCGAGAGACACCTCTTGCACGTGCCAGCTTAGAGTCTGCATTAGTGCACATCCCTGCCCACGTTTAAAGGAAAGAAATACTGCTGTTTGCTGATGCTTGTAAACTTAATTTCGTAAGTAATAAGACAGATCCTGTAGTCAAATTCCTTTTCCCAGAACACCAATTCATTGCTCAACAGCCCTCTTTGAGTCCATCCGTCTCTATCATTACAGGATTTCCCTGCACAAGCACTCTGCCTGGCTGGTGAAAAGGATGAAGACTTCCCATAGCAAGGCATCAACAACCTATCCCCACCACGACGAGCACATATCCCCCGTGCTTATTCATAAAAACCCACTTGTCTGCCTTCTCCACCTGCTCCTCAAGGCTCCCGACTCCCGCACCTCACCAGCCCCAGGTGAGTCCTCAGTCACCTCCCACACTGGGGACACCTCGCAGGCAGTGCCCCAGCTGTGCCATCCCCCGCGGCTGCCCCGCAGGGCTGGCGGTGCCTCATTACCACCCCCGCTCCCACTCCCGTCAGCAGCAGCACAAAAAGCACTGGCAGCGGTCCGCGATCAGTTGCGCTCGCTATTTATTCACCACACATGTGCAGAACATCCCCGCTGCTCTAAGGGAGCAGTGTGCATATTTAAAAAGACAATATACAAAACATAGCTGAATCTTAATGAATCTACTGCTTTGCTACTGGAACTGAACGGAATTGTGCAGACCCTGCCAGGATGGGGTAAAAAAAAAAACAAAAAACAACAACTACACAGTATTTGACTTGTAATATAATCCTTAAGATCGCTTTTGCAGTGTGTTATTATTGTGCTTATCAGGCCTGTAAAGCATCAATTGTAAGGAGGAAAAGGATCAAAATGCAACAGGCAGCACAGTGCCAGTCCTGTCAGAATGCTAAAGTATTGCACAGTGAAAAAAACACACAATCCTGGCAAAAGTTAACTTCACACAATATGATGCCTGAACATATGGAGTCCTCTCCAAAGCAGGATTAGAGAATGAGAGCTATTAGCTAAAATGCATCTACTGAGGTCTAGGCAAACCTTTCTGGTTTGACAGCAATAAGTACAAATGGGGTCTGGCAGGAATACATTTGTTAAGTACCAAGTTCCCCACTTAAATGTTCGAGCTCCATGAGGAGGACAGCAGTTATCAGGAGAGATACATTCCCTCTCACAGGTAAAAATTTACCCCAGACTTACTCCGTGCTACACAAGTGCTGGATCCACCTCCGGCAGGAGAGGTTTCTACCCACCAGCCGGAGCAGAAATCAGAGTACCCGCCCACATCCGAGTGCCCCGCGCCCGGGCACCTCATCCCACCGCCTCCCTCCTCAGCTGGCAAGGAGAGCTCGTGTTTGAAAAGTGTCCAGGAGCGTCCATAGCAGCACGGACCTGAGAAGTGCCAGTCTCGGTGTTCATGACCAAGCAGCATCACACAGGAAGCGCCAGAGCCATTGATTGAGAGGAAATAAATGGGCTGAGGGTGACAGCCAGCTAGGATGAGACCTGCCAGGGAGAAAGCTGGGAGCTGCTCACCTACCCCTCTCCCTAACCACCAAAACTATTTGCGTCTAGAAAACAGGACACTCAATGTTGTGCCTGTTCAGCCTGGCAGGGTGGGAAATCCACGGAGATGGGCGGTTTAGGACGAAAGACAGAGCGGGCAATGTCAGACAATTGAGCGGCTGCAGAAAACGCAACAAGACGCTGCTTTTAAGTGGTAAAAAAAGGTCCCGATCTCTGGATCGGGTAAAACATGAAATTTCCCCACATCTCTCTCTTTCTCCTTCCCTTCCTACTCAGTACCCGGGGCAGGTACGCAGGGACTTCACATCTCCGGGTGGGACCTGCCCGCGCTGCCCCGCACCTTCCCCATCGCTCCGGCCCCGCTCACGGGCACCGCTTCCCCTCCATCCCCGAGCCGATCCCGGCCCCACTCGCGGAGATCGCCTTCCCCGGGAGCCAGTTCTCGTCCCCACTATCCGTTCCCCTTCTCCGCGGAGCTGGACCCCCGCCCTCCCCGCCCGGTCCCACTCCCGGGACAACCCCTCCCGGCCCCAGGAGCTGGGCTCGAGCCCCACTCGCCGGGACCCCCTTCCCCGCAGCTGATCCCGGTCCCACTCTCGGGAAACACCGCTTCGGGAGCTGCCCCCGCATCCCACCGCCGCCTTCCCACGCGTGCGGACGGCACTCCCCAGGGGCCCGTGTCAGCGGGTCTGTCACCCCGCAAAGACCACCCGCCCCAACGCCGCCCCCGCGGCTCCCCAGTGCCCGCCCGGCGGTCCCCGAGCGGGGCTGCGGCGGGACACGGACACGCGTGATGCCCCGCTCACCTCACCTTTGTATTTCTCCATGGCGATGAGCGGGGCCGCAGCCCAGCGACTGCCGAGGACTCCGGGACACGACGCTGCCCGCAGCCGGCTCCGCTCCGCAGCCTGTGATCCCAGCAGCGCCGGCTCCCCCGGCCGGCCCGGGCCGCCCCGCCCCGGAGCCGCGGAGCTGGCCGGGATCGGCGCCCCGGGCTGCGAGCGGGACCTGGCTCGGCGATGGGGAGCTGGGAGCGGACCCTCCCCGCGGGCGTGGGGCCTCTCGACGGCCGATCCCCGGGGAGAAGCGCCGGGCTGGAGCCGGGGGCGGGAGAGGAAGGCGCCGGGGGGATGAGGCTGTGGGACGGCTCCTGGGGCTCCTCGGGGGTGCCCCGTGTTTGGGATGGTGACCTCTGACTGCAGCGGGGCTTTGGGCACGTTCAGAGAACGGCCGTGGTTATCCCGGGATAGCTGTATGTGGTCCCGGTGCTGTGAGCCCAGGTGGGAGCCTTCCAGAGACCCACCTTCTCCCTGCTCTTGGTGAGTTGGGTTCTCCTTCTAGCCCGGTGTAGCTGTATTCCGGAGCCACTGAATTTGCACTCTTCTTTCCAGTGATTTCGGTGAGGCTTCTTGATAGGACCGGGCTCCTGGACAGAACCAGTCTCACAGGAGTGTGTTCCTCTCCTTGAGTCCCAGTGACATTTTTGCCTGACTTCTGCCACGGCAGCCAGAACTATCATGTCCAAAGTGCACAAATAATAACACATGGAGAAGTGGGCATCCAGTCTGACCTCAGGCTAAAGTTTTGGAGACACTACAGGGATTTAACGTTTATATCAATATTGAGAGCATTGAAAGTAACAGTAGGCAAAGAGTATGAGGGTTATAGGGGAAATATTATCTTCAAAATTAACATTGGTGTGGGGACAAGGGAGCCATACCTGCCTATTACAGGTTCTTTATAGCAAGAGGTGAAGGTGAGTGCCTGACCTGGGTGTGCAGGTGGAAAAATATCCAACCTTAAACCTAGAAAATGAACCGCTCTCCGTGGGACCTGTTAGACAAAGCCAACAGAAGGCTCACAGAATGCGTATTTCCCAGTTTTTGGACCTCTCAGCCCACAATCCATTAACATCCATGGTCGGAGGTAGCCTGGGAAACTGCTGTTTGTGTAGAAAAACCCCAATCCTCCATCATATGGCCCTCCTTACATTTTTGGGAAATAGCCATGAGCAGGTTCTCTTGGCTCATGTGGAAGGCAAGCAGCCGGGCTGGAAGAGCACTGTCCTGACATTCGTTGGGTCCCTGTGTGTCCCTCCTGTCCCCACCTTCCCAGGCAGTGCTTGCCAGGGGTGACACCTCTCAGAGGATCTCTGTGGAACCAGAAAGTGACCTGTGCCACGTGGGAACTCTCCATGGGAGAACAAGGTTGGATAAGGAGCTATTGCCTCTCAAGGAAGCTGAGGCTGGAGCATCTTTCACCTCTTGCCAGTGCATACCCACTACACAAAGAGACAGGCAAGCTAGGTGCCTGAACCATCAAATTCAGCAAGCAGATAGCAGTCTGCAGTGCCTGGAGAAAAATAAATACACCTGCCATGTAGGAGTATGTCTCTTAGAGCTCTTCCCAGCTGCTTCTTGGTTCTAGCTTTCAAAATCTAGCAAGGTAGGCCTTGGTCTTGCAAACCTTAGGGGTGTGCCTTTATCTTGAAGCAGGTGAGCAGGCATTCTGAACTGAGCAAGGCTAATTAAGGATAATACCAGTTACACAAACTAATTAAAGATGGTTTGAAAGATCAAAACATCAGATACCTGCGATTCCTGTCTTCAGGACCCAGAGCCTTTACATTCCCTGCTTGTCCCTTCCTTCTCCTCCCATGATAAGGATGCTCTGGAATTCCAGGACTGCTGGTCAGGCCCATGGCAATTGCTGGACAGGTGGCAATGGGACAAATGGTAATGCCAGAGGAATACAAGTTCTTCCTGTTTGCCCCCCTTCCTCTTGCAGTAGGAAGTACCTGAAATACTTTGGAGTATTCTTTTTCAAACTGGCTATTGTGCTCTGGGTTTTAATAAAACTGGGAAATACTCAGACCTTGCTTGGCATGAGGAATTAATGTTCCCAGTGCTGGTGCTGAAATCTAGGTGTTTGCCACTGTGCTCAGGTACAGCAAACATTTGCAAACTGGTTTTCCTGGTGGAGCTTCTTGGAGCCAATAAAATAACAGCCATCTACCTGCACACCCATGTATTCTTTGCCTTTTCCCTTCTTATTATTAGTGATGCTTATTAATGATGATGATTAGTATTATTAATTATGACTCAGGTGTGAAAAGCCTGGAGGGCCAAGCTCATCTTGTTTAATTCCTTTTTTATGCAGCTGACATCCTGTCCTTCAGTGCAGAGGTTCATACTATAGTTGACATGTTTTAATCCTTTTTTCCCCTGCATATTCATGCTGTATTGATAGGCAGTCTGGCTGCTAGTGAAGCTGGGACTTTTGGCTAAAGTTTTCCTGTACCATGCTGTGGTTTCAACTGATGTCATTCTGCTTCTCTGGACTTACTGCCTTTAAACTCTTTTGCTTCCTGTGTAACAGAACAGGAGTCAAGAATAAATTTAGAAGCCTAAATGACATCTATTAACAATTACAATGATTTGCTATATACCTTGTGCAGTAGCATAATCCTGATCCTCTCTTTTCTCCCCCGGCAATGCTAAACACTTTTCCTTTTTCCCTAAGTAGACTAAGCAGGTGTGCATTGTTTCATTAATATTTTTGATTAGTATTATTGATTGTTTCACCTACCTTTTGCACCAGCAAAGTTTTTAATGTCTGTATTTGTCTAAATTCTTGCTATGAATTTCTCCTCTTTGCTTGCATTTATTTTGCTTTTCCCCTGGTTTAAGCATGACTCAAAGTGTGGTGAAAGTTTCTGACCTCTCCGTGGTGAAAGCCAGAGGGAACCCTGCCATGAGAACTTGTGTGCAGGTGCCCTCCACTGACTTCAGGGGAGTTGGGCTTGATGGAGACTGTCAGGAAGAACCACACCTGACCTGGATAATGCAGAGCTGCTCTCTGGAATATTTTCTCCCAGATATTCTCATTCTAGCTGCAGCAGTCCCTACTGGCCAGACTTCTTCCTTCTTCAGGGAAGCCACCTGGCAGAACAGAAGCTAGAAGTTTCCTCCACACCTGAACTGTGTCTGTTGTTTCACAAGGCTTTCCTTTCTCTCTTTCCTTTTTCTTTCTCTTATCAAGGCTGTAAAAACCTAGTTCAGGAGTTAATTCAGCCAAACCAAGTGCAGTCAGAGATAAAGTTAACTGGGTTTTGTTCAGCTCCTGAAAGATGGGAAGTTGTGTCAAATACTCATCTGCCTTGTACAGGCACCTGGAGGACAGACAGAAGAATCAGATGGCTTGGCAGACTGGGGTTAGTAGGGAGATCTGCTCGGAGTAGTGGTGTTGCCCTTGTGTCCTCTTTCCTTCTGAACATCATCTCGGGTACCTACTTAGATAAGGGTGTGGTATCTCTGGACAGTTGTGGTCAAGCAGACATAAAACTTTTTCAGACAGATTTAAGGAGAGGTGGGTTTTGTAGCAGACCTGAGCTGAGCTTAAAGCTGAGGCGTGTCCTGGAAAATGCCAAGAAATGAGGAAGCCAAAGACTTCTTCACTTTGGGGTCCCTGTCTGCTGTGCTGGGCTGTAATGCTGACAATAATCTGAGGTGGGATAATTCCTTTTGTCTATCTGTGGGTCCCTCTGAACAGCAAGAAAGCCTGGGGCCCTAGGGACATCTGAGCCAGCAAAACAACATTGCTGTCTCTGACAGGGAGAAGTCTGTCCTCGCCCTGCTTCTGGCTGAATGATCTCTCTCCTCCTAGTGTCATTTCACAGTTTTTGGACCAACTTCCACATTGAAATGACAGAAAACTAAAATGACATATTCTTCTGCCACCTGACACCTTAGTTGGGTTGCAGTAGAGCCAGGCAGGATTGGCACAGTACCAGGTAAATGGCAAACACCTGCAGCTGGGTGGAAGGAGGAGACCACTGAGCAGGTGGGAAAACACAGCTGGGACTGGATAAGAACAATCATCAGTCACAGCTCAGCTGTCTCCTTGAAAGTCCCCCCGATCTTCTTTCTGGGTGAGAGTTCAGGATGTTTATGGAGCTCTTATCAATGTCTTTGAATGCTGATCTGCTGAATCCCACTGGTCTTCCAGATTTTCTGATTTAAGGGATGAAGGGAATAGTTGGCTTTGGGAATTTGAATGGAGTCCTCTGCTTATTCCCTAAGGAGGTCTAAATAGCTGGACTCTGCCAGCTGCCCTGATTCATGTGATCAAACACTCTGCATCCCATGCTGAAACTCTGAGCCACCCTGGGAACACAATTTTCTGTGAGGGGCTGTGATAAATGGCATTGCCACGTGGCTGAGTGCAGAAACATGTTAAAGGTCCTGGGCTACCCACTCAGGAGCATGAGCAGCAATCCTTCCCCAGAAGTAACCTCTATGGGTGCTTTATAGCAGACCAGATGAGTTCCTTGGTCCCAGGAAGGCACTGGGAGCCTGCCAGGGTTCAGTCAGTGAAAAAAGGGCCAGAGGAAGCAGAGAGGCAGATGGGTCCCTGGGACAGGATGGTTGTTCCAAGCAAAGCTTCTCACTGGAAGAGAACTACATGCTCTGTTGGAGAGCATGAATCCTTCATCTTGGGTGATCTGCAAGTATGCCGTCTATGGATGCCTCTTTTGAGGTCTTTTTGCTTCCCTGTGAAACATTTCATGGTTCCAGCTATAAAAGAGGTGACCAGATTCTCCCCCAGCTGAAGCTGGCCTTATACCACTGTTGCTCCACTGACTTCTGTCCAGCCATTTCTGACTTTCCTCGATGAAAGGCAAGACAATCAACCCTAAGACAAACAAAACCAGAGCTGTTTAGCTGCTCAGCTATACAAAAGCTTCATCATTGATACATTCCAGCAATGTTTTGGATTCCCTCAGACATTAACTGTTTCAAAAGAGCGTGGCTGGGAAGAGGGTGGCTGGAGGGAGGGGGGGATTTCCCATTAAGGACAGCAGGACCAGATGTTTTTTTGATGAGCTTCTCTTGGCTTCCCATTCTTTGACATTTCCTTTTCAGTTGTTAAGTCCAAACTGCTTGTAGGCCAAATTACAGGGAGTCCTAATAGCTTGAATTGTTTTCTTTCCCTTGACAGATAGAATACCTTCTTGTGGCCAAAGTATGAGGCGTGCTGACCAGACAGTGTGCTCAACAGCCACAGCATTTGTTCCTCCTGGAGTCATTTCTTTCTTGTACTTTTTTACGATCCCAGAACCTCTATCCCATCCTAAGAAGCCCCTCAGCTTTCCTTTGCCAATGTTCAATATCAATTAAAGGAGTCCAAAGCATTCTTTTTTCCCCTTCCCTGCGAACTCCACATGGGGATGCTCAGACTGGCAGACCTCACCCGTTATCTGTGCACTGTACTGCAGCTTGTAACTCTCACAGGCACCACAGGACATGGCCATCAACTTCCTAAGAGTTTCTGATACAAAGCTCTGGTGCATAGTTACCCCTGTGTGGTGGTGCATTATCCCCCCCATGAACCTCCTGGCCTATGATCTCAGCAATGTTCCTTAGGTCTTGGCCTTGAAGAACAGCTGGGCTGAGCTCCTCCCGAGCTTATCAGAAACACTGTCTGCTCCCAGGAATTAGTGCTGTCTAATGAGCTCCTGTTTTTTACAAAGAGCCTTGGAAACTTATTTTTCTTGCCTGAATAAGAGCCCAAGCAGAACAGCATTTTGTAGATGAACTTTCAAAGAAAGCCACTGACCTGAATTGCGGCCAGGATGAAATATTATATGGCTGAAGCCAACTCTCTTGTGACCCTACAAACAGCAGTCCAAAGTGAGGCCCTTGGAGCTCTCCTGGAATGCAGTGGCTGCCCCAGCACCTCCCTTGGAGTGGGGCCTCTCAGAGCCACAAACCCCCACATTTGCTGTTCTTGGAGGACCAGCACCAAACGTCAACAGATCCTGGGCTGGTACCCCTTAATCCTCGAGGCGCAGCCCCTCACCTCTTGAGATGTAAAGGCATCCAATGTGAGTGCTTCCCTGAATTCCAGGGGAGTTTTTCATGGGTATATGCACTTGCACAGATTGCTTTAGATGTGTATGTGTAAGTGTGCCATAGCAAATGTACTGGGAATGTTGCTCTCCTCAGCTCTTAAGTACTTTAGATTTTTAAATATATTAGGCCTGCCTGTGGGTTGCTGTTGTGCTTATAGTAAATTCTATATGAATGCTTTGTTAAATTGTTTAACTTAAGCTATTGATTAAGTGCTGTTAAGTTTAAGGGCTGTTAAACCTTTAGACCTAAACCACTGGTGAATTCTGGGGCTCAGTTTGGCAAGGGGGTCCACTGTGAACCTTGTGACTCATTGGAAGGGTGCCCCTTATTGCTTTTTATCCTTACCCTTTCTTATCCTTACACTTTCCCTAATCCCTCCTCCCAGGCTCCACATGGATAATTCTGGAACTGATTTTGATTTTAGATTTTAGTTTGCTTTTTCCTCTGTGTGCTTTAATCACCGAGGAACTAGGAGAGGAAACCTTGCCAGTGAACTTTGTTGCACTTTCTCTTCCATATTAAACCTGCTTTTGCTGATGCCTTTGCTGGTGATTTTTTAGGTGACCTAAGCACTCATTCATGACAACACGGTACTATTTTTGAGGGGATAGGAAATCATGGCTTTCCCATTAAGGACAGCTGAGAAAATATTAGAAACTTCATCCTCTCTTACAGATCTTACCAGTAAACCAGCATTGAGCAAAATTTCTCCCAAGTTAGAAGAAAAAAATCTGTGTGGATTCTCAAGCTGTAAATGGAGGACGTGCCTGAACAGAGCTGAACTCTTGGCACCTTTCAGCACCAGGAAAACTTACTCGGGTGAAAAGAAAAACTTAATTTTATCAGAATATGGGAAAACATTAATTTTTATGTCTTGCTACATTTTCACTGGGATTTTTTTAAGCCTTCCCCATCACCACTGCAAACTGTGGTCTGATGTCAGCTGTGAGCTCGAAGAAGGCTGTTTATCCTGGCATCTTCCCAAAATGAGTGTTTTTCAGCCTGCAGCTTTTCCTTAGGCCTTAACCAGTTCTACTCAGTTGAAGTCAAGGAGCAGAGCTTCTGTGGTCAGCACTGCTGAGGTGGGTAAGGGGAAAGAAGGAGAACCTGTGGTCATAGAGCACCAATAAACTGAAGCTTGTTCCAGTGGAGGCTGAGCACTACGGAGGAGTCCAAGTTTCCTTCCCTGCTATAAATATTAGATGTTATGGTATGCCAAACTACCTGCCAAAGTGGAATTAACTACCAGGTAATAGGTCTCATCTGTTTCACTTCAATCTTCCACTTGTATTTTTTTTTTGTTCCTGTGAAAAGAGATTTAATTAAGAATCAAGAGATCTGCTTCAGTAAATACCAAAAAAATGCAGTTTCTCTTTTCACACATAGAGCTATGGAGCTGAATTTCTCCTGCCTTCCCAACCATCATTAAGTATTCTGTTTAAATAGGCCAGCTTCATGCCATCTATAATGAAGTTATAGTGTATTGCTCTGTTATGAATGATGAAGCTGTTGTGTCCTACGGGGAGAAAAATCGCTGTAATCCAACTTTCCTTTTGAAAAGGCCTAATGTATCCACATGAGATCTTCTGGCAGAGACAACTGAGAGAATATAAATAGAAGCTTAAAAGAAGAAGGAGGGGAAGGGGAAAATAACTCCAACAGGGCTGAGTAGCTGAAATTCACAAGTTTAATAGGAAGATGGATGACTGAAGAGCCTGTTCTGTGACACAATTAGGACTTTATGTAGGCCTTTTTCAATTATTTGTAGCTGACAAAATATCACACAAAGGCTGTTTCACACTGCAGGCCAGGTGCCCAGAAATGGTTTTTTTGGAGGAGAGGAGCAACTGGGAGAGTCGCCCAGGACCATTAGGGCTGCCACAGGCTACATTGGGCAATGTTGTGTGTGTCACCTCATGTACAAGTGGCACAAGGGAAGAGTGTCCTGCAGTGTCTGAAGCCCCTGCACACTCAATCCATCATCTGCCCATCCCCAGGGAGCAGACAGCTGCAGCCACAACAGACTGTGTGGGGAGGAAGGTGACTGAACAGGTGCATGTGATCCAGCCTGGACGCACCTCTGGTCTCCCCACAGGCACAGCAAGGGGACTTACGAGTTCCTGCTACAGGAAGAGGTTTCTGCTGATAGGCAGTTCTCAGAACTGAAGCTGTTTCAAGAGATCTTGCCTGTTCTGTCCCCTGCTTTCTTCTCACTGGCCACTCACCAACCACTGTTGCTGTTGTGGCACTTAGTTTTCATCACAAAGCCACAGCACCACCAAGAAACCTCTCTTGAAGTAACCTGTGGGTGTTTGCACGCAGTGTTCACATCTTCAGAGGCATCAGTGCTGCAGCTTTAGGAGGTGACTTACAGCAAAGGAATGGTGGTGAATGGGTGAGCTACAGCAGCCTTAGTATCTCACAAGAGACCTGCAGAACATCCTACAAAACCTTCAGACTTCAAGTGTCTTAAATTTGTTTTGGTTTACTCCATTCCACGGTGAGCTAATCTAACTAAAGGCATTTGGGGTGATGATTAGTACATTTGCTTTATTTAAGTTTCATTAATTTGGAGTGAACTTTCCTGGGTGTCCCCATGAGGAGAAGAAGTAAAATCCTGGAACCTGGGCAGGGGTAAGTTCTGCTGTGCTGAAGCTTGCCACTGAGTGGTAATGCCTTCCCTCATTCCTTCCCTTACCTCAGCACTGGCAATGGCTTGGCTGCCTGTTGAGGCTGACAGGCTTGCTGATATGATTAAAAGTTACTCATTTTCTTCTCAGAGGGTCAATTTTTCAGCCAGCTTTTCCCCCCAGGGGATCTGCCTGCCTTGGTGGTACGTCCCTTGTCACTCAGACTGGCCAGGCCCAGGAATATTCTTTGAAGGGTCCTCTGTTGGGATTGTTCCCAAGGGAGAAAGAGCACAAATGTAATTTTCAGGAAGCCGAACAATTAGTTACTTACGGAAAACCCAAACTTTGAGTGCCAAGAGATCAGAGCCACATCAGAGCATTGAAGCGTTATGTTCTGGGCTGCCTGAGCACCATGGCAGACCAGTTATTATAGAACCATTTATTTGATCCAATATTTATTGGCCTCAGAGGAAGCTTATTTTCAATTATCTACTATTGTTTCACAAACCTACGTGGTAGGAGGATTAATTTTTTTTTTTTTTGAAAGGGAACAGTTAGAGGCAACAGCAATAGCCAAAACATAAAAATAAACACACACTTTAAAATCATTCAAAATATCAAACACTGGCCTTCTTCCTCCCGCAATAGCTGTGGTCTTAAATGCATCATTGCAAGTGGAATTATTCATGGAGTCTCATCAATAAATCTTACTTACAGTCCTTCATACTGCAGCCCTCATTCACCCAGCAGCAACTCCTCTGTAAACCGTAATTAGGTTAAGCACTAACTGAGATACCACAGAGTTTGCTCCTGGCAGTCATTGAACATCCCGAGTCTATCAAGGCTGTGAAGCAGGCATTTCTCAGCAGCAGTTCATTCATTGTGAACCCTGATTCAATTATTACCTTGTCTCCTGTTTCACAGCAAACACTTTGGTTCACATAAAGCCTCAGAGCCTTTGTCAATGAATTCCTTGAATGGAGTCAGCTGCATTTTGTCTCCTCTGCAGTATCCAGCCTAAATCCAGTAGAGACAGCCAAGGGGGAGCCCTGTTTCCCTCTGGCAGCTTTATTGGGCTGTTCCTGCAGAGAGGTTTGATTCTATCATTGACTCTTCCCTCCACTGCCTGGAGTTGTGGGGGCTGGGATAGCCCAAATTAAGGGAAATAGATGACTCCCAGGTGTGGAGACCCCAAGCAGCAAAATGAGCCTCCAGATCTGTCAGTCTGTTCCTGCCAGACCTGGCTCACCTTTTGATGCTTCTTCACTGGCTGCCCAGGGATGCACTGTTAATTTACATCCAGACCTTTACTCTTGCCAACTTGGAAGGCTGGGAATTTCACTAAGAGGAGCTCAACTCTGTAGAGATCATCTTCTCCTGACTTAAGTCCAGTCAGTATTGCCACAGTTTTAGCAAAGACATTGCAATATCAAGCGAGTGTGCCTGGCAGGGCTCTGTCCCAGCCTGTGCCCCAAATACCAACCTGGCACAGACCACAGAGCTCTCAGGGTCTGCACCTGGCTGCCTCTGCCAGCAGAACAGCCACCTCCTGCAGAAGGTGCACGTTGAAGGTGGGATTTAGCCCACCCACTCTCCTCCCTCCTTCATACTGGGGTGACAGCTGAAACACTCCTCACCTCGCACAAACAGCTGACTCCAGCAGTGTGACCCTCAAACGCCTTGGAGACAGTGCTGCCCTTTTAAACTGACACTCACAGGGGCTGTGGGGGTACTGCTGGAATTGAAAGGACAGAGGGAATGCCACCAGCTGCCCTCTCTGCCATGGACTTGAGACAGCTTTCATGACACACAGAGTGAAGTGTCACTGGCAGTTTAATGTGCTCTGCTCTTCCTTCAGACCCCACACTTCACTTGGGCCCACCCCGTTTTTCATGCCCAGCACAACTATTTTGGGAGGTTAACTCAAAGCAGGGAACTGACTCGGTTTAAAAAGACTTAAAAAACCCCAAACCCAACAATGCTATGCAATGAAATAAAAAGTAAAAAATGTTGTTTTAAGCAGGATCAGTTCCCGAATGTCACTGAGAGTGACCCCACAAGCAGTCATGCTGACATATCTGATGGCAGGAAAAAGCTGTGGGGGCGTGGGAATACCTTAGGCTGGCTGAACAGCCACCCAGTGCTTTGTCTTATGAAATCCCAGCCTGAGGAGAGGCTGCGCTCTGCTGTTTTCCTGCTTCCCCTCTCTTCCTTTCTCCCCAAACCCCTGGGCCCCCACCACTGCCATGGCTACATCCAGCCTGGGATGTACACTTTAATCTGCAGTGTGTATATAAAAGAGCTGGAAGCAGAGGCTGTCTGAGACCCACCTGACCTTTGGATGTACAGCAAACTTCCTGTTCCAGGGCTGCCGGCTCTTTAATCTCCCAGCCTTGAAAAAACAAAAGTGAGCCTATGTGAAAAAATGCTTTGTAATGGGGACTCTTGGAACAACTTTTCTCTCTTGCCCTCTGACTGAGTCATAGAAAACAGTAAATTTCTCTCCCAAGAGTCCTTTTTAACAATAGAAAAATGTCAGGCAAAATGAAGTTTCATTTCCCAGCCTTGGACTATGCAGCAGACAGGCACAAAAGCTACAGAAAAAATAAAACAGCAAGGAGAAAGAACTCTACTCTTGTTAATTCAGAGTTTGGAGAGATTTTTGGTGGAGAATAAGCTTCTTTTGGTGGGGAGCGAGTCACACTTGGGAACTGGGTCTCTCCTCTTGCAGGAGGAAGTGGTCTTGGGCTATACTTGACAGCAAATTAGCATTGACATTTGACTTGTTTTGATCTGAGTTATTTACAATGGTATTATCTGTGTATTTTTTACATGCTGTGAAGATTCCCATTGCCAGATGCCTCGAGATGGCTGTAGGATGCAGAGCATTCCACAGTCATTACTCAGGGGTCATAAACTTCACATTACTTGTGGGGAGGAGGGGAGCAGGGGGAAATGGGCTAACAATTATAAAAAAAGAAAGCAATCCTAGACTTAGATTTCAGTGGGCCTGTGCATTTAACCAGAGGGAAATTTAAAATGTGCTTAGGCAGGCTGGCACTGTCTCAGTGATGACCAGAACAGATCCTTGTGAATTGGCCTTGCACACAGAACTGCAGTCAGGGATAATGTTCTTCCCGATGCTCTGGTCTGGGGGAGGCTGTAATGGAGCAACTGCTCTGTGACACTGCCAGGTCAGTGATCCCCAGCTGGGGTTGCTGCTTGGGATCTCAAGAGCTTGGGCTGGCACTGCACTGCAACTGCTGAGGGAGGGAGCTGACTGCCAGCTGGTGGATTTTCAAGAGACAAGAGTGATTCTAAAGGGAGACTTTGGGTTTTGAGCTTTTTCTGTGTTTGGGAAACTGTCAAGAAAAATCCCAAGGCCAAATCATAGACTTACACTTATGGTTTTTTAAGCAGGTACTTCATGCACAGACCTTCCTGACTTCCTAAAGGTGTGAAGATTCCCAGGGAGGTTAGCAGGAGATGCCTCGAGATGCAATCCAAAGGAAGGACACATCTAACTGCCACCAGGTTACTTTGCTGAGAATTTTCTCTTGTTCAAGTCTCAGCACACACACAACACAGCAAAAATCCAGGCAGATATGAACCTTTCTAAAGGATAATTTCATGGTGTTGTTGAATCCTCCAGCTGTTGCTCTCCAAGCAGGAACCTGAGTCCTCATCTCATCTGAGACTCAGTGCTTAAACACTCTCCTCACAGTACAGTGAAGTAAAACCCTGGAGAAGCTTTACCTTTGTCATGAGAGAACCTGTGGAGAGCAGCAAGGTAGGGCAAGGGGTGGAGTGTCAGAGGGTTGAGGAGTGGGAGAGAAGATGGAGAACCTGGTATCTGCAGGGCACAGATCCTGGTGCTGCAGGGGCTTTCTGGAGGCTCAGGGGCTGTGCAGGGTTTGTGCTGCATTGCATCCTCAGAAGCACCTGTGCTTAATTCTGCCCCCACGATGCTCTGCTGGGACCAGGTGTTCAGCACATCTTGGGTATGATAAACACCCAATTTCCTTGGATGGCATTGTCCCCCACCTTCCACACCCACACCAAGGGTAGGCAGGTTTAAACTCCAGATGATTGAGAAAACACCTAACTTTAAATGGAAACCATTTTCAAGATGGGGACTAACATTTTAGCAGAATTTGCAAAGGTCAAGAAAGGAAACCATTTAGCCTTTGAAGATGACACAACAGCATGGTCTATTTGATCTTGCTGGTACCTCAGGTCATTTTAAATCACAACTGACAACAGAAGTAACACTTCTATGTGGTTTGCATGAATATCTCTTTCTAGTGAATATCTATTTCTAGTGACTTAGCTACAAAAAGCCTTGTGACAATTTTCAAACCTGTTACTGTCATCTGTCCTGCTCTGATCACTCATATATCACCTGAGAGCTCTCTTCTGGAGAGCGCATCCTGTTTTGTAAGAGAGTTTTGTTATAACTCTGCAAAATGAAAAAAGAAAAACCAAAATAAATGAGGCAACATGAATCCAGAAATTAAGAATAAAGCTCCAAACTTTATTCATTGACTTGAGTACAACAGTGATGCAGATTACAGTGGCACAGGAGTGCAGTATGTGCTGTTTGCAGTATGACAGTGGAAACACTAATTGTACAGAACAGCAACCCAGCTCAACTTCTCATTATGCATACAAGCAGACTTACTGTACAGACAAGACATTGATTTACTTTTACAGAGACTCATAAAAGGAGACAGATGAATGGAAAACACAGGGACACCTCCCCAGAACGCTGGTTTGTAACATGTGGAGGGAGGAGAAAAGAAAAATAAAACATTAAAAAAATGCTATTGCCAAAATCTACTGATTTAAAGGAAAGTATACCTTTAAAAAATTAGTTTCAGTTTCCAAAGCTTAAAAAAAGCCCCCACAGCTGTAAGGCCCCCTCACAGGAAGAGTTGTCCACAATGACCAAGCCTCATTGCTTGGACAGGGCTGATCTGGGAGTGACACACCGAGCTCCTCGCTGTGGGCACACACAGCAGCCAGAGGCTTCTCTGGCTCCAGGGCTGCAGTGCCAGCGAGAGGATCCACTGCTGCCAGTGGGTTTGCATCTGGGGGGAAGTGCATTCTGAAGGTGTTCAGCGACAAAAGCCCAGGCAAATGTCCAGTGGGAACTGTCAAAGCATCCTAAGGGAGCTAGAGACTCAGCCTGGTAAGGCACCGCTGGGATTCCCATAGCTGCTTCTGCTGCTGAAATGCTGCATTTCCTAATGCCCAGGGGCAAGGTCCTGTGGGCCTCAGCTCTGCAGGTCCTGGCAGCAGCACCTGTACTAACTGTGGTGATCCTGACAGAACAGGTTGCTGTTTGCCTTTGTCATCTCTGTTTCACCTCAAAAGAAGGACCACAGTGCACAAGGAAGTCCTCCCTCTTCACAAAGACAAGCATTTCTGAGCAACTCATTAGCAGAAATCTACTTCCCTGTTTAGAAGCCCTTTGGGCAACAAATAATTTATTTTGCATACAGGCAAACAACATTAATGGCCAATTACATTCCCACTTCCTGCACTGATGCTTACATTAAAATTAATAACACTTCTGCCAAATGTGGGCATCACAAAGCTCCTGCCAGCAGAATTGTCTCACTGAAAACTCAGTATCTTTGAATTGTGACGGATTTTTTGTTGCTTTCATTTCTTTTTTTTATTAAGCACAAAAAAGGTGTGTGGGAGAAATCACAAGGCAAAACTCACCAGCCAGAGCAGTGCTGCAGCCCATGGTGACAGGAGTGTTTCTACACTAAGGGAAAAAGGCGCATTATGCTACTGTCACAGTGCTCAGGAGCTCTCTCCAGCTCTTCATTTTGCAGCAATGGGGTAAAAATGTACCACATATTGTCAAGACCAGCCCTTGCTAAGCATCTACCCTGAAGACTGTGCTGGACTCTAGTGGGTGTGTTGACAGGGCCACAAGCCAGACCATAGCCTGGGGAGAACTGAATGGGGAAGGGGGCAGTGGAGACAAGACCTAAGCATCCCCCTGGCATGGAAAGATGAGTGGCATTTTTGGGACAGATTAGCTTAATTCATGTTTCCTGCAAGTGTTTTATTGCATTGTCATTATCACTGACTGGTGCTCCTCACTGCTGTAGGTAACATTCAGGATGTGGATATCCTCTTTCACAAACACATTCCAGAGGAAAGCAATGAATCACAGAGTGAAAGAAAGGGTGGTTTTCATTTGTCTGCTCTATGAGGCTATGGTCCAATATGCCAACATCTCCTCCTAAGTCACGGTAAGCCAAAATAAGTAATTCCAAGATGAGTTTAGAGGATGTTCATATTTTTACCATTCTGGGCCCTAATTTTCCTGTTGCTTGTTCTAACAGCTTCATACCATTAATTTCAGTGTGGGTGCTCACATGCTACGCACTCCAAACTTGACTACATCACCCTGGCAAGCCTTGGAGAAATCAAGCTTATGCCATCCCTCCTCCTTCCCAGACCTTAACCCTTCTGTGTCCATCAGTATTACCCTGTGAAGAGACACAGGGATTGTGGAAAGGGATTCACTTCAAAATGTGTCTAACTTCAGTGTAACAAACTTTTACAAAAGAAGCTGCAGATGACCTCCTTTGAGCAGCAGGACATCTGAATTACATGTCTGAGAAATGATTTCCCAACTACAGCAGGAAAAGGGCAGCAAGCACTTCAGTGCCTGGCCCACAGACTTGGGACTTTGTAAGGAGAGATGACATCTGTCTTGACAGAAGCAAAAGCACTACTGGAGCCACAGAGATGTCTTACCCCAAATACAGCTATTGAGTTCTCCCAGGCTAATCTTTCACAGCAGACTGCAGCACATCCCCAACACACCACAATCCATATTTAATGGGCTCCAAATGGGGAGGGCGTGTGCCACACGTGCACCTGTGCTCAAGGAGCTGCATGTGTACTCATCCCATGTGTACATCATCCCATGTGTACTCATCCCATGGGTACATAATCCCATGTGTACACGTGGGGTTATTCTGCAATGCTTTGACTGGCCCTTGCTCTTACATTGCTGCTAAAGCAGAAAAGGAGAAAGGAGAAGACAAAAGCAATCAGTTTTCAGTCCTCTTGGTAATGACATTCTGTTGACAGCATTGATGGGATGGGAATTTGTCAGAAGCTCAAACACTTTGCAGGAGATAGAAGAACATAAGCATGTACTTAAGGCATATTCATAGAATCACAGAATGATTTGGGTTGGAAGGGATCTTTAAAGATCGTCTAGTCCAACTCCTGACATGTCTCAAGGGAATATCAAAGAGGAGAATTACTAAGAACTGCTACTCAATGGATACCAGGAGAATGATTAATTGTTTACAAAGAAAATTCTCCCTGGGGCTACATTTTGTTTTTATTAGGTGGGAAGACCAGATGAAGGAACAGAAAATGTTGCAGTGAAAATCACTAAGAGCCCACTGCAGAAATCCCCCTTCCCCCATGGCTGGCTGCAGCGTGGGTTTTGTGGACAGATGATCTCTTGGGGTGTGTCTACATGTAGGTGGTTGGGAATTAACTGTAGGCATGAAACTGAAGCTCAGAAAACCCTTCATGTTCTCAGTGAGGAATAAAGCAGTAGTAAATCTAGTGTAGAGGGCTGTGAACTGACCAACTGCTCCACACCAGTGAGATGGGAGCCAGCAGTGGCCCAAAAATCCAGTCAGAGATGAAATGTTTCTGCAACATCTAAGCTGGCTTCTCTTCATTCCTTCCCAAGATTCAGCTACAGTTTTAAATTCTCAGTTGATGAGGCAGATCCAAATTACCATGCCATCCTTTATAGGCTAAGAAGCGGAGGTTTTTTTTTCTTTTTTAATTTTTTTTCCTCTCTTT